>NC_069458.1:19206747-19229590 GCF_026875155.1 Cherax quadricarinatus | reverse complement strand
GGGGAAAGGGGCTTGGTTTCCCACAAGCATGCATACGTGTTAGGAAGGAGCAAATGGAGGCAAATGGTTTTTAGGACTTGAAGTGCTGTTGGAGTGTAAGCAAGGTAACATTTATGAAGGGATTCAGGGAAACCGGCAGGCCGGACTTAAGTCACTCTGAAGGAGGGGTTGTTAATGTTGCAGTTTTATAACTGTAGTTTAAGTGCACTTCTGGCAATACAGTGATGGAGTGAATGATGGTGAAATTTGTTCTTTTCCTTGGTGGGAAATGGTCGATGTGTTAATAAAAAAAAATAATATTATGTCTTCTTTCTTTCAACACACCGGCCGTATCCCACCGAGGCGGGGTGGCCCAAAAGGAAAAACGAAAGTTTCTCCTTTTACATTTAGTAATATATACAGGAGAAGAGGTTACTAGCCCCTTGCTCCCGGCATTTTAGTCGCCTCTTACAACACGCATGGCTTACGGACGAAGAATTCTGTTCCACTTCCCCATGGAGATAAGAGGAAATAAACAAGAATAAGAACTAGAAAGAAAATAGAAGAAAACCCAGAGGGGTATGTGTGTATATATGTGCTTGTACATGTATGTGTAGTGTGACCTAAGTGTAAGTAGAAGTAGCAAGACGTACCTGAAATCTTGCATGTTCATGAGACAGAAAAAAGGACACCAGCAATCCTACCATCATGTAAAACAATTACAGGCTTTCGTTTTACACTCACTTGGCAGGAAGGTAGTACCTCCCTGGGCGGTTGCTGTCTACCAACCTACTACCTATAATATATATTTTTTTTTTTTTTTTTTTTTTTTCAACAAGTCGGCCGTCTCCCACCGAGGCAGGGTGACCCAAAAAAAAGAAAGAAAATCCCCAAAAAGAAAATACTTTCATCATCATTCAACACTTTCACCACACTCACACATTATCACTGCTTTTGCAGAGGTGCTCAGAATACAACAGTTTAGAAGCATATACGTATAGAGATACACAACATATCCCTCCAAACTGCCAATATCCCAAACCCCTCCTTTAAAGTGCAGGCATTGTACTTCCCATTTCCAGGACTCAAGTCCGACTATATGAAATAACCGGGTTTCCCTGAATCCCTTCACTAAATATTACCCTGCTCACACTCCAACAGATCGTCAGGTCCCAAGTATCATTCGTCTCCATTCACTCCTATCTAACACGCTCATGCATGCTTGCTGAAGTCCAAGCCCCTAACCCACAAAACCTCCTTTACCCCCTCTTTCCAACCCTTTCGAGGACGACCCCTACCCCTCTTTCCTTCCCCTATAGATTTATATGCTTTCCATGTCATTCTACTTTGATCCATTCTCTCTAAATGACCAAACCACCTCAACAACCCCTCTTCTGCCCTCTGACTAATGCTTTATTAACTCCACACCTTCTCCTAATTTCCACACTCCTAATTTTCTGCATAATATTTACACCACACATTGCCCTAGACAGGACATCTCCACTGCCTCCAACCGTCTCCTCGCTGCTGCATTTACCACCCAAGCTTCACATCCATATAAGAGTGTTGGTACTACTATACTTTCATACATTCCCTTCTTTGCCTCCATAGATAACGTTTTTTGACTCCACATATACCTCAACGCACCACTCACCTTTTTTCCCTCATCAATTCTATGATTAACCTCATCCTTCATAAATCCATCCGCCGACACGTCAACTCCCAAGTATCTGAAAACATTCACTTCTTCCATACTCCTCCTCCCCAATTTGATATCCAATTTTTCTTTATCTAAATCATTTGATACCCTCATCACCTTACTCTTTTCTATGTTCACTTTCAAATTTCTACCTTTACACACATTCTCAAACTCATCCACTAACCTTTGTAATTTTTCTTTAGAATCTCCCATAAGCACAGTATCATCAGCAAAAAGTAACTGTGTCAATTCCCATTTTGAATTTGATTCCCCATAATTTAATCCCACCCCTCTCCCGAACACCCTAGCATTTACTTCTTTTACAACCCCATCTATAAATATATTAAACAACCATGGTGACATTACACATCCCTGTCTAAGACCTACTTTTACCGGGAAGTATTCTCCCTCTCTTCTACACACCCTAACCTGAGCCTCACTATCCTC
This sequence comes from Cherax quadricarinatus, assembly GCF_026875155.1. NCBI lineage: Eukaryota > Metazoa > Arthropoda > Malacostraca > Decapoda > Parastacidae > Cherax > Cherax quadricarinatus. The sequence goes on along the minus strand of NC_069458.1, from coordinate 19,227,465 downwards.
ATAAAAGCTCTTTACAGCATTTAGTAACTTACCACCTATTCCATATACTTGCAACATCTGCCACATTGCTCCTCTATCCACTCTATCATATGCCTTTTCTAAATCCATAAATGCAATAAAAACTTCCCTACCTTTATCTAAATACTGTTCACATATATGTTTCAATGTAAACACTTGATCTACACATCCCCTACCCACTCTGAAGCCTCCTTGCTCGTCCGCAATTCTACATTCTGTCTTACCTCTAATTCTTTCAATTATAACCCTACCGTATACTTTTCCTGGTATACTCAGTAAACTTATTCCTCTATAATTTTTACAATCTCTTTTGTCCCCTTTCCCTTTATATAAAGGGACTATACATGCTCTCCGCCAATCCCTAGGTACCTTCTCTTTCATACATTTATTAAACAAAAGTACCAACCACTCCAACACTATATCCCCCCCTGCTTTTAACATTTCTGTCATGATCCCATCAGTTCCAGCTGCTTTACCCCCTTTCATTTTACGTAATGCCTCACGTACCTCCACCACACTTACATTCTGCTCTTCTTCACACCTAAAAGATGGTATACCTCCCTGGCCAGTGCATGAAATTACCGCCTCCCTTTCTTCCTTAACATTTAAAAGTTCCTCAAAATATTCTCGCCATCTACCTAATACCTCCCTCTCCCCATCTACTAACTCCCCTACTCTGTTTTTAACTGACAAATCCATACTTTCCCTAGGCTTTCTTAACTTGTTTAACTCACTCCAAAATTTTTTCTTATTTTCATTAAAATTTCTTGACAGTGCCTCTCCCACTCTTTCATCTGCTCTCCTTTTGCACTCTCTCACCACTCTCTTCACCTTTCTTTTACTCTCCATATACTCTGCTCTTCTTATAACACTTCTGCTTTGTAAAAACCTCTCGTAAGCTACCTTTTTCTCTTTTATCACACCCTTTACTTCATCATTCCACCAATACACTCCTCTTTCCTCCTGCCCCCACCCTCCTATAACCACAAACTTCTGCCCCACATTCTAATACTGCATTTTTGAAACTATTCCAACCCCTCTCAACCCCCCCACTACTCATCTTTGCACTAGCCCACCTTTCTGCCAATATTCGCTTATATCTCGCCCGAACTTCCTCCTCCCTTAGTTTATACACTTTCACCTCCCTCTTACTTGTTGTTGCCACCTTCCTCTTTTCCCATCTACCTCTTACTCTAACTGTAGCTACAACTAAATAATGATCCGATATATCAGTTGCCCCTCTATAAACATGTACATCCTGGAGCCTACCCATCAACCTTTTATCCACCAATACATAATCTAACAAACTACTTTCATTACGTGCTACATCATACCTTGTATATTTATTTATCCTCTTTTTCATAAAATATGTATTACTTATTACCAAATTTCTTTCTACACATAGCTCAATTAAAGGCTCCCTATTACATTTACCCCTGGCACCCCAAAATTACCTACTACTCCCTCCATAACATTTTTACCCACTTTAGCATTGAAATCCCCAACCACCATTACTCTAACACTTGATTCAAAACTCCCCACGCATTCACTCAACATTTCCCAGAATCTCTCTCTCTCCTCTACACTTCTCTCTTCTCCAGGTGCATACACGCTTACTATAACCCACTTTTCACATCCAATCTTTATTTTACTCCACATAATCCTTGAATTTATACATTTGTAGTCCCTCTTTTCCTGCCATAGCTTATCCTTCAACATTATTGCTACTCCTTCTTTAGCTCTAACTCTATTTGAAACCCCTGACCTAATCCCATTTATTCCTCTCCATTGAAACTCTCCCACCCCCTTCAGCTTTGTTTCACTTAAAGCCAGGACATCCAGTTTCTTCTCATTCATAACATCCACAATCATCTCTTTCTTATCATTTGCACAACATCCACGCACATTCAGACTTCCCACTTTGACAATTTTCTTCTTCTTATTCTTTTTAGTAATCTTTACAGGAAAAGGGTTACTAGCCCATTGTTCCCGGCATTTTTAGTTGACTTTACAACACGCATGGCTTACGGAGGAAAGATTCTTATTCCACTTCCCCATGGATATAAAAGGAAAAGTAATAAGACCAAGAACTATTAAGATAAAATCAAAGAAAACTCAGATGAGTGTGTATAAATAAACGTGTACATGTATGTGTAGTGTGACCTAATTGTAAGTAGAAGTAGCAAGACATACCTGTAATCTTGCATATTTATGAGACAGACAAAAGACACCAGCAATCCTACCATCATGTAAAACAATTACAGGCTTTCGTTTTTACACTCACTTGGCAGGACGGTAGTACCTCCCTGGGTGGTTGCTGTCTACCAACCTACTACCTATAAATATAAATATAAATATATATATATAAATATAAATATATATATATAAATATAAATATATTATATATATATATATATAATATATATAATATATATATATATATATATATATTTTTCTTTCTTTCAACACACCGGCCGTATCCCACCGAGGCGGGGTGGCCCAAAAGGAAAAACGAAAGTTTCTCCTTTTACATTTAGTAATATATACAGGAGAGAAGGTTACTAGCCCCTTGCTCCCGGCATTTTATCGCCTCTTACAACACGCATGGCTTACGGAGGAAGAATTCTGTTCCACTTCCCCATGGAGATAAAGGAAATAAACAAGAATAAGAACTAGAAAGAAAATAGAAGAAAACCCAGAGGGTGTGTATATATGTGCTTGTACATGTATGTGTAGTGTGACCTAATTGTAAGTAGAAGTAGCAAGACATACCTGTAATCTTGCATATTTATGAGACAGACAAAAGACACCAGCAATCCTACCATCATGTAAAAACAATTACAGGCTTTCGTTTTACACTCACTTGGCAGGACGGTAGTACCTCCCTGGGTGGTTGCTGTCTACCAACCTACTACCTATAAATATAAATATAAATATATATATATAAATATAAAATATATATATAAATATAAATATATATATATATATTTTATATGTATATATATATATATATATATATATATATATATATATATATATAAAAATATATATATATACACACACACACACACATATATATATATATATATATATATATTATATATATATATATATATATAAAATATATATAATATATATATATATACATATACACATTATATAATATATATATATATATATGTATATATATATATATATATATATGTATGTATATAAATATATATATATATAATATAAATATATATATATATATATATATATATACATACCACACCACACACACAAAATATATATATATATATATATTTATATATAATATAAAATATAATATATATAAATATAATATAAATATAAAATATATATATAATATATATATATATATATATATATATATATATATATTATAATATTATGTATGTATTATTATTCACCATATGCAGAGAAACTGAGGGATCATTCTTTACCAATACATTCCACAAATCTCTCTAACTTGCAGTGGTAAACTGTATGGTAGACTGTTCATGATGCAAAGAATTGGAGCTACCTTCCTATTATAGGAGGGCCCCGCTCTACGCCACTTTGCTTTACGGAGATTTGCTAATATGGACATTTCAAATTATGACCAAAAATTTGTTCATACAGCTCCCTAATTTGCTATTACAGCATCCACATACCACTCTGTTTACATTCTCCATGAGCTCCGTGTCTCTCGATTATGCCTGGAAACTTTTCAAAAATAAAGGTTTTTCAAAGTTATTGTGCATATTATATATACTCTGATAATTGCACTTGTGTGTACCTGTACCTAAATAAACTTACACTCTGGTGTGCAGGTACACATTAAAATCAATAAGTGTCTCACTACTGTTGAAGATGCAATAAGCATTATAATAATACAGTATACACATAATGTGGGAGCAAGGGGCTAGTAACCCCTTCTCCTGTACAAATTACTAAATTTAAAAAGAAAAACTTTCATTTTTCTTTTTGGGCCACCCTGCCTTGGTGGGATACGGCTGGTTTGTTGAAGAAAAAAAAAATGCATACTGTATACAAATACAGTGGACCCCCGTATAACGATTACCTCCGAATGCGACCAATTATGTAAGTGTATTTATGTAAGTGCGTTTGTACGTGTATGTTTGGGGGTCTGAAATGGACTAATCTACTTCACAATATTCCTTATGGGAACAAATTCGGTCAGTACTGGCACCTGAACATACTTCTGGAATGAAAAAATATCGTTAACCGAGGGTCCACTGTATATATATATATATTTTTTTTTTTAACAAACTGGCCATATCTCACCAAGGCAGGGTGGCCCAAAAGGAAAAACGAAAGTTTCTCCTTTTAAATTTAGTAATATATACAGGAGAAGGGGTTACTAACCCCTTGCTCCCAGCATTTTAGTCACCTCTTACAACACGCATGGCTTACGGAGGAAGAATTCTGTTCCACTTCCCCATGGAGATAAGAGGAAATGAACAAGAACTAGAAAGAAAATAGAAGAAAACCCAGAGAGGTGTGTATATATATGCTTGTATATGTATGTGTAGTGTGACCTAAGTGTAAGTAGAAGTAGCAAGACGTACCTGAAATATTGCATGATTATGAGACAGAAAAAAGGACACCAGCAATCCTACCATCATGTAAAAGAATTATAGGCTTTCGTTTTACATATAAATATATACAGTAAATACATACAAAAGCAGTGTTATTATATCAAATTCTTTCAATGGATACTTCAACGTATGTTGCTGCTAAGTTACCTTTGGTGACTCAAAACATGCTGGACAATTTTCAGGAATAACTGGCAGCTTCTTGGACTCGGCAAATCTTCTTAAATCTTTTTCTCGTACATAGACAAAAGGACGAATAACTCGCAGATCGCCTTCCCTATAGCAAAAAATATTCTCATATACAATATTCTTTTCATTTTCTTTGGCATGATTAATTTTACCTAAATCATCCTATTCTTAGTAGTACAAATTACACACTGATCTGATAAAAAGTCAATGCTGATTATCAGTAATGCAGAAAATTATGTGCTAGGACTAGAATTAGGTAACATTTAAGTGTTAAGAAATGCTCTTTATAGTAAGTGGCTTTCAGTTGAAAATGCAAGTGCATCAAATTGCTTTTCTATTATAATTATATCAAAACTGTAACCAAATGAAATGCAAGCCTAACTAATGTAACTTTCTATGTATGTTTAGAAGAAATAATGATTTAAATTTATTACTTTATTTATATTTTATTTAGTGAAGTTTAAGCAATGAATCAGAGATACAATTAATTTGTCACTAGTGTACACAGTACCATTACTATTTTAGAAAGATGCATCACACTAAGCTTATGCTAAATTTATGAACAATTAAAGTTAAAAATTTGAATACCTAATTGTACACATGAATTAATTTTTAACAACAATAACCTAGAGGTTTTTGAATGGAGACAAATGGTATTTGGGACCTGACGATCTGTTGGAGTGTGAGCAGGGTAATATTTAGTGAAGGAATTCAGGGAAACCGGTTATTTTATATAACCGGACTCGAGTCCTGGAAATGGGAACTACAGTGCCTGCACTCTAAAGGAGGGGTTTGGGATATTGGCAGTTTGGAGAGATATATTGTGTATTTTTATACGTATATATGTATATTCTAAACTATTGTATTTCTGGGCACCTCTGCAAAAACAGTGATTATGTGTGAGTGAGGTGAAAGTGTTGAATGATGATGAAAGTATTTTCTTTTTGGGGATTTTCTTTCTCTTTGGGTCACCCTCCCTCGGTGGGAGACGGCCGATTTGTTGAAAAAAAAAAAAACCTAGAGGTATTATATATGTATCAGCTGAGCAGGTTAATAGGATTTCTATATATTCACCTGACATTATAATGTGCTTTCATTGTGCGAAGCCTTCCATTGTGAAACACAGACATCATGAAGCTCTCGGCAAGATCATCCAGGTGTTGGCCAAATGCCAGAACATTGTAACCTTCACGTCGAGCAGTAGCATATATTCTGCCTCGTTTCATTCTTGAGCAGAAGCTGCAGATAGAGTTCAGGTTTTCTAAATCTGCAGCTTGCTTCAGAATTTCTGAAAGAGTGGTAAAATGTGGCAACCAGACATTAATACCATATTGATATTTTTAATATGTTTTTAATACTGTCCTCTAAGGATTTTATGTTTCTGTTGATATTCACTTTCGTCGTCTCTGCCCAATGTTCTCAGGACATTAATGAGAATGATGCTTGTCAAAGATAAATATATTTAACAATGCAAAATTCATCCTACATGCAAGGGTTAAGGTTACTGGGTCTGGAAACAAGATGTACAGCTAGGTTTCAATTAGTGTGAATAATGAATTCCGTAAAGTGGCTGCATTATTTAAATTAGCACTATTCAAATTACGTGTATGTACTTTTTGCACATGATTTGAAGAGTTTGGGGAAAAACTAGCATTAATTATTTTCGCACCAAATCGAAATTCACACTATTCGAACTCACATCAATTGAGACCTAGCTGTACATTACAAATGTAACCTGATCAGTTTCCCCAAAGACAGGATGCCAAGCTACTTCTATGTGCAGATTTAGAACATGTGTCAGGTGTAAATTATTTTTTTTATTATTTATATGCCATGAAGTTTTTGGCATTACCAATAATTTCAGTATCTAAAATAGAAACCAGAAAACTGAGTAAGTCTACAATTTTTCCAGCCTTAAATCTCATATTTTCAATGTTTTAACATACTGCAACTCTCAACACATTATTGAACATACTTCCCAACTACGTATTTAAATTGTGCGTGTGCTAAGAGGTTGAAGATTATCATGTCTTCAAAAGAGGTACTTTGAAGCTGAGGGGCTCTTGATTTTAGGAACTGGAGTGACTTTCCTCTTCCATAGATCAAACCTAATCACCTCCTATTCTCCAGGTGTTATATGACACATAAGAGTTTAGTGTTTTCTTGTAAATACGGTGGAACCACAGTTTTCATGATTAATCCGTTCGAAAACGTCTGATGAAAACCGAATTGAACGAAAACTCGAAACAATACAGTGGAACCTCTACTTGCAAGCATGTCCACGTGCGAGTGTTTCCAAATACAAGCAGTCGATGGGTCAATTTTTTGCTTCCACAAGTGAGCAGACCTCAAGGCAGGTTTCTTGACAATGGTGAGGGGCTCTTGCTCTTGATCTCGGGAATTGTATCTCATTTGTTTGTTGGACTATCTTATTGAAACTTGGGCAATGTATGATAGAAAGATGCTTCTTAACGTACACCAAAAATGAAAGAAATCTAAGCATAAATAATGGAGTTCACTTTTCAGCAATTAGCCACCCCTTAGCGGTAATTTTGAATGGCTTTTATGGTTGTATTCTCGTTTTTTTGGTCTCATTTGATAGAATGGAAGATATATTACAGAAACAGATATGATTTTAATTGCTTTCACGATGAAAAGTACCTTGAAATAGAGCTCAACCTAGGAGAAATGGTCCATTGCTTGGCTGTTTCAGAGTAAAATGATATACATGTATTTTATTCATTTTAGAGTATATATCAAGTTTGTATGTTATTTATATTGTTTATTATGTCATATTAGATGAAGTGAGATAGATAAATAAGCTGTAGAGTTGATATTAGCGAAATTATTGAAGTACAGAATTCTACTGGAACGGATTAATTGCATTTCAATTAATTTAAATGAGGAAAACTGACTCTGCAATCAAGCAAATTCAGTTGCGAGCAAGGTCATGGAACGGATTAAACTCACAAGTAGAGGTTCCACTGTATTTCCCACAAGAAATAAAGTAAATCCAATTAATCCGTTGCCAACACCCAAAAATATTAACAAAAAATACATTTTATGGAGAATAACTATAGTTATTCTCAAAAACTAGGGCATACGAAAACCGAGGTTCCATCGTGTAATAATAACAATAATAATAATAATAATAATAATAATAATAATAATAATAATAATAATAATAAATAATAATAAATAATAAATAATAATAATAATAATAATAATAATAATAATAATAATAATAATAGGAAGCAAGAGGCTAGAAACCCTTTCTTCTGTACAAATTACTAAATATTTGGGTCACCATGCCTCGGTGGGACACGGCCGGTTGATGGAAAAAAAAATTACAAAAGCATAAAGTACAGTACATGATAGTATAGCGCTTATCAATGAAGGTTCGGAGCCAGTATCATCACACCATATCACAATATGTTTCATCATTCCAGCTGAAGAAACCATGTAATTTGGTGCAACTCCTTCAAGGGGGTTGCTTTAATGCTTCTGAATGGCTCTTGATCTTAAAACTGAAGCTACCCTCCCCATCCTTGGATCAAACCCAATTGTCTCCCATTCCCAGGCACTGTATGACTTTCAAAAGTTTAGTGCTTCCCTGTAAATATCACAGCTAGGGTGCAATCATAATGGTTAAGGTCTTTCTAAATATTTCTTTTTTAGCACACTGGCTATCTCCCACCGAGGTAGAGTGACCCAAAAAAAACAGAAGAAACGTGCCCAATGTTTCACCCTTGCCAAAATTCATCCCTCATCCTCACTGTGTGAGCTGAGGATGTTATCAACTGAGCCAGAAAAGATGCATCCCTCTCTTTAGATGTAAAATTGCTTCTTAGTTTCAGTAATTTATGCAGAAGGGGTTACTAGCCTATTGCTCCTGGCCTTTTTTTTAATACTGCAGTGATTTTACTATCACAACTAGTATGGGCAATTATAAATGCTATACAAACCTTGCTGTTCATAGAAGTAAGGAATGTTTAGACTAGCCAAGTAAGGGATGAGAGGCCTTGGGTCATATGAAGCACTCTTAGGGTCCACTGTTACTGCTCCCAAGGAAAACTTGATTTCCCTGGCACCAGCATAAAACTGGTACTGTCGTAGTGTATGTAGCAGTGAGAGAGAATCCTTTCCTCCAGATAGACAAACTAAAACACTGTCGCTATCTTTTATCATGCCAAACTCTTGAAGGGCCTGAAAACCAAAGACACTTGTGAGTTACAATTTTTTTTTTTCCAAGTCAGCCGTCTCCCACCGAGGCAGGGTGACCCAAAAAGAAAGAAAATCCCCAAAAAGAAAATACTTTCATCATCATTCAACACTTTCACCTCACTCACACATAATCACTGTTTTTGCAGAGGTGCCCAGAATACAACAGTTTAGAAGTTATATTATTATTTTTTTATTATCACACTGGCCGATTCCCACCAAGGCAGGGTGGCCCGAAAAAGAAAAACTTTCACCATCATTCACTCCATCACTGTCTTGCCAGAAGGGTGCTTTACACTACAGTTTTTAAACTGCAACATTAACACCCCTCCTTCAGAGTGCAGGCACTGTACTTCCCATCTCCAGGACTCAAGTCCGGCCTGCCGGTTTTCCCTGAATCCCTTCATAAATGTTACTTTGCTCACACTCCAACAGCAAATCACGTATTAAAAATCATTTGTCTCCATTCACTCCTATCAAACATGCTCACGCATGCCTGCTGGAAGTCCAAGCCCCTCGCACACAAAACCTCCTTTACCCCCTCCCTCCAACCCTTCCTAGGCCGACCCCTACCCCGCCTTCCTTCCACTACAGACTGATTTCACCCCTTGAAGTTATTCTGTTTCGCTCCATTCTCTCTACATGTCCGAACCACCTCAACAACCCTTCCTCAGCCCTCTGGACAACAGTTTTGGTAATCCCGCACCTCCTCCTAACTTCCAAACTACGAATTCTCTGCATTATATTCACACCACACATTTAGAAGTATATACGTATAAAAAATACACAATATATCCCTCCAAACTGCCAATATCCCAAACCCCTCCTTTAGAGTGCAGGCATTGTACTTCCCATTTCCAGGACTCAAGTCTGTTTATATAAAATAACCAGTTTCCCTGAATCCCTTCACTAAATATTACCCTGCTCACACTCCAACAGCTTGTCAGGTCCCAAATACCATTCGTCTCCATTCACTCCTATCTAACATGCTCACGCACGCTTGCTGGAAGTCCAAACTCTCGCCCACAACACCGTTACCCCCTCCACTCATCCATAATTCTGCTGCCAAACCAGTATTTTCCTACACCTTTTCTAAATCTAAATTTATTCAACTTAAATTATTTTGTGTTGTTGAATCAAAATACTGTAGTGGAAGGATTAAAAAAATAATTCCCCTTAAGTGTCAATTTAATTTAATGAATGTACATGTACACCTTTCAAGAGGGGTGCCTTAATGTTGGTGAAGCAATCTTGATCTAAGGAACTAGAGGTACCATCCCATTCCTTGGATTTCATCTGACTGCTTCCTATTCTCTAAACACTGTATAACCCCCTATAAGTTAAGTGCTTCTCTCCCCTACCCACTACAATTACTATTACTTCCACTACCTGCACTACCTCTTCCACTACTATCTCCATGTCCTTCTTTTCATTTTTCTACCTCTCTTTCTCCCATCCCTGCCTTCCTCTCATATATATATTGGCTCCCTTACCTTCATGTGTTGGTGTGTAACTACTTAATGGTTTAACTCGATTGGAAATGTTATCATAAGTTTCTTTCTCCTATGTGTGGGTTATTTATGTATTGTTCCAGTCACGGTATTGTGACAGTTTATTCTTTATGAATACAGTGGACCCCCACCTCACGAACGCATCGCCTTATGTTAAATCCGCCATACGAAGCATTTGAATGCAAAAATTTTGCCTCGCCTCACGATAAAAAACTCGCCTTACGTGATTCGTCTGGGACGCGTCCCATGTGTGGCCTCAGCACCAGTGTTCACAAGCCAGCCAGTGCAGTCGCATCTACGCATACATTCGGTATATTTCACATTATCCCAGTGTTTTTAGTGCTTGTAACTGCAAAATAAGTCACCATGGACCCCAAGAAAGCTTCTAGTGCCATCCCTGTGGTAAAAAGGGCGAGAATTAGTATGGAATTGAAAAAAGAGATTAAGGAAATGTGTGCAAAGTGGGTTGAACTTCAAACCTTTGCGGATGAAAATCACCCTGACACAGCTACCGCAAGCCGTGTTGGCAACCTGTACAATGACAATGTTATGGCCCATTTTAGGAAAGTCTTAAAGGAATGGGAGGTACAGAGCTATATGGACAGATGTGTTGTCGACAGAGGTCCAGTGATTCTCAAGCTGTCCAGTGGCATTAAAAGAAGAAGGGAAGTAACTCCAGAAAGGACTTGCTACCTCAAGTCCTAATGGAAGGGGATTCCCCTTCTAAACAATAACTTCCACACTCTCCCCTCCTCCCATCCTATCAATCATCACCAGATCTTCAATAAAGGTAAGTGTCATGTATGTATTCTATTCTTAGTAGAGTAGTAATTGTGCATGTCTTCTTCAGTTTGTGTGTATTAAAATTAATATTTCATGTGGTAAAAAAATTTTTTTTTGCATACTTTAGGGTGTCAGGAACGGATTAATTTGATTTCCATTATTTCTTACAGGGAAAATTAATTCGGCTAACGATAATTTCGGCTTACAATGAGCTCTCAGGAATGGATTAATATCGTAAGGCGAGGGTCCACTGTATGATTAACCTCAGGTAGTAGGCTGGTAGACAACAACCACCCAGGGAGGTAGTACCGTCCTGCCAAGTGAGTGTAAAACAGAAGCCTGTAATTGTTTTACATGATGGTAGGATTGCTGGTGTCTTTTTATTCTGTCGCATACACATGCAAGATTTCAGGTACGTCTTGCTACTTCCACTTACACTTAGGTCACACTACACATACATATACAAGCATATATATACACACCCCTCTGGGTTTTCTTCTATTTTCTTTCTAGTTCTTGTTCTTGTTTATTTCCTCTTACCTCCATGGGAGAGTGGAGCAAAGTTCTTCCTTCATAAGCCATGAGTGTTGTAAGAGGCGACTAAAATGCCGAGAGCAAGGGGCTAGTAACCTCTTCTCCTGTATATATTACTAAATGTAAAAGGAGAAGCTTTCGTTTTTCCTTTTAGGCCACCCTGCCTCGGTGGGATACGGCCGGTGTGTTGTAAGAAAGAAATATATATACACACACCCCTCTGGGTTTTCTTCTCTTTTCTTACTAGTTCTTGTTCTTATTTCCTTTTATCTCCATGAGGAAGAATAACAAAATTCTTCCTCCATAAGCTATGCATGTCATAAGAGGCGACTAACATGCCGGGAGAAAGGGGCTAGTAACCCCTTCTCCTGTATAAATTACTAAGTTTAAAATGAGGAACTTTCATTTTTCTTTTTGGGCTACCCTGCTTTGGTGGGATACAGCCAGTTTGTTAAAAGAAGAAGAATATAATTAACAATAAAATGTACCTTTGTAAATAATATTGTGTGACTGAATGTAAAGATGCTTTAAGAAAAGTTGTAATGAGCAAGAATACAAATACTTACTTCAACTGTAGGATTAAATATATTTTTCGGAGGAGAATGCCACTTGTTCTGCACTGAAATGATCTGACAAGGAATGACATCACTTCTCTCAACAAAGCACTCCAAATCTTTACAAACTAATTTTGAATCTTTACTAGATGAAATAATATTATTATAGCTTTTCTGGGTGTTGTCTCTGTTTGACGAGATTGTCGTATCATCTCTGGCACCTTCACTTTCTTTCAGCATGTCAAGATTGATGCTTCTTCCTAAGGTACTGACATTCACACTAGAGTTTTCTTTTAACACAAAAGTATTTTCTCCAATCTTGCAAGTCTCATCAGAATCATTTCTTGTTGATAAATCTCTGTGATCTTCATTTGCAGCTCTGGTGATAGAAGAAAGATCATCCTGTTTTTCATTCTCACATCTCAGCCCCTTAATATCATTGCTATTGTCTTTCCTTTCATTTTGTAAGATTTTGTTCTCTCCAACAATTATTTTCTGCTGCATGTTGGCATTTTCTTTACCAGCATCAGCTTCAGCATTTTGAATATTATAACTTTGCTTCACTGACACATTAGTTCTTTTAGATGTAAGTGAGCCACTACTTGTAGGCTGCCAAACAAAATCTGGCCTTATGCGCAAGTCCGATTCCTTCAGAGGATACGCCAAAGGCACAAAAGGAAGTCGAGCACAACTATCACGAGGTAGAGAGGCTGCAGCAGGCTGCTGAAGAGCCTCCTTGGCTTCACTTGGAAGTAAGAACCAACGTAAATGAGCCGCTGCTTCCCGAAAAAGGATGACATCTTCTGGAACTTGACGTCTTAAGGCTGCCTGAAATATCAACAAAAAAATTATAACAAAATAATTTGAATAACAATTTGCTCAAAATTTTTCTACTTGCATGTAATATACAGTATTTCAATTTGTGTCAAAGTTCATTTTTTTTTACATTTTGGTACTGTACTAAGAAATTAATATTAAAGTTCTACTTATATAATTCAAAACAACAACACTAAGTATGTACTATGATGATAATGGCTATTATTAATACTACTACTACTACTTGCAATAGTAGTTCAATGGTTAAGAGACAAGTCCTGCAGTAACTTTTTTTGCTAAACAAATACTGTGGCTCTAGTTCTTATGAGAACCACAAAACTGTCTTTGGTAAAACAATACTGAACATTGCTAAAGGCAGTATATATGAGGCAGACAGTCCCACCACAACCAGAAGACAAAACACCACTATAAAGAACCAAAAGTAAGAGACCTAGAATAAAAAATTGTAAGTTGAGGGAGACAAAGAAGCCGTAGCACGTTGTGAGTGGGCAGACATGGAAGAAGGTACAATGCCCTCAAGAGTGTCTTACATATCAGTAGCTGTATGATCAGAGACAGTGTAGGAGACTGTTCTGAAGATTAATGCTTGTGAGAGAGTGGTATGGCAAAAGCCTCTATAAAAAGTTATACTGCTTACTGTCACCATATGAGACATCAGGGACAGCATTTGAAATTGGAGATGGTAAAATAAAGTGTGAAGGTGACACTATGGCCAGTAAAGCACATAAATGTGAGGCCACATTTATCATCATTAAAACTTCTCCAGCTTTACAAGGCTGGAGAACAAAAAACTGTGTTCAAAATTCTTAGTTGAAGATAGACTCTAATGGTTATGTTGACCAATAGGAATGTGAATGGGAGCAGTATTTGTAGGAGTGGGAAATGTTAAGTGTACTGGAATGACTAGGGGTGGCAGTATCTGTGGAAATATAAAGACAAATATGCCAGCTGTTGGAGATCTTCCAGAAATTGGTAATTCACAGACCTGGTTTCAAGCCTCAAGATTCCAGAGTGAGTAACATAAAAACACATACAATATACATATTATTATAAAATAAAAGCATTGGATCTCAGAATTCAGCGACACTGCCTACCAGGTAATAAGGGTACTAATCATGGGCTAACATGGAAAGAGCTCCAGTATTCTCAGGCAAAACCCTGTGATTCAAAATTTTCCCATTAAAATGCAAAAGAGCCCTTCTCTAAAGTGCCTTCCCTTATCCTGGACACTCAACAATCCAACACAGGATAGTTCCAATTGATTTATAAGCAAGTTCTATGTTAGTGTTAACACTTGATCTATTCTTCACCAGCAGCCAAAGCAGCAGGGAATGTTCCTTTACCATCCATCCTACTGACACTGCCTGCTGAGTCACAGAAGTAGAACAAGCTTCTCTTTCCCAACACTGAGCATTTTTTACAAACCATTCATTAGTTAAAACATAATTAGGAAAAATTGAACTAGTAAGCTTGATCAGGACACAGAAAAATGAAACTTTACCTTGGTTGCTTGATCAAAAACATTTCTAGCTTTTTTTAGACAATCTTCATAACCTGGAGCATCTGCAGAAATATCCTTGCTCTGGTAGGAAAAACAACCTTTAGCATAAGAGATGTTCTGTAACCACAGTCTCTCTCTATACACCAAGTTAGTGTGATGCTTCCATTCACCAGTTTCTGGATTGAAGTTATACTGTGGAAGCAAGCGCCAACCATTCACACACACCTCACGTACAGCACTCAGGATGAACTCAACCTAGGGAAGAAAAAGTGCATGTTGTATTCTTTCAGCCACTTAGAAATATATTACATTTGTAATGTATTAATACATCCACAGCCAGTTGCAGTATTGTTAATTATGTAATGTATGTTGAAAATAGTGCTAAGAAAAATGGCACCCAAACATCCTAATACAGATACAAAACTGTATCTAATCATGACTTGCAAGCATTTAAGGTTTGAAGAGGCCTTCTCCAAATATTGCACAGACACCAGCTTTTTAATAAAATTTGCAAATTACAATACACACAGCTCAAAATCAATAAGAACTTTGTGCAATGCCCACCATTTCTGCTATTGTTTGGAATCCAACGATTTCAAATTTATGGCTTGTTAAGAAATCAGCAGACTTGCACTGCCTAAACCTATCAATCAGATACCATCATGTCCATAAGATACATCAACTGTTCAGAAAAGACATACTAAAGTAATTTCAGGGAAAAAATACATCATTTTAAAAATAAAACTGACAAACTGGTAATTACACGCTCCAATTTTTTCTAAGTAGGATATAAGAGTATTCTCAAGTTAAAGCATGGAAACAAAATCTTGGAATGGTATAAAAAATTGACCAGAGGACTTCAGTGAATGCTAATAGTTGCATGAACACTTCCATAGTTGAAGAATAAGACACTTGGGAATCCTTATTGCTGAAATGTATCACCAGCCAGTGACTTCTTTAGTCCATCACAGAGAAGAACGGTGGAAAATGAGGAGGAGTTTGAGGTAATCAGTCCCTCAGCCTAGAGTCAATGAATTCAGTTCATCAATCTTGACAAATGCACAGCATATGCGTGGTGTATTCAAACACCTGCTACTATTGATGTTAGTGAAGAGCTCTTGATCAAAGGAACTGAAGCCACTTTCCCCCTTCCTCGAATCAAACCTCATTACCTCCCAATCCTCAGGTACTGTATAATCCATACATGCTTAAAGCTTCCCATGAATGCTATTTTTTTTTTATTATCACACTGGCCGATTCCCACCAAGGCAGGGTGGCCCGAAAAAGAAAAACTTTCACCATCATTCACTCCATCACTGTCTTGCCAGAAGGGTGCTTTACACTACAGTTTTTAAACTGCAACATTAACACCCCTCCTTCAGAGTGCAGGCACTGTACTTCCCATCTCCAGGACTCAAGTCCGGCCTGCCGGTTTCCCTGAACCCCTTCATAAATGTTACTTTGCTCACGCTCCAACAGCACGTCAAGTATTAAAAACCATTTGTCTCCATTCACTCCTATCAAACACGCTCACGCATGCCTGCTGGAAGTCCAAGCCCCTCGCACACAAAACCTCCTTTACCCCCTCCCTCCAACCTTTCCTAGGCCGACCCCTACCCCGCCTTCCTTCCACTACAGACTGATACACTCTTGAAGTCACTCTGTTTTCGCTCCATTCTCTCTACATGTCCGAACCACCTCAACAACCCTTCCTCAGCCCTCTGGACAACAGTTTTGGTAATCCCGCACCTCCTCCTAACTTCCAAAACTATGAATTCTCTGCATTTTATTCACACCACACATTGCCCTCAGACATGACATCTCCACTGCCTCCAGCCTTCTCCTCGCTGCAACATTCATCACCCAATGCTTCACACCCATATAAGAGCGTTGGTAAAACTATACTCTCATACATTCCCCTCTTTGCCTCCAAGGACAAAGTTCTTTGTCTCCACAGACTCCTAAGTGCACCACTCACCCTTTTCCCCTCATCAATTCTATGATTCACTTCATCTTTTCATAGACCCATCCGCTGACACACCCACTCCCAAATATCTGAATACATTCACCTCCTCCATACTCTCTCCCTCCAATCTGATATCCAATCTTTCATCACCTAATCTTTTTGTTATCCTCATTACCTTACTCTTTCCTGTATTCACTTTTAATTTTCTTCTTTTGCACACCCTACCAAATTCATCCACCAATCTCTGCAGCTTCTCTTCAGAATCTCCCAAGAGCACAGTGTCATCAGCAAAGAGCAACTGTGACAACTCCCACTTTATGTGTGATTCTTTATCTTTTAACTCCACACCTCTTGCCAAGACCCTCGCATTTACTTCTCTTACAACCCCATCTATAAATATATTAAACAACCACGGTGACATCATACATCCTTGTCTAAGGCCTACTTTTACTGGGAAATAATTTCCCTCTTTCCTACATACTCTAACCTAGCCTCACTATCCTCATAAAAACTCTTCACTGCTTTCAGTAACCTACCTCCTACACCATACACCTGCAACATCTGCCACATTGCCCCCCTATCCACCCTGTCATACGCCTTTTCCAAATCCATAAATGCCACAAAGACCTCTTTAGCCTTATCTAAATACTGTTCACTTAAAATGTTTCACTGTAAACACCTGGTCCACACACCCCCTACCTTTCCTAAGCCTCCTTGTTCATCTGCTATCCTATTCTCCGTCTTACTCTTAATTCTTTCAATAATAACTCTACCATACACTTTACCAGGTATACTCAACAGACTTATCCCCCTATAATTTTTGCACTCTCTTTTGTCCCCTTTGCCTTTATACAAAGGAACTATGCATGCTCTCTGCCAATCCCTAGGTACCTTACCCTCTTCCATACATTTATTAAATAATTGCACCAACCACTCCAAAACTATATCCCCACCTGCTTTTAACATTTCTATCTTTATCCCATCAATCCGGCTGCCTTACCCCTTTTCATTTTACCTACTGCCTCACGAACTTCCCCCACTCACAACTGGCTCTTCCTCACTCCTACAAGATGTTATTCCTCCTTGCCCTATACACGAAATCACAGCTTCCCTATCTTCATCAACATTTAACAATTCCTCAAAATATTCTCTCCATTTTCCCAATACCTCTAACTCTCCATTTAATAACTCTCCTCTCCTATTTTTAACAGACAAATCCATTTGTTCTCTAGGCTTCCTTAACTTGTTAATCTCACTCCAAAAACTTTTTCTTATTTTCAACAAAATTTGTTGATAACATCTCACCCACTCTCTCATTTGCTCTCTTTTTACATTGCTTCACCACTCTCTTAACCCATGAATGTGTGGTGTGAATATTATGCAAAGAATTCACAGTGTGGAAATTAGACGATAGTGTAGGAACAACAAGGGTATAATTTAGAGGGGTAAGGAGGGTTTATTGAAGTGGTTTTTCATTTAGAGAACAGAGAAGGGTTTGTTGATATGGTTTTATTTAGAGGGTTGAGAAGGGGTTGTTGAACTGGTTTTTCATTTAGAGGGTTAAGGAGGGTTTGTTGAATGGGTTTTCATTTCGAGAATGGAGAGGGATAGAATGGTGAAGACGGTGTGTATACATCTATGGAGGAAGGAGGAGGAGGAGTAGAGGTCATCCTAGAAAGGAACAGAATGAGGGGGGTAAAGAAGATTACGAGCATTAAGGGCTTGTGTATCCAGCAAGCTTATTTGAGCGTGTTAGATCAGAGGGAGTGGAGACAAGTGATTTTTAATGCTTGATGGAGTATGAGAAAGATAATATTAATGAAAGGACTCAGGGGAACTGGTTAGCCAGCCTTGGGTCCTGGAGGTGGGAAGGGCAGTGCAGCATTCTGGAGGAGGTGAAGATGTTGCAGTCAGAGAGTCATCTGAATTGTGATGTCTACACATTTCAGGCAAGAAAGGAATGAATGAAAGATGACTAATTCATTTCCTTGTTTGGATCATCCTATCTTATGAGAAATAACAATAAAATAATAAAACAAAATTAAGTGATAATACAGTAATAATAATATTTTTTAACACACCAGCCATCTCCCACCGAGGCAGAGTGACAAAGAGAAGGGGTTACTAGCTCCTCGTTTCCGGCATTTTAGTCACCTTTTATGACATTCATGGCTTACGGAGGAAGGAATCTTCTTCACTTCCTCACAGAGTAATAATAAAAATAATAATAATAATGGGAGCAAGGGGCTAGTAACCCCTTCTCCTGTATAAATTACTAATTTAAAAAGAAAAATTTTCATTTTTTCTCTAGGTCACCTTGCCTCAGTGGGATACGATTGGTTTGTTGAAAAAATAAAAATAACAATAATAATAACAATACCCTGCTTCGGTGGGATACAGCTGGTGTGTTAAAAGATAGGAGTGAATAGAGATGAATGGTATTTGGGACCTGACGATCTGTTGGAGTGTGAGCAGGGCAATATTTAGTGAAGGGATTCAGGGAAACCTGTTGTTTTTAAATAGCCGGACTTGAGTCCTGGAAATGGGAAGTACAATGCCTGCACTCTAAAGGAGGGGTTCGGGATATTGGCAGTTTGAAGGGATATGTTGTGTATCTTTATACTTATATGCTTCTAAACTGTTGTGTTCTGAGCACCTCTGCAAAAACAGTGATTATGTGTGAGTGAGGTGAAAGTGTTGAATGATGATGAAAGTATTTTCTTTTGGGGGATTTTCTTTCTTTTTGGGTCACCCTGCCTCGGTGGGAGACGGCCAACTTGTTAAAAAAAAAAAAAAAAAAAAATAATAATAATAATAATAATTATAACAATAACAATATCTACCTCCTCATCTGAAGCTGAATATGGCAAGTTAAGGCGAACAAAACCCGGCCTCAGCACCTCCACATCGCTATGTTCATGTTGTCTTCGAAGGTGTGACCGATCTAATCTGCTGTCCTCCACCAGCAACTCCTCATAGCGTTGAGCGAGGTTTTCATTAATTCCAAGCAGGTCTTGTGCATAGGGCCCAGCACAAGCGCAGCCACCTCGGGCTTGAACTCCAAACACGTCATTCAAGACTGCGCAGATAAAATTGTGGTGCAGTAGGAAGCCAGACTGCAGATGTCGCACAACAAATGACAGAACTGGTAGCCTGTCGGGGTAATCAACATTACCCAGAGCTTCTAATTCTGCGACACTCCCAACCAAGTCTGAAATTTTCCTGAAGGAAACATTATTATTATTATTACTGGTATTATTATTGCTGTTCATGTATTATTATGATGGTGAAAATGTTGAATGATTTAAGTTTTTTCTTTCTTTTTGGGTAACCCTGCATCGGTGGGAAATGGCCAACGTGTTAAAAAAAAAGTATCGTTATTATTATTGTTGCTGTTGTATTATATTCTTGTTACTGTTTTTGTATATTATTATTATTATTATTATTATTATTATTACTGTTGTTGTATTATATTATTATTATTGCATTATATTATTTTTATTATTGCTGTATTATATTCTTCTTCTTTGTCTTATTATTATTATTATTAGTATTGTTTTTTCAACGTACCTGCCGTATCTCACTGAGGTGGGGTGGCCCAAAAGGAAAAATGAAAGTATTATTATTTTGTTTTTGTTTTTTCAACAAACCAGCTGTATCCCACCAAGGCAGGGTGGCCCAGAAAGAAAAACGAAAGTTTCTCTTTTTAAATTTAGTAATTTATACAAGAGAAGGGGTTACTAGCCCCTTGTTCCCGGCATTTTAGTCGCCTCTTACAACATGCATAGCTTACGGAGGAAGAATTCTGTTCCACTTCCCCATGGAGATAAGAGGAAATACACAAGAACAAGAACCAGAAAGAAAATAGCAGAAAACCCAGAGGGGTGTGTATATATGTACATGCTTGTACAAGTATATGCAGTGTGACCTAAGTGTAAGTAGAAGTAGCAAGATGTACCTGAAATCTTGCATGTTTATGAGACAG
>NC_069458.1:19115967-19206247 GCF_026875155.1 Cherax quadricarinatus | reverse complement strand
TTGGATAGCTTTGATTACTTCCAGTCCTCAGAGGGTTGAATAACCCTTATGGATTTAGCACATGAAATAATAGTAATTAATAACAGTGATAAATAATATTAATAAAATATAATAAAACTAATAATTATAATATAAATAATTTTCTTTACTTGAGACTTCCAGTTATCGCTCATAATATACATTTATAACACTAAGCCTTGCCAATTCATTACTCACTAGTGACTTCTTTTGCAATACAATGTAAAATACCTATGAAGATTATCTCTAAATAAAAGACTCTGAGTGGCACATATATCAGGGGATTTTACCTGAGTTACCGCTCCTCTGTGACGCACGAAAAGAGAATCTGATAATTTTGCTGTATTATCTCATGGCGTAAAGGATTGTGGCTTTAAATCCCATGATACCGTCGTTTAGAATGTAAATAATAGGTATTACCAGTGACGTTGTCTTGTTATCAATGAACGGAAGATATTACAAAACATTCGTAGATTATAAGGTTGTTTTTACTGCTAACCTGCTGGTGATGGTAGCACTCTGCGGAAGAGCACTTTGATTCTTCCGTAGGTCTTACGAACATAATAATGAACACTTCAGAAGGCCTACTAGCCTATGCTAGACGGGTCCATCTCACACCCACCCATGTACCGTCCAACCTATACTTTCAATGCTACACGAAGTTCTTGCCTCAGTTACGCTACCTGGGAGTTTGTTCCACTCATCTATAACTCTTCTGCCTAGTAGTTTGCCAGCAACTCCCGCATTTCCCAACATCAAACTTGACTGCCTCCTATTTCTCCGACACTGTATAATCCTTTTGCGTTTAACGCTTCCACGAGAATATAATGATGATGGCAATAATTTAAAATGATATATTATATATATATATTTATTAATATATATTATATATATATATATATATAAATTTTTATATATAATATATTATATATATATTTTATTATATATATAATATATATATATATTTATATATATATAATATATATATATATTATATATACATAAAAAATTTTATATATATATATATATATATATGTATCTATATATATATATATATATATTATATATTTTATATTATATATATTTATATTATTTATTATTTTTATTTATTTTATTTTTTTATATATTTTAATATATATTATATATATATAATATATATTATATATAAAATTATTTAAAATATATTAAAATATATATATATTTATATTATATATATTTATATATATATATATATAATATATTATTTTATAATATATTATATATTTATTTTAATATTTATATATATATATTAATATATATATATATATATAAAATATATATATATATATATTATATATATATATATAAAATATATATATATATATATAAAATAAATTTTATATATTATATATATATATATATATATATATATATATTTATATTATTAAAAATAATATATATATATATATATATATATATATATATATATATATATTATATATATATATATTGTAAGACCTGTAGTCTGAAGCTCATTTTCTCCTACAGGAAGGACGTTTACCACTGCACTACTGCGCCGCTAGTAGACAACCAGACGAGATGTATAACAACTTATGTGAGGTCATGGAAAATACTCAGGTGAGGTGATAGAATAAAGCACATGTGCCACTCGTCTTGAACATATTTAAGACACGTGTAGGACGTAAGATACACGTACACATGTATCTTACTCATCTACCTTTGGGTACGGCATGCCATTATTCATAACGCAACAGAATGATACACTTCACCCATCCTTCCTGGCACGGGTGGGGAAAGGAGAGTTTAGCGATAAGACATAAATAGTTGCAGCAGCCACAGCAGCAGCGGAAGTGGTGGTAGTAGTAGTAACAGAAGAAGCATTAGCGTTAGTAATAACAGTAATATTATCAGCAGGAGCAGTAGAAGTAGCAGCAGTAGTAGTACAAGTAATAGTAGTAGTATAAGTAATAGTAGTAGTAGCAGCTCTAGTAGTAGTCAGTGGAGGACCTACATTTTTGGGGCCCTGAAGCTTGAATATGTTATGGGGGCCCCTTCGCAACCGTTCTCATACAGTAGACCCTAAACTTTTAAGAATTGTGGACTAAAGGCGCTTCTGGGGCCCCTCCGGGATTAGGAGCCCTGAAGCTTAAGCTTGATTAGTTTCATAGCTGATCCGCCCCTGGTAGTAGTTATAGAACTGGCTATTTTCCTATTTCTTCCGTCTGACATTATTAATGAAACACTGGAAACCAAGGTACTCGAATGTAAAACTAAAAAAAGCAACAACTAATAATGTAGGTGTTGTTGCAGCAGTAGAGTAGAAGCGGGAGTAGTAGTTGCAGTAGTGGTATCAGTTGAAGACTTGATGTAGATCTTACAAGATAGTTATGAGGTCTTAAAGGCCATTTATCATGTCTTAAAACACCTCCTCTCTTGTATACTCGTCATGTCTGTGTCAAGCGTTTTCCGTTCAAAGTATATACCTTCCATGATCTCCCTACTTAACGTACTTACCTTCCATGATCTCCCTACTTAACGTACTTACCTTCCATGATCTCCCTACTTAACGTACTTACCTTCCATGATCTCCCTACTTAACGTACTTACCTTCCATGATCTCCCTACTTAACGTACTTACCTTCCATGATCTCCCTACTTAACGTACTTACCTTCCATGATCTCCCTACTTAACGTACTTACCTTCCATGATCTCCCTACTTACGTACTTACCTTCCATGATCTCCCTACTTAACGTACTTACCTTCCATGATCTCCCTACTTAACGTACTTACCTTCCATGATCTCCCTACTTAACGTACTTACCTTCCATGATCTCCCTACTTAACGTACTTACCTTCCATGATCTCCCTACTTAACGTACTTACCTTCCATGATCTCCCTACTTAACGTACTTACCTTCCATGATCTCCCTACTTAACGTTACTTACCTTCCATGATCTCCCAAACTTACGTACTTACCTTCCAGATCTCCCTACTTAAGTACTTTCCTTCCAATGATCTCCCTACTTAACGTACTTACCTTCCATGTTCCTATTAACGTACTTACCTTCCATGATTCTCCCTATTTAAAACATACTTTCCTTCCATGATCCCTACTTAAGTACTTACCTTCCATGATCCCCCTATTTTAAGTACTTCCCTTCCATGATCTCCCTATTAACAAACTTCCCTTCCATGATCTCCCTACTTAACGTACTTCCCTTCCATGATCTCCCTACTTAACTTTACTTCCCTTTCCCATTATCTCCTACTTAACGTACTTACCTTCCATGATCTCCCTACTTAACAAACTTACCTTCCATGATCTCCCTACTTAACGTACTTACCTTCCATGATCTCCCTACTTAAACTTACCTTCCATTATCTCCCTACTCAACGCATGTACCTTCAATAATCTCCCTATTCAACGTATGTACCTTCAATAATCTCCCTATTCAACGTATGTACCTTCAATAATCTCCCTATTCAACGCATGCACCTTCAATGTTCTCCCTCCCTATTCAAAACGCATGTACCTTCATAATCTCCCTTTTCAACGAATGTCCCTTAAATAATCTCCCTATTCAAGCATGTACCTTCAAAAATCCCCCTATTAAACGCATGTCCCTTCAATGATCCCCCTACTCAACGCATGTCCTTCAAAATCTCCTTTTGACGATGTCCTTCAATAATCCCCCTATTAACGCTTTCCCTTCAATGATCCCCTACTCAAGCATTTTACCTTCTAATCTCCCTATTCGACGCTGTCCCTTCAATAATTCCCTATTCAACGATGTCCCTTCAATGATCTCCCTACCCGCAGACCTTCATAATCTCCCATTCAAGCAGCCCCTTAAATAATCCCCCTATTAACGCATGTACCTTCAATGATCTCCCTATTCAACGCATGTACCTTCAATAATCTCCCTATTCAACGCATGTACCTTCAATAATCTCCCTATTCAACGCATGCACCTTCAATAATCTCCCTATTCAACGCATGTACCTTCAATAATCTCCCTATTCAACGCATGCACCTTCAATAATCTCCCTATTCAACGCATGCACCTTCAATAATCTCCCTATTCAACGCATGTACCTTCAATAATCTCCCTATTCAACGCATGCACCTTCAATAATCTCCCTATTCAACGCATGTACCTTCAATGATCTTCCTACTCAACGCATGTACCTTCAATGATCTCCCTACTCAACGCATGTACCTTCAATGATCTCCCTACTTAACGCATGTACCTTCAATGATCTTCCTACTCAACGCATGTACCTTCAATAAATCTCCCACTTAACGCATGTCCCCTTCAATGATCTTCCTATCAACGCTTTGTCCCTTTCAATGATCTTCCTACTCAACGCATGTACCTTCAATGATTCTTCCTACCTTAACGCATGTACCTTCAATGATCTCCCTACTTAACGCATGTACCTTCAATGATCTCCCTCCTCAACGCATGTACCTTAAATTTGATCTTCCTACAAACGCATGTACCTTCAATGATCTTCCTACTCAACGCATGTACCTTCAATGATCTCCCTACTTAACGCATGTACCTTCAATGATCTCCCTCCTCAACGCATGTACCTTCAATGATCTTCCTACTCAACGCATGTACCTTCAATGATCTCCCTACTTAACGCATGTACCTTCAATGATCTTCCTACTCACGCATGTCCCTTCAATGATTTTCCCTACTCAACGCATGTACCTTCAATGATCTTCCTACTCAACGCATGTACCTTCAATAATCTCCCTACTCAACGCATGTACCTTCAATGATCTTCCTACTCAACGCATGTACCTTCAATGATCTCCCTCCTCAACGCATGTACCTTCAATGATCTTCCTACTCAACGCATGTACCTTCAATGATCTCCCTACTTAACGCATGTACCTTCAATGATCTTCCTACTCAACGCATGTACCTTCAATGATCTTCCTACTCAACGCATGTACCTTCAATGATCTTCCTACTCAACGCATGTACCTTCAATAATCTCCCTACTCAACGCATGTACCTTCAATGATCTTCCTACTCAACGCATGTACCTTCAATAATCTCCCTACTCAACGCATGTACCTTCAATAATCTTCCTACTCAACGCGTGTACTTCCAATGATCTCTATTCAACGTCTTCCCTTCATAAACTCCCTCTTTAACTTCACTACTCTTCTAATACTGCCTTTAAATTGTTTCTATCTTTTGTTACGCGCTCTTCTTAGTTCACCTATTCCATCACACATCTTATCTTCCCGCATATACTCCTTTTAAAAGTTTCTATTTAGTATATTTATCTCAATAATCGTCAATCCTCACCTCTACTATACACACACAACTGCCCCCGTTGATCCCTGTCCTCTGCTGCAAGACAGTAGCGTACTGTCTCACCTCTCCTACACGTCCCTACCTGCCCTTATCCTCTTCCTCTGCCCAGGTTGTGGACAAGAAGGGTAAGACAGCAGCTGACTACATGGCACACCTGAAGACATTATGCAGTTACGTCGACGCTCGCCCAGCCAGAAGGGCAGCGGAGGGTCGAAGAGTAAGCGTAGTACCCCTACTAAGAGGTCCTCTCCTGCACTCAAGCTCAGGACCCCACCCAAGAGGGAAGGTCTGTAGTACTCTAACCACTGACTGAAGTATAGCCTAATGGCCAAATTGTTCAGAGATGGAGTACCATACCCCCATTATTTGTTTCCCATACCCCCATTATTTGGTTCCCATACCCCCATTATTTGGTTCCCATACCCCCATTATTTGGTTCCCATACCCTCATTATTTGGTTCCCATACTAGCAAGGGGTACGGATACCCCCGGTTAGGAACCCCTGCTCTAACTGCAGTCCCGTCTCTAAGTCTTACAACTCTTGAGAAAGGGAGGTAATCAGGTATGATCCGAGGAACAAGAGGGCCACGTCACACCATCACACTCTCCTCTGAAGAGAAAATACTTTACAAAAGAAATAATTTACTCAATGTTGTATTAAAAATATTTTAAATTATCATAAAAATAACGCCATCCTTAATCAGAAAATAACTAAATTACCCACGCAAATAAAAATAAAGGCGCAATAATGGAGTTACAAATATAATCAGACAATTTTAGGACAACGAAAGCAAATTAGTTTTTGTAAAGAAAAAATTCCTCCAGACATACAGATTAATACTGACATCTAGTAGTAAGAATAGGCTGGAGGAGAGGAATTCAAACGGTGGTTCTTACATATAACAAGCCCAACACTGTGACCATTCAGCCACGAGACTTACAACAGGACTGCCTGAAATGCCTCGGCATGATAGTGGCTTTCTTTGTACTTAGCAAACTAAAGTTGTAATTACACATTATAACCTTTACAACGAAATAAATCTTTATCTTTTATCTTTATTTTACAGACATTACTTCTATGGAATGTTTTGTACAGCGGCCACCAGCTGTGACACGATTCTCTTTCCCAACAATCCCAGAGCTTTAATGTCACGTCTAGTCTCGTACCCCTCAAAGACATGTATATATATTGTTTACACACTCAAGATAAGCCATTCAGTACAGCTTATCTCGAATTTATCTATAACAAAACTTAATATGCATCTCACTGGAAGTTAAGACTGGTCAGGAAACAGTACAAGTGTTTCCTGACGCGGGTCTTAGTCATATGGTGACCTGCCACCTGAGCTTATAGTCATCTGACCGAGGCCTTCCACTAGCCTACCCCTCCACCCCTTTAAAAAATTAAGGTTATAATTATAGCCATAAGAGTTATAAACTGGAAGTTATGACACACCGCTGAAGAGATCACACTGATCTGGGACCGGACAGTGGGTGATGGTGATGCCCCTCCCCCACCAGCCTTGTCTTCTGGTCAAAATAACCTGACTGGGACAGTTTGAGAACCTTATGGCGACGTTCCGGTCCTTTTTTGGACCAGTTGTGACTTGTCAGTGGTCCAGGACGGCCCGAGACGTCGTCATAAGTGCGGGTTAGCCTTCAGGGTTTGTAAATTTTTCTAAACCAAGTGAAACGTTGTCATTTGTACAGTTTTCCATAGCGCAAAACGTCTTCCTGGTGAAGGTTAAGCACTACCTTGCTCGTTTCACTTGAAGAGGCCTTAAATTTTCACCACTTGTAAGTTAACGATGGTCGAGGAATGGTGGAAAAAACAAGACAAGCTAGACATTTCGCTTGTGGACGAACCAGTCATTGATTTAAATAACCTGTCCACAGGTGAAACGTCTCGAAAAAGTTCCTGTCAGTCAGTTATTATCATTATAATCAAAAAGAAGCGCTAAGCCACAAGGGCTATACAGCCCTGTCAGTCAGTAAGTGTGTCTTCTTCACCACTTAACTTTGTGCTATTTGTCTCCCTAGTCTTGCACATACCGAAGCATTGTCCATTTTTCACTGTTTTTACTACTGAGATAAGTTTCAGCCTAGTAAATACCGAAGCATCTTCCAGTTTTCATTGTTTATTTTTGAGATAAGTTAGTCTAGTAAATACCGAAGCATCTTCCAGTTTTCATTGTTTATTTTTGAGATAAGTTAGTCTAGTAAATACCGAAGCATCTTCCAGTTTTCATTGTTTACTTTTGAGATAAGTTAGTCTAGTAAATACCGAAGAATCTTCGTTTTCATTGTTTACTTTTGAGATAAGTTAGTCTAGTAAATACCGAAGAATCTTCCAGTTTTCATTTTTTTTTACTTTCGAGACAAGTTACAGTGGTGGTAGTGTTCATTTCAGGGATGAATATCACTGGTGCGAACATCCGCATCTGGATTCATGACCAGGACCTGCCACACCTGGAGCAGATTGTGTGGGAGGGTGAAGGCAACAGACTCCTTCAGGAGACCAGTAACCACGCTAAAGTCAGGCAGTTTCTCAACCTCGTGCCCAGAATGATGGTAAGACGGTGTGTGTACTCGCCTATTTGTGGTTGCAGGGGTCGAGACTAAGCTCCTGATTCCGCCTGTGTGTGTGTGTGTGTGTGTACAAGAGAGAGAGAGAGAGAGAGAGAGAGAGAGAGAGAGAGAAGAGAGAGAGAGAGAGAGAGAGAGAAGAGAGAGAGAGAGAGAGAGAGAGAGAGAGAGAGAGAGAGACAGCAAATGCCAGAGAGAGAGAGAGAGAGAGAGTGAATGTCAGAGAGCCTGAATACCCAGGAGAGAGAGAGAGAACCACAATTAGCCAGACAGCAGTCCAAGCACAAAGCCGTCATACATAATAACAAGATTATGGAATTGAGACACTTATGCAACACGTGGGAATCTTTATTGAAGAAACGTTTCGCCACACAGTGGCTTCATCAGTCCAATACAAAGTAGAAATAGGTAAGGAGAGGAGAAGTTTGAGGTAATCAGTCCCTCAACCTGGAATCGATGTGTTCAGTCCATCACTCTTGTAGGAAGTGCAGCATAGGGCCAGAGAGGTGGCTTATATACTGCAGTCAGATGAGTTGAAGCAGGTGGAGGCGGGATCACAGTGGGACCTGCCACTAGTGTAAGTAGGTCGTCGTCCAAAGGTTGGGCAAGCGTTGAAGTCTTTGTACCAAGATCCCATGATGTTGCAGTGTCTGCCACTTTGGACGACGACCTACTTACACTAGTGGCAGGTCCCACTGTGATCCCGCCTCCACCTGCTTCAACTCATCTGACTGCAGTATATAAGCCACCTCTCTGGCCCTATGCTGCACTTCCTACAAGAGTGATGGACTGAACACATCGATTCCAGGTTGAGGGACTGATTACCTCAAACTTCTCCTCTCCTTACCTATTTCTACTTTGTATTGGACTGATGAAGCCACTGTGTGGCGAAACGTTTCTTCAATAAAGATTCCCACGTGTTGCATAAGTGTCTCAATTCTTCAACTTGTCGGTTTTCTAAACCATTCATCACACAATAACAAGATTATAACACCCAAACTGAGAAATTCAAACACACATGGAAAAACAGAACAAGGTGCCCTGAACTGTGTTCTCGTGTACCAACAGACCAAGATCAAGGAGGTACATCAAGCCGCCCTCAACGGTGACATGGAGACTCTTGACGCTAAGGTTGAGCAACCGGAAATTCTTACTGCCAAGGACCAGAACGGACTCAACCCTCTACATAAGGTATCAAATTCTCTTAATATGTTCCTCTTATTTTCCTTATTATCAAGCACAGCGCAGAGATTATGTATTCTATATTTTCTTACTGGATCTGAGTATCTAAATGCTCTATAAAATCTAATATAATTTTATAATACGTAATACCTTAAAAATGTTCTCTGAAACACGTTATGTCATTTATGTTCAATCAGTGTAGAGTCTTAGACATAATGGCAAAACATTAGTTTAATTTTCCTGAGTCGTGCCCTAGAAATATACCTAGTTGGATGAATCTTATGGAAGCTAGCTGGCCCAGTGGCTAACGTGACGGTCTGGAGTTTTGAGACTGACCGCGGGTTCAAACCCCACCCGTGGTATGGTTTATTTGCAATCGTACCAATACGATTTCGTGAGTCGAGTCGTATCATATTATTTTCCTTTTGCCCCTTGTCTTCACTTTTCACCTCTGCTCCTAACACCCACTTTGGATTAAATTTTGACCCCAGATCCTGCCTATGAAATCCCCAACACTTCCCCGTTCTTTGAGACAAAATTCTGATATTTTAGCACCTTTGTTGAGACATGGGCCTATATCAAAGGTTTCTCGGTACCCTTGTTGTGACATGAGCCTATATCTTATCCTTTTGATGGGATGAAGATCCTATCTTAGTACCTTTGTTGAGACATGGACATATATCTTATTCTTACCACCTATGTTAAAACATAATCCAATGTCTTAGGATCTCAGTTAAAACAAGGGCCCATATCCTAGCCTCTCCATTGCCCCCCACAGGCTGCAGCTCTGGGTAACATGGAGGTGGTGGAGTGGATAGTGGAGAAGAGTCCTACGACAGTTTCAGCGCAGGATAGGAAAGGAAGGACTCCACTCTTCTATGGTGCCGTGGCCAAGGATGGAGGAGATGTTTACGCCTTCCTTCTGAAGAGTGGTTCTGATCCTACACATACTGATAAGGTGGGTATTATGGGGTGTGGTGGGTGATTGGTGGTGTATGTGGCATAGGTGTGTGATGGGTGTGTAATAGGTGGTATTAACGTAACCCTACTACCTTCCCTTTGGCCATGAAAACTCAATTTTATAAAGTTCTACACAGAGCTAAACACAATCCCGATAAATGGTATTTTTTGCATACTGTCTCTTTATAACTGCCGGTATTCCTGTACGTCCACTAACCTTCCGTCTCTCTCGTAGTATGGCAAGACGGCAGAACACTACCGCTACAAGCCTGGGGAACTGGACCTGAGCATCATCTACGAGTCCCTCGCCGCCCCCAGGGCCGGGGGATCCACCCTTGACATTCCTTCGGGTCACTCAAGGGGGCCCTCAAATCCCACCTCCAGAGCCCCATCCAGGAACGCCAGGTAAGCTCACATCATCCCAGAGAAGCAAATTTGTTTTACTAAACAAGGGTAGTGTGTTACGAGGCTATTCTATATAGTTACTAAATAGTGGAAGCACCTGCAGTGCGCTGTTCCACTATTCTGCATGATAGTTACATATTTGGTTCACATGTATAGTGTTTCTATCTTATCCTCTATGACAGCTACATTGCGGGAATACAGGCTATGTTGTCCCTGTTATTTTCCATTACCAGGATGCACTGCCTAATAACAGACAATGAAATCTGCCAGTAAGGAGATGCAGTCAAGCATTCTACTGATTATACCAAATAATGTTAGGTAAATGGACATAGACGCAACTAATGTGACACTGTATTGTGGCAAAGTTTTGCTCTCCAAGAGCTCTGTCAAGCTGTTAATATAATGATTAACAGCATATTCAAGCACAGTAGAAATTTTGAAGATGAAGTCAAGCATTTCACTCAAGGTTCAGTAGAAATTCACTGAAATACGTGAACAGCCTTGAAGTGATGTTCTCACATTACACTTCATCTGTCTGCCTCTCGTTCCCAACAGATCACGTAAAAACTCCGTGGGTGATGACTCCAGAAGAGGGAGGAAGGATTCCACGCCGGCCAGGTTAAGGGAGAAGGGTAACAAGGTAGGCCATTTCCAACCCTGAATCATTCAAGTCAGTGCTGTTTCGGGTTAATCCTGTTCATCATAGATTATTTCAGGTCTTTCAGGGTCATTCTGGATCATCCTGAATTGTCCTGCATCAGTCTAATTTATCCTAAGCCTTGATTAGGAAAGCAAATCTTCCTGTAGTCATCCTGATCTCCACCTGATCAATATATTTTTCACATATTTTACAATTTTCAATGGGATGCCAAATTTATCAAAAACTAGAGCCAATCAAGCAAAACAGATGACATTCGGAAACAGCACCATAAACTTACCCTGAAATCGGTTTAATATCACTGGCCAGAAAATGAGTGTTGACACTTAGGGCCAAATAAAGCTTGCATTTAGATCTAATACTAGTTAGAAGCAATGCTATCTGTGTAGTTGTTTATGCTGTGTTAGTATATAGAAGAACAGCTGTATGAAGTAGAGGTACACAAAGACGTATATGTACACAACGTACGCTATAGTGCTTAGTAATTACTAGTACAAGGACATGAATTCAGTCTTGCTTGTACATGATGCTTTCGTTAGGATCCAGTTTCGTCTAATAAAAACAAAGTACTGCTTGCGTAAAGTCAAACTGTTGTAGTGCAAAGACCTGAAGCACTATCACAAGTGCTTTTGCATGTGCTCAAGCCAATCTACACTCCAAGACATCAGCCTATACATGTACACGTGTACTTTCGCCCTGCCAGATGGTGTACAAAGACCTGAAGGACGTTATGGACTCTGAAATCGAGCACTTCATCCGTGATGGTGACCTGGAGAGCCTGGAGTACCTAGTGCTGGCACACCGCGGCTCAGACCTGCTAGGAAGGCCCTCCTGGAATGAGGAGGTTCGCAGGTTCATCAAGAAGGTCCCTAACTACATGGTGAGTACCTAGAGCTGGCAGGGAACCACTCACACCTGCCGAGGAGTCCTTATATAAGGTCCACAGGTCCCTGAAGAAGATTCCTGGCTACAGTGTCACCAGATAAAAGGTCGTTTTAAGACTTCCAGAATCCTATCCAATAACGGATCTTCCAGCAGCTCAATACGGATCTAGCAACCCAGCCTCCACAACTCTACTACTCTGAGCACCGGTTTCTCATAAAACCAGACTGGTTCACAAATATTCAGCCAAATGACTGATATACCATCATGCCTAACTAGGTCTGGGGTAATGACTCCAGGGCCATGAATGAGCTGGGTAGTAACTGCCAACCTGGCCACTCAACTGACTGGGTAATTTGCTCTTGCTGGAAACGTTGGTTCAGTCAGGGCACTCCCAACACGACTGCTTGCTCCTGACGTCCTCTGAAGTAGGGGTGTCTGGCATGTTGTGGAGAGTACTACATACCTTGCCCCAAATTTCGTAGGTTCGACCCTTCTCTGGTCTGAGATAAATGTTGGTAAATGTTTCGCATGAACCAGGGCCTGCCCTGATAGGGAACTTTGGTATTTTTACACCACACTTAAAATAACATGTATCATAGTTGCATATATTATTTTTAATGCAAATAAAGACGACACATTGTAATATCAATCCTGAAATGACTCTTAGGAATACATAGTTTAGTTAGTTTAATATGTTCATGCACCCCATACCCATCCTGTGGGTGGTAGTCAAAAGATTACAGAGTTACATAATGGGTCCAAGGACTCGGCCCCAAAGTTTTGATAGCTTAGCGAGTTACAAAGGTAATGAACTCCAGGTAGATCTGGTCACAATCATGACAAGTTACAATGGTATTTACAGATTACAGAGGTACATAATGGGTCCAAGAACTGGGCCCCCAAAGTTTTGATAGCTGAACTAGGTACAAAGGTAATGTACTCACAAGTTAGAAAGGTAATGAATCCTGTAAGTAAAGTTACTGACTTACGTTTATACATGGCTACAATACATAAACATGTCTTATAAACAAGCAATATTTATCACTTGGTGGTACAGTGATGCTGATCACTTGTGGTACAGTAATATTGATCACTGGTTGTACAGTAATATTGATCACTGGTGGTACAGTAATGCTGATCACTGGTGGTACAGTAATGCTGATCACTGGTGGTACAGTAATATTGATCACTGGTGGTACAGTAATATTGATCACTTGTGGTACAGTAATATTGATCACTTGTGGTACAGTGATGCTGATCACTGGTGGTACAGTAATATTGATCACTTGTGGTACAGTAATGCTGATCACTGGTGGTACAGTAATGCTGATCACTGGTGGTACAGTAATATTGATCACTGGTGGTACAGTAATATTGATCACTGGTGGTACAGTAATGCTGATCACTGGTGGTACAGTAATATTGATCACTGGTGGTACAGTAATACTGATCACTGGTGGTACAGTAATATTGATTACTTGTGGTACAGTAATACTGATCACTGGTGGTACAGTAAATTGATCACTGGTGGTACAGTAATATTGATTACTTGTGGTACAGTAATGCTGATCACTTGTGGTACATGTAATAATGACACTTGTGGTACAGTAATACTGATCACTGGTGGTACAGTAATATTGATTACTTGTGGTACGTAATACTGATCACTGGTGTACAGTAATACTGATCACATGGTGGTACAGTAATATTGATTACTTGTGGTACAGTAATGCTGATCACTTGTGGTACAGTAATATTGATCACTTGTGGTACAGTAATACTGATCACTGGTGGTACAGTAATATTGATTACTTGTGGTACAGTAATGCTGATCACTGGTGGTACAGTAATACTGATCACTGGTGGTACAGTAATATTGATCACTTGTGGTACAGTAATATTGATCACTGGTGGTACAGTAATACTGATCACTGGTGGTACAGTAATATTGATTACTTGTGGTACAGTAATACTGATCACTGGTGGTACAGTAATATTGATCACTGGTGGTACAGTAATATTGATTACTTGTGGTACAGTAATGCTGATCACTTGTGGTACAGTAATTTGATCACTTGTGGTACAGTAATACTGATCACTGGTGGTACAGTAATATTGATTACTTGTGGTACAGTAATACTGATCACTGGTGGTACAGTAATATTGATCACTGGTGGTACAGTAATATTGATTACTTGTGGTACAGTAATGCTGATCACTTGTGGTACAGTAATATTGATCACTTGTGGTACAGTAATACTGATCACTGGTGGTACAGTAATATTGATTACTTGTGGTACAGTAATGCTGATCACTGGTGGTACAGTAATACTGATCACTGGTGGTACAGTAATATTGATCACTGGTTGTACAGTAATATTGATCACTGGTTGTACAGTAATATTGATCACTGGTTGTACAGTAATATTGATCACTGGTGGTACAGTAATATTGATCACTGGTGGTACAGTAATATTGATCACTGGTGGTACAGTAATATTGATCACTGGTGGTACAGTAATATTGATCACTGTTGGTACAGTAATATTGATCACTGTTGGTACAGTAATATTGATCACTGTTGGTACAGTAATATTGATCACTGTTGGTACAGTAATATTGATCACTGTTGGTACAGTAATATTGATCACTGTTGGTACAGTAATATTGATCACTGTTGGTACAGTAATATTGATCACTGTTGGTACAGTAATATTGATCACTGTTGGTACAGTAATATTGATCACTGTTGGTACAGTAATATTGATCACTGTTGGTACAGTAATATTGATCGCTGGTGATACAGTAATATTGATCACTGTTGGTACAGTAATATTGATCACTGTTGGTACAGTAATATTGATCACTGTTGGTACAGTAATATTGATCACTGTTGGTACAGTAATATTGATCACTGTTGGTACAGTAATATTGATCACTGGTGGTACAGTAACATTGATCACTGTTGGTACAGTAATATTTATCACTGGTAATAGTTTTTTTTTTATTCGCCGGTATTCTCCCGGCCCGGGTCTTTTCCAAGTAGTGGTGACCCGGCCTTGGCTCCCTATCTGGGGAGAATCTCGAGACCTAAGTCTCCCATGGGAGGAGGTACAAGTACCCCCTCATCTTTGGGACCAAGTGTCCCCAAGCCTAGCCACAGTCCCCGCCCTCACGGGGCTCGTAGGGAGAAGCTAGGCCTCTGGTCTGCCATCTGCCCCGCCCCAAAGAGGCTCGTGAGGATGGCAGTCTTATGAGCTGCAGGTGATAGCAAGCTCAGGCTCTCTAAAAAAAAACACTGATCACTGGTGGTACAGTAATACTGATCACTTGTGGTACAGCAATATTGATCACTGGTGGTACAGTAATATTGATCACTGGTGGTACAGTAATATTGATCACAAGAAACACATTCTTCTCGGAGAAGTATTTTCCTTAGATCGTTACTAAATATAGCTATTTGCATTATACCTGATTTCAATACAAATATAATGATTAATTTGAAATAAACAATGACAAGGAATACATGGCTACTTTAAGATGAGTTTCTCCTTAACTCTGTAGCGAGTCTTCTGGGGGTAAACTCAAATATTTTAAATATTACGAATGTTGTCTAAATATGGAACTATACGATGTGGCAAATTTGAGCTGTTGGGATGTGAGGATAATGTGGAAGTTGAAGGGCTGTGGGGGATGTGGAAGATGATGTGGATGTTGTAGTGATGTGGAAGATGTGAAAGTTGTAGTGGTGTGGGAGATAATGTGAAGGTTGTAGTAGTGTGGGAGATGATGAAGGTTGTAGTAGTGTGGGAGATGATGAAGGTTGTAGTGTGGGAGATGAAGGTTGTAGTGGTGTGGGAGATGAAGGTTGTAGTGGTGTGGGAGATAATGTGAAGGTTGTAGTGGTTTGGGAGATGATGAAGGTTGTAGTGGTTTGGGAGATGATGAAGGTTGTAGTGTGGGAGATTGAAGGTTGTAGTGTGGGAGATGAGGTGTAGTGGGGAGATGAAGGTTGTAGTGTATGAGATGAAGGTTGTAGTGTGGGAGATGATAAGGTTGTAGTGGGTGTGAGAGATGAGTTGAAGGTTGTAGTGGTGTGAGTGATGATGTGAAGGTTGTAGTGGTGTGAGAGATGATGTGAAGGTTGTAGTGGTGTGGAGAGATGATGTGAAGGTTGTAGTGGTGTGTGAGAGATGATGTGAAGGTTGTAGTGGTGTGGGAAATGTGAAGGTTGTAGTGGTGTGGGAGAGATGTGAAGGTTGTAGTGTGGGAGATGATGAAGGTTGTAGTGGTTGTGAGAGATGATGTGAAGGTTGTAGTGGTGTGGGAGATGATGTGAAGGTTGAGTGTGGGAGATGATGAAGGTTGTAGTGGTGTGAGAGATGATGTGAAGGTTGTAGTGGTGTGGGAGATGTGGAAGTTGTTGTGGAGTGGTGTGAGAGATGATATGAAGGTTGTAGTGGTGTGGGAAATGTGAAGGTTGTAGTGGTGTGGGAAATGTGAAGGTTGTAGTGGTGTGGGAAATGTGAAGGTTGTAGTGGTGTGGGAGATGGTGAAGGTTGTAGTGGTGTGGGAGATGTGAAGGTTGTAGTGGTGTGGGAGATGTGAAGGTTGTAGTGGTGTGGGAGATGTGAAGGTTGTAGTGGTGTGGGAATGTGAAGGTTGTAGTGTGGGAAATGTGAAGGTTGTAGTGATGTGGGAGATGATGTGAAGGTTGTAGTGGTGTGGGAAATGTGAAGGTTGTAGTGGTGTGGGAAATGTGAAGGTTGTAGTGGTGTGGGAGATGATGTGAAGGTTGTAGTGGTGTGGGAGATGATGTGAAGGTTGTAGTGGTGTGGGAGATGTGAAGGTTGTAGTGGTATG
The DNA here is from genome assembly GCF_026875155.1 of Cherax quadricarinatus. Lineage (NCBI taxonomy): Eukaryota > Metazoa > Arthropoda > Malacostraca > Decapoda > Parastacidae > Cherax > Cherax quadricarinatus. The sequence continues at coordinate 19,189,348 of NC_069458.1, read as the reverse complement.
GGAGATGTGAAGGTTATAGTGGTGTGGGAGATGTGAAGGTTGTAGTGGTGTGGGAGATGTGAAGGTTGTAGTGATGTGGAAGATGATGTGGAAGTTCCAGTGGTGTGGGAGATAATACAAAGCAGTCACAGTATCTTTCTTAAGTTAGTAATCTCTCACCAGATCATTACCTTATTCTCAGCAAATTTTGATTTTAAATCCTCACCATTTATCTCACTGACTCGCCTTGTTCACTCACTCGCCACTTATTTAAGCTCTTCTTTTACACTCCATATACTCCACCCTCTATATACTAACTCATCATTCCATCAATCGCTCTACTTCCCTCCTGCACCCACCCTCCTAGACCCACAAACTTCTACTGAACACATTAATATAACATTCTTACGTCTCTACCCCATAACTCTTCAACCTCATTATATCTATACTCTCACTAGCTCATTATTCTCCCAACAGTTGCTTATATCTTACCCAGTTTCCTTTAATTTATCAACTTCCACTTGTCTCTTACCAACTTAAAATGATAACTAAAACAAATTTTTTTTATAGGAGTGGAACGGTAAGCCAGCGGAAGGCCTAGGTCAGATGACCAAAAGCACCAATGGCGGCTCATCATCTGACTAAGACCCGCATCAGGAAACACTTGTCCTGTTTCCTGACGAACCTTACCTAACCTAACTTATAATGATGAAATATATTTTTTTTATCGCTACGTTCAGAATGATTTTTGCGAAATTATTGCATACACAAATTTTCGCTTGCACAAATTTGTGTATGCAATAATTTCGCAAAAATCATTCTGAACCTAACGAAAAAAAATATACTTCATCGTGCTTGCATATTATTAAATTATTGTAAACTTATCTAAAATATATTTAGTTGGATTAGGCTGAATTAAATTGCGCTTGTTATAATAAGGTTAGGTAGGTTTTCTATTGTTCTTTTGGAACAAAATTATTAATTTTTACATTAATATAAATGAAAGAAATATATCTTCAAACGTGTGAAAGAAAATTTTTGAAAAGACTTAATTTTAAACGAGTTCTTGCTAACTGACCAATTTTACCTATTCGGCACGACATTATATATATATAACATATATATATATATATATATATATATATAACAGTGTATGAATAGTCACTTTCGTGTAGCCGATAGGCTTTAAACCTTGACTGGCGGTGAACAGGTACCATGTCATCTTAATGACAATCGTGTAGTGACTGGTAGTGTACAGGTTTGTCTTAATAACCCTCATGTATACCTGGAGAGGGTTTCGGGAGTCAACGCCCCCGCGGCCCGGTCCCTGACCAGGCCTCGTGGTGGATCAGGGCCTGATCAACCAGGCTGTTACTGCTGACCACACGTAAACCGACGTACGAGGCACAGCCTGGCTGGTCAGGAATGGACTTTAGGTGCCTGTCCAGCGCCTTCTTGAAGACAGCCAGGGGTCTATTGGTAACTCCCCTTATGTATGCTAGAAGGCAGCTGAACAATCTTGGGCCCCTGACACTTAATGTACAGGTAACTTATAGTTAATAACCCTCCTGTGGTGACTGGTAGTGGACAGGTGACAGTCTTAACGACCCTCGCATACTCAATAAACTTCAGACTCAATTAACCATCTATCCTTTCACTGGTAGGATAAGACCAGCGCCTTACACGAGGCGGCTGCCAAAGGTGACGCCAAGGTAGCCAAGCACCTGCTCAAGGAGAACGACCACCTAGCCATGGCTAGAGGGAAGGATGGCTCTGTGCCTCTGCATCAAGCCGCAGGGGCTGGCAGTACTCAACTCGTCAGACATTTGATCAATCTCTATCCTGACGGAATGCACGTCGAGGATAATGTAAGTATGTTGTGTAAGTGAACGGCTAGGTACAAGGGCTCATAATAATAATAATAATAATAATAATAATAATAATAATAATAATAATAATAATAATAATAATAATAAAACATAATTATTACTATTATAATTATAATATTGACAGGAGGAAGCACTACGTTTTTAGTGGTCATGGAGCACCTGGGAAGCAGAGTTAATCAGATTTGATCCGAGGAAGCGGAGGATAACTTGAGCAACTGACTATCCTCAAGAAACCCCTTCAGAGTATGGACAGATGATGAGACAGATGTGTATAGGGATGGATGACAGTCATCTGAGTGATGCCCAATTTAATGGATAGGTGGGTGGGCCTATGGGCAACAGAATTGATGGGTTGGATCATAGGCGAGTGGATAGGTGGGAGGATAAGCGGTTCAATATTACAGTAGATAGGTCCATTCGTAATCCCATCTGCATATTCCTGCCATCTTTCTCTAGCTAATGTGACTTTCCACCTCTGACCTCTCTTGATCCTGTGCCTGCCCACCGTGACCTTTTTTGACCCTGTGCCCACAGAATGGGAGGACGCCACTACACTACGCTGCCCTCTCCAAGGAGCTTGGCGCGAGGCAGACTTACGACCTACTCAAGAGGGAAGGTGCCAGTGACGGCATTCAGGATCTGGTAAGTGCCTCCGAGTGACACTTACCTGGAGCCGGTTCCGGGGGTCAACGCCCCCGCGGCCCGGTCTGTGACCAGGTCTCATGGTGGATCAGGGTTTGATCAACCAGGCTGTTACTGTTGGCCACACGCAACCCGACGTACTGACCACAGTCCGGCTGGTCAGGTACTGACTTTGGGTGCCTGTCCACCACCTTCTTGAAGACAGCCAGGGGTCTATTGGTAATCCCCCTTACGTATGCTGGGAGGCAGCTGAACAGTCTTGGGGCCCTGACACTTATTGTATTGTCTCTTATCATGCTAGTGGCGCCCCTGTGTTTCATTGCAGGGATACTGCATCGTCTGCCGAGTCTGGAGTGACTTTCGTGTGCAAGTTGGGTACTATTCCCTCTAGGATTTTCCAAGTGTAAATAATCATGTATCTCTCCCGCCTGCTTCTAGGGAGTACAAGTTGAGGAACTTCAAGCGTTCCCAGTAATTGAGGTGTTTTATCGCAGTTGTGTGCGCCGTAAAGGTTCTGTGTATATTGTGCAGGTCAGCAGTTCACCTGCCTCGCAAGGTGGTGTTAGTGTGCAGCAATATTCCAGCCAGGATAGAACAAGCGACCTGAAGAGTGTCATCATGGGCTTGGCATCCCTGGTTAATAAATTTAAGATTAAATCATAATAATAAATCACTGTTATTGTGTTGCAATTAAAACATTTAGTTGTTTTGCCTATGTAATTTAAATACATTTTCATTTTTTTTTTTTTGAAGTTACAGTTAAATACTTCTGTTTACTGACGAGCAATGAATTTTTTTTGCTTTTTCTGATAAATGGCTTTCTGGTCTGTCATTTATTTTGAGTCCCCGATTTTCTATTATATTACTCTCATTCTACTTCATTAATTCCGTTTTCTGTCTTAATTCCGTTTTCTACTACTCCACTAAAGCTATAACTATACCATTTTCTGCCATATACCTTCAGACAATTTTCACTTTCCATTTCCTGCAGCGAACTTCGTTTTCCTGACATTTACTTATCTAAATTATCCACGCTATTTCCTGTTCACCCCAGCCACATCCATCGTCATCCTTTATCTTCGTATATTTACTCTCCACCTAACCATCTTATCATTTTTATTAATTTTTACTGGTTCTAAAGACCTTGGATGACGCGTCTTATCTCCCCGCAGAATGGTTTCTCCCCGGCTGAGTACATGACCAAAAAGCAAAAGGGCCAACTTAAAGGCACCACAAATAAACATACCAAGAATCATGGCAAAGGACCGTCCAAGAAAACCTCAAAGAATCTGACCAGTGGACCTTCCTTGGACTCAGCCAAGAGTCCATCCAAGGAGCAATCAAGAGCCCCATCCAAGGAACAATCAAGAGCACCATCTAGGGAGCATTCAAGAGCCCCATCCAGGGAGCAATCTAAACCCCCATCGAGGGAGCCCTCTAGAAATAGCTTCCACCAGCCCTCTATGTCTCAAGCTCCATCTAGGGCCGGGTCTAGGGCCGGGTCTAGGGCCGGGTCTAGAGCCGGGTCTAGGGCCGGGTCTAGGGCCCCTAGTCCTGAGGGTGACGAGGAAGATGAAGCACATGCAGCCATCAAAGCGGCAGAGAAGCATCAAGACTACGGTCACCTTAACCACCTGATCACTCGTGGTGACGGGGACATGCTTGTAGGACGCTCCTCCAAAGATCCTGACGTCCAAGACTTTTTGGACAGCGTCCCAGACCATCTGGTAAGACATTGCCACATGAACACAAGCACACACGATGTAAAATAAGCTTTTATTGTAATGAAATTTCGTTTGTATGGTTTTAACGTACTTACCGGGATAACGTTTTGCTCTGTGTAAAGATTTGTCAAAACTTAAGCTCTACACGGAATAGAAAAATGGAAGACTTTTAAAAGTTGTTTTTATAATTATGTAAACGAAAGTTTTTACGATTTTTCTCAGCATATATAAAACACACACACAAACATATATAGTATATATATATATATATATATATATATATATATATATATATATATATATATATATATATATATATATATATATTATATAACGTTAAAAAATATTTCAAATATTTTTCTATACAGTCAAATAAGATAGAAACGTTTCAACTTATTACAATTACGTGGAATCACTAAACCCGTAAGGTAATAACCCATTTTATTTTGCTAGGCAAGTTATGATTCTATTATCAATTGTTACGAATTATGTTTTCACCAAGTGATAACATATAAACATGACTCACGAAATCGTAATGACACGATTGCAAACAAACCATACCCCGGGCGGGGATAGAACCCGCGATCTGAGAGTCTCGAAACTCCCGACCGTCGCGTTAGCCACTGGACCAGTAGTTTAACGTATAAACATACATATAAACATCTCAGTGTTTATCTCAATGTTTATACTGATAGAGATGTATATTTCTCGGTATATATGCACCGAAAGGTGAATATCTATCAATGAATATCTTTCAGTATATGCAAATTAGGATATACAGATATACAAATTCGTAAATATTTTAACAAATCTAACCTGAACTAAAGCAGAACTCCAAAATTTTGATACAGCAACAGCAGAGTCTGTCTCTGTATTCCTGTGCTAACAGTTACACTCCTTACTTTTAACAGATAATTAGTTTCCCTCATTACTAACTTCACTGTGTTCCTCTCACGCAGGATTCCATCAATGAATTACACACAGCGGCAGAAGAGGGAGACACGAGGACAGTCAAGAGTCACCTGGATAGTAAACACAAAGCTCTCTCCAGAGACACTAACAATGCTAATATCCTCCACAAGGCTGCCATCAACGGACACGCAGGTCAGGGAGGGGGGGGGTATAAGGTCAATCATCAGATGGTGGTTGAGCGGTCACAGATAGTAATTGATAATCCTGGAGTACAAGTGAATAATATTCCATAATAATTGAAGAAATGAAAGTTTATATATTAACTGATGTTTAACACACACAGGCACACACACACACACACACACACACACACACACACACACACACACACACACAACACACACACACACAGGCACACACACACACACTCAGGCACACACACACACACACACTCAGGCACACACACACACACAGGCACACACACACACAGAGGGGACACAGGGACAAGGGGTCACAACTGGAAGCTGAAGACTCAGACGAGTCACAGGGACGTTAGGAAGTATTTCTTCAGTCATAGAGTTGTCAGCAAGTGGAATAGCCTAGCAAGTGAAGTAGTGGAGGCAGGAACCATACATAGTTTTAAGAAGAGGTATGACAAAGCTCAGGAAGCAGAGAGAGGGAGGATCCAGTAGCGATCAGTGAAGAGGCGGGGCCAGGAGCTAAGTCTCGACCCCTGCAACCACAATTAGGTGAATTAGGTGAGTACACACAGGCACACACACACACACACACACACACACTGGTATACAATAATCAGAAGGGATAGGACCACAACATTAAAGGCACTCATAGAGCATTCAGGACAAAGATAAACAAAGTATAAAGTGGAAGGAACTATGACAAGACAACATAGATAGTATCATAGCACCAAGATGATTCACAGGGACGTGACAAATTTACTTCTGCTCAACATGAAAACTGAAAACGGAAACCAGCCTCTTTGAAGAGGTAGCGAAGACAAATTATATTCATGTAATTAGAATTTAATTATAGCGCACAAGAGGTTAGGAACACTATGTGTTAATTCCGGACGAGGACTTACAGGTCTTACATCCCAACAACAGAGCTTCTAACACCTGTTTTCTGGTAGTTAACATCAGTCAAAACACTTTCCTAACACTACTCATAAGAAAAGTCTAACTTCTTATACATGATATAACACTCTCCAGCACATGTGATAACACCTGACTTTTTTTGGTTATCCTAAGTAACTTACACAGGTTACTTATGTATGATAATTATCATACATAAATACACTTACAAAAATTATCATGTCTGTAAGTGTATTTATGTGTACCTGCATCTAAATAACCTAACACACTCAGGCTAGTGAGTACAGCACGAACAACCCAGTGGTAGTCACTGCTGCCGTGGCCCACAGTGGTGGTCGCTGCAGCAGTGACCCACACGGGTCACAGACGTCTTACTAATATTAACACACAGTAACACCACCTCGACAGATCTGGCTGAATATCTGAGTGAGAAACACCCTGAGCTGATGGACCAACGGGACATCTCCGGGAGGACGCCATTACACTACGCTGCCACACTCAAGGATGAGTCCCACACCTACCACACACTCCTCAACGCTGGTGCTGATCATCAGATCAAAGATAAGGTAAATATCACGACGCTGTTCACTCTCTCGATTACCAGACAGAGGATCAAGCCTCCATCCACTCCTACACTCAGTGAACGAACTTCATGGGTTTAACATATACAGAGTGTAATACTACTACACTACTACCACCACATCTACGAGTATTACGACTACCACGACTACCTTACTACCACCACGAGTACTGCTATAGAACCACGACTACAATTAATTTAATTAAATTTTTCTGGTTCAATCCAGGCTTTACTTGCTAAATTCAGCAATAACTTATGTAATCCAGCCATATCTTTAGATACGTTTTTAAAACCATATGGGATAGAAAGATAAGGATGGGAGTGGATAGGGAAAGATAGGTAAGGATGAGGGGGTAGGAGTCTTCTGTGACAAAAACTAAACATAAAACTACTTAAGAGTTCCAGCTCTCCCTCGTGAAAAAAACTACAATGTTGATAGTAACTCTGTCTCCATAAAATCCAATAATTTCCGGCTGCAGGGAACATTAGAGGTCTGGCCTGGTGGTTCTCAGTTTGGGGGCCGCAGACCCTTGGGTGGGGGTAACTGGGAAAACCCAAGGAGTTAGCAAAATTTAAGGTTAAGAAAAAAAGTTTTCCGAACCAGCTTATTAATTTTACTGCCATGAATTGTGCACAAGAATACAGGTGACAATGCCCTAACTGGAATATTTCACGACCAAGATGCAAACTGTAAAAGATCTGTTTGTGTATGTTGCAGTCTGGCTACACACCAGATGACTACTACCGTAACCCACACCTACTGAACGAGGATGACACAGAAGGCGCAGGCTCCCCTGGTGGTACACCAGGGGACAGTCGTGGTCGTCCCAACACCAAGGGCAGCGAGGGTAAGTGCACAGCCCCTGGTCACCCACTGTTAGTGTTTAGCACAGTCAGCTTAAGTTAGGAGAAACAGAAAGATTAATTCCACCAGCTGACACTGTTATGTTACTCGTTAGGGAGGAGCGAAGGTAGCAAAGGAAATGACTGTTGTCTGTTATGGAGGCGTTGATTTGGAAATCGTGACAGAGCCCCACCTGTCTGTAAGCCTGTACGAGAATGAGGGAGAGAGCTACGGCCTAGCTGTGTCGGTTTAAATGGGGGTCACATGACTTAAGGCTTGGCCAGAGAGCCTGTCTATAAATACTGCTAGGACATATATACTTGACAAGTAATATTGTTGATAACACTGGTAAACTGGTGGCAGCGGTGGGATTACTCTTTCTTATCCCCAGACTGACTGAAGGAAACACAGTAGGTCAGATGACCCAGCCACTCTTCCTGGTGAGGTTCTGCTCTGCGCTAGCCTAACAGCGGAGTCTCTGTAGCTCCTGCTACCAGACGATAGTTTAATGGTATTTACCAGCTACTATTTTTTTTTCCATAGATTCCAGAAGAAATCTGCATTAATTTATCTTATATACATATTTATACAATAAGATCACAGTAAACAGTTGATATCAAAGTATACAGAACAACCACTGTGAAAAAATAGTAAACTTCCAAGTGCTTTTGTGATTTCTCACATTAGCAACGACCTGTAATTTCTTGACGTGCTTGATCCATTACAGTTCCTCGATAATGTGAGAAATCACGAAAGAGCTTGGAATTTTGCTATTTTTTCACAGTGGTTGTTCTGCATACTGTGATATCACCTGTTTACTGTCATATTATTGTGTGTGTATATATATATATATATATATATATATATATATATATATATATATATATATATATATATATATATATATATAATTATGAATAAAACAGTAAATAATATTTTCTCTTTAGCTTGTCCAAAATATTAATTTCTTGAGTGCATGTTAAAAGTCAACATTGGATTACGAACATAAATTATAGTTCAACTATAATCACACTCATTAATAAACGAAAAATATTGTTAAAATAGATTTGCTTGAAGACTGTCAGGTTGAGTTCCCTAAACTTCTCAAGCCCGTTAGCTCCGGGACTAGTTCTGTTGCAAACTTGTTCACTTTCTATAATCTCTTGACGTGCTTGACCAGGTGTGGGTTCCACACTGGTGCTGCATACTCCAATAAGGGCCTGACGTACACGGTGTACAGTGTCTTGAATGATTCTTTGTTTTTATGTCGTGTGTATGTCGTGTGTATGTCGTGTGTGTGTATGTCGTGTGTGTGTATGTCGTGTGTGTGTATGTCGTGTGTGTGTATGTCGTGTGTGTGTATGTCGTGTGTGTGTATGTCGTGTGTATGTCGTGTGTGTGTATGTCGTGTGTGTGTATGTAGTGTGTGTGTATGTAGTGTGTATGTCGTGTGTGTGTGTATGTCGTGTGTATGTATGTCGTGTGTATGTCGTGTGTGTGTGTATGTCGTGTGTGTATGTCGTGTGTGTGTATGTCGTGTGTGTGTATGTCGTGTGTGTGTATGTCGTGTGTATGTCGTGTGTGTGTGTATGTCGTGTGTATGTATGTCGTGTGTATGTCGTGTGTGTGTGTATGTAGTGTGTATGTATGTCGTGTGTGTGTATGTAGTGTGTATGTCGTGTGTGTATGTCGTGTGTGTGTATGTCGTGTGTTTGTATGTCGTGTGTATGTATGTCGTTGTGTGTATATCGTTGTGTGTTGTATGTCGTGTGTATTTTATGTGTGTGTATGTATGTCGTGTGTTTTATGTCGTGTGTATGTCGTGTGTGTTGTATGTAGTGTGTATGTCGTGTGATCTGTGTATGTATGTTGTGTGTGTGATGTCTGTGTGTATGTCTGTGTATATGTCGTGTGTGTGTGTATGTCGTGTGTGTGTATGTAGTGTGTATGTCGTGTGTACTCACCTCACCTAGTTGAGGTTGCGGGGGTCGAGTCCGAGCTCCTGGCCCTGCCTCTTCACTGATCGCTACTAGGTCACTCTCCCTGAGCCGTGAGCTTTATCATACCTCTGCTTAAAGCTATGTATGGATCCTGCCTCCACTACATCGCTTCCCAAACTATTCCACTTACTGACTACTCTGTGGCTGAAGAAATACTTCCTAACATCCCTGTGATTCATCTGTGTCTTCAGCTTCCAACTGTGTCCCCTTGTTACTGTGTCCAATCTCTGGAACATCCTGTCTTTGTCCACCTTGTCAATTCCTCTCAGTATTTTGTATGTCGTTATCATGTCCCCCCTATCTCTCCTGTCTTCCAGTGTCGTCAGGTTGATTTCCCTTAACCTCTCCTCGTAGGACATACCTCTTAGCTCTGGGACTAGTCTTGTTGCAAACCTTTGCACTTTCTCTAGTTTTCTTCACGTGCTTGGCTAGGTGTGGGTTCCAAACTGGTGCCGCATACTCCAATATGGCCTAACGTACACGGTGTACAGGGTCCTGAATGATTCCTTACTAAGATGTCGGAATGCTGTTCTGAGGTTTGCTAGGCGCCCATATGCTGCAGCAGTTATTTGGTTGATGTGCGTCTTCAGGAGATGTGCCTGGTGTTATACTCACCCCAAGATCTTTTCCTTGAGTGAGGTTTGTAGTCTCTGACCCCCTAGACTGTACTCCGTCTGCGGCCTTCTTTGCCCTTCCCCAATCTTCATGACTTTGCACTTGGTGGGATTGAACTCCAGGAGCCAATTGCTGGACCAGGTCTGCAGCCTGTCCAGATCCCTTTGTAGTTCTGCCTGGTCTTCGATCGAGTGAATTCTTCTCATCAACTTCACGTCATCTGCAAACAGGGACACCTCAGAGTCTATTCCTTCCGTCATGTCGTTCACAAATACCAGAAACAGCACTGGTCCTAGGACTGACCCCTGCGGGACCCCGCTGGTCACAGGTGCCCACTCTGACACCTCGCCACGTACCATGACTCGCTGCTGTCTTCCTGACAAGTATTCCCTGATCCATTGTAGTGCCTTCCCTGTTATCCCTGCTTGGTCCTCCAGTTTTTCCACCAATCTCTTGTGTGGAACTGTGTCAAACGCCTTCTTGCAGTCCAAGAAAATGCAATCCACCCACCCCTCTCTCTCTTGTCTTACTGCTGTCACCATGTCATAGAACTCCAGTAGGTTTGTGACACAGGATTTCCCGTCCCTGAAACCATGTTGGCTGCTGTTGATGAGATCATTCCTTTCTAGGTGTTCCACCACTCTTCTCCTGATAATCTTCTCCATGATTTTGCATACTATACATGTCAGTGACACTGGTCTGTAGTTTAATGCTTCGTGTCTGTCTCCTTTTTTAAAGATTGGGACTACACTTGCTGTCTTCCATGCCTCAGGCAATCTCCCTGTTTTGATAGATGTATTGAATATTGTTGTTAGGGGTACACATAGCGCCTCTGCTCCCTCTCTCAATACCCATGGGGAGATGTTATCTGGCCCCATTGCCTTTGAGGTATCTAGCTCACTCAGAAGCCTCTTCACTTCTTCCTCGGTTGTGTGCACTGTGTCCAGCACTTGGTGGTGTGCCCCACCTCTCCGTCTTTCTGGAGTCCCTTCTGTCTCCTCTGTGAACACTTCTTTGAATCTCTTGTTGAGTTCTTCACATACTTCACGGTCATTTCTTGTTGTCTCTCCTCCTTCCTTCCTTAGCCTGATTACCTGGTCCTTGGACTGTTGTTTTCCTCCTGATGTGGCTGTACAACAGTTTCGGGTCAGATTTGGCTTTCGCTGCTATGTCATTTTCATATTGTCTTTGGGCCTCCCTTCTTATCTGTGCATATTCGTTTCTGGCTCTACGACTGTTCTCCTTATTCTCCTGGGTCCTTTGCCTTCTATATTTCTTCCATTCCCTAGCACACTTGGTTTTTGCCTCCCTGCACCTTTGGGTAAACCATGGGCTCATCCTGGCTTTTTCATTAATCCTGTTACCCTTGGGTACAAACCTCTCCTCAGCCTCCTTGCATTTTGTTGCTACATATTCCATCATCTCATTAACTGGCTTCCCTGCCAGTTCTCTGTCCCACTGAACCCCGTTCAGGTAGTTCCTCATTCCTGTGTAGTCCCCTTTCTTGTAGTTTGGCTTCATTCGTCCTGGCCTTCCTGCTTCTCCCTCCACTTGTAGCTCTACTGTGTATTCAAAGCTTAAACCACATGGTCACTGGCCCCAAGGGGTCTTTCATATGTGATGTCCTCGATATCTGCACTACTCAAGGTGACTACTAAGTCCAGCCTTGCTGGTTCATCCCCTCCTCTCTCTCTTGTAGTGTCCCTTACGTGTTGGCACATGAAGTTTTCCATTTCCACCTCCATCATCTTTGCCCTCCATGTATCTTGGCCCCCATGTGGGTCCAAGTTCTCCCAATCGATCCCTTGTGGTTAAAGTCACCCATGATCAGGAGCTTTGCCCTGCATGCATGAGCTCTTTTGGCCACTCTAGCCAGTGTGTCAACCATCGCTTTTTGCTCTCGTCGTACTCCTTGCCTTGGCCTCCTGCTGTTCTGTGGTGGGTTATACATCACTGCTATTACCAACCTTGGGACCTCCAGAGTGAAGTGTTCCCGCAAAGTAATCACTTTCTTCTCCGCTGTCTCCTCTCTCCACTCATCAAAATTCCAGCGATTTTTGATCAGCAACGCCACTCCTCCACCCCCCGTTCCCCCTGTCTTTCCTCAGGATTTGGTATCCCGTTGGAAAGAAAGGCATCTGTTATCATACCTGTAAGCTTGGTTCTGTGAGAGCTATGATGTCCGGTGATGCTCTTTGACTCTTTCATGCCACTCCTCCCCCCTTATTTGTTATTCCATCAGCGTTTGTGTACCATACCCTTTAGTTTCCTTTCCAAAACTGTGGTTTGGGGGGCCTGTGAGGGGGGAGACCTGGTGGCATCTGTGGGAAATTCTATAGCTCGGTGTTGGGTGGAGGCTGTGGGTATGGATTGTAGTGTGTGTTTTGGGGTGGTGTGATAGGTTGTATGGTTCTGAGAAAGTTTGTGTGTGTGCTTGCCCTTGCTGTTCTGTTCTGCTCTGACTGACCTCTGCTGGTTCCCTCCTTGTCTCTTTCCTAGCTCCTTTCGCTTTTTGTCCTCTCCCTCAGCTGCTGTCGTTCTGATTTTGTTCTGTCTCTGTCTAGGGAACACCCTCTTGTACTCTTCCGAGTATTTCAATTTTGTGGTTTTCTTGGAGGATCCTGTTCCGCACTGTTTCCGTCCTGAGAATCACTTTATTGGTCGGTTTTCTCCCCTTCGATACCCCCCTATTCTTGAAAATTTTACAATCTCGTCCTCTTTCACCTATTCCCTATGATTTTTTCAATCTCCTTTCTTTCTTCCTCTGCCTTTCAGTGTGTGTCCTTCTCTTTTTCTCCTGAAGCCCATGATAAACACTGATTTGCCCTTCTTCCTCCACTGCCTCCCTCTTCTTTTCCCCCCTTTTTCGTTTTCCCCCTTTTTTCCGTGGTTTGTTGCCTTTTGTCCCTTTCCCTTTTTCCTCTCTCTCCCTCTCCTCCCTCTCCCCTCTCCTCCTTCTCTCTCCTATTTCCCTCTCTCCCGCCTGAAGCCCCCCATGATAACAACCTACTGAGTTTGTTGGGGGTTGTGGGCCCCTTCGTTCTCTTTATTCTTTTCTTTCTTGGTTCTTGTTTGATTTTGCCCTTATCTTCCTTGTTCTTCTTTGTGTCTTCTTTCCCTTTCTTCTTTCTTTTTCTTTTTTCTCTTTCCTTTCTTCTTCCCTCCCACTGCCCACGCTTCCTGTCTTCCTTTCTTTTCCCTTTCTTCATCTTTTTTCTCTTCTTCTTCCCTTTCTTCTTTTCTTTCTTCCCCCCACTGGGGATTTTGGGGGAGGGGAGGCGTGTGCCCACTCACGTAGTGGGGACCAGGTCGGGCCACTGTGCCCCCTTTCCTGGTTCTTGGGGGGGTGCGGTTTCGGAGAGTTTTTGGGGGGGGTTCTGGTGGGGGTGTCTTGGTGTCTGTGGTGGGGGTTTTCTCCTCCGCACTGGCCCTGCGGCGCACGGTTAGTCCCAGCTTTCTTGTACCTGTCGTTCCCTACCGGCAGACTGGGTTGGGCTGGCGTCGCCGAGTTTGTCTGGGGTTCTTTTGCCTTTATCTTCTGTGTCTTCCCCTGGGCCCACCAGCGGTTGGGTGCTTGTTTGTGGGGGGCGTCGCCCCTTGTTTTGCTTTTGGTCTTCCTCCCCACTGCCTCACCCGCTGGTGACTCTGGATCCTGCCTGTATGGTGGGTCAGTTTTTCTCCCTTGATTTTTCCAGTTGGCTCTTGATACCTGGTTGGGCCTCAGCATTCGACCTATCAACCCTCATCCATCTGCAAGCACCTGTTCTTCCTTTCTCCTTGGTCCTCTTGGCAGGCTGATATGAGCCTTAGCATAATTCATAATTCCTTCCTTCCTGTTCGGCCCGCAGCTTCATTATCTGTGTCTTTCCTGGTTCACTGACCTGTAACTTGCTTCAGCCTATTTATACTCAACTCCTAGACCCGAATCTTGGCTTACGGCAGTTTCGACTGTGCCTCCCAATTCTTTGTCTCCTTCCCAACCTCTTTTCCCAATTTCACAGAGACTCTTTCTTTCTTTCTCCATTTTTTCAGAAAGCTCTTCCTAATTTTCTCTCCCACTCTTGTTCCACCTTTTTCCACTGCTCCCGCCATCCACTCCTTTCCTCCCTACCAAACCATTCTCATCTGATCCTTGGTTCCTGCGGTCCCCACCATTTTTTTTGTTTATGTGAGAGAAGAGAGAAGGGAAAGGTAGAGGGGGATAGGAGAAGGGAAGAGTATGAGAGGGGAGAGAGTTAGAAGGGGAAAATGGGACGAGAGAGAGCCAGAGAGAGAGAGAGAGAAAGAGAGAGCGAGAGAGGAGGAGAGAGAGAGAGAGAGAGAGAGAGAGAGGGATCCGAGGGAGAGAGATAGAGAAGCCAAAGAGGGGGAGAGAGAGGGGGCAGAGAGGGGGAGAGAAGGGGGACAGAGATGGGGAGATGGAAGATGAGAGGGGAAGAGGCTGGGGGAGAAGGGAGGGGGGAGGAGGGGAGAGAGATGGGGAAAAGGGAGAGGGGAGAGATAATGGGATGGGACAGATGTTAGAGGGGAGAGATTAGAGGGGGGGAGGTGGTAGAGGTAAGAGATGTGAGAGGGGAGAGAATGGTGGGGGCGAGGGAAGACAGTGGAGAGTCGATAGTTCGATCTAGATAGGTAGCGAGAGAGATATAGGTTCCAGCAGAGTATACATTTAGAAGATCTGACTCCAATTAGGTAGACGACGGGGGGAACACAGAGACAGGTTCAGATGGTCCGTTTTCACAGGAACGGTTGTGAAATCCTGTGTATGTGTGTGTTTGCGTGTGTACTACAGCTTACAGTGCTTTGTTTCCTGTGTGGTATGTGTATTGTTGTGTGTATGTGTGTGGGTGTGTGTGTGTACGTGTGTGTATGTGTTGTTTATGTGTGTGTGTGTGTATGTGTGTATGTGTGTGTGTGTATGTGTATGTGTGTTTGTATGTCGTGTGTGAATGTCGTGTGTGGTGGTATTTCGTGATTGTTATGTCGTGTGTGTATGTCCGTGTGTGTATGTCGGTGTATGTCGTGTATGGGTATGTCGTGTGTATGTCGTTTGTGTGTGTATGTTGTGGTGTGTAATGTCGGTGTGTTATGTCGTGTTGTATGTCGTGTGTATGTCGTTGTGCGTGAGTGTGTACTACTCAACCTATTGTACTTCCACCTATTTGTGGTTTGCAGGGATCGAGTCCATAGCTCCTGGCCCCGCCTCCTTCACTGATTTCTACTAGTCCTCTCTCTCCCTGCTACATGAGCTTTATCATACCTCGCCTTAAAACTATGTAAATGGTTGCCCGCCTCCCACTCTTCCCTCTTCTAGACTATTCCATGACTTGACTACTCTTTGACCTGAAGAAATACTTTCCTAACAATCCCTTCGATTCATGCTAGTCCCCTCCAACTTCAATTTGTGACCTCTTGAGTCTGTGTCCCATCTCTGGAACATCCTGTCTTTGTCCACCAGTCTATTCCGCGCAGTATTTTATATGTCGTTATCATTCTCCCCTGACCCTCCCTGGCTCCAGGTCCGTCAGGCCGATTTCCCCAACCCTTTCTTCGTAGGATTAATCCCCCGTAGCCTGGGACTAGTCTTGTTGCAAACCTGTTGCACTTTTTTCTCTAATTCTGACAGTGCCTTGACTAGAGTGGGTATTTCCAAAACTGGTGCTGCATCTCCAGTATGGCCTGACGTAAATGGTATACAGGGTCTTGAACGACTCCTTACTGAGGTATCGGAATGCTATCCGTAGGTTTGCCAGGCGCCCGTATGCTGCAGCAGTTATCTGATTTATGTGCGCCTCAGGAGATATGCTGGGTGTTATACTCACCCCCAGATCTTTTTCCTTGAGTGAGGTTTGCAGTCTTTGGCCATCTAAACTATATTGTGTCTGCGGTCTTCTTTGCCCTTCCCCAATCTTCATGACTTTGCATTTGGCAGGGTTAAACTCAAGGACCAGTTGCTGGACCAGGCTTGCAGCCTGTCCAGGTCTCTTTGTAGTCCTGCCTGACCTCATCCGATTTGATTCTTCTCATTAACTTCACATCATCTGCAAACAAGGACACTTCTGATTCTATCCCTTCCGTTATGTCGTTCACATATACCAAGAACAGCACAGGTCCTAGGACTGACCCCCTGTGGAACCCCGCTTGTCACAAGCGCCCACTCTGAACACCTCGTCACGTACCATGACTCGTTGTTGCCTCCCTGTCAGGTATTCTCTGATCCATTGCAGTGCCTTTCCTGTTATGTGTGCCTGATCTTCTAGCTTTTCAGTAACCTCTTGTGAGGAACTGTGTCAAAGGGCCTTTTTGCAGTCCAAAAAAATGCAGTCGATCCACCCCTCTCTCTCTTGTCTTACTTCTGTAAACCTTGTCATAAAACTCTAGTAGGTTTGTGACACAGGATTTTCCTTCCCTGAAACCATGCTGGTTGTCAATTATACACTTGTTTCTTTCCAGGTGCTCCACCACTCTCCTCCTGATGATCTTCTCCATGACCTTGCATACTATACACGTTAGTGATACAGGTCTGTAGTTTAGTGCCTCATGTCTGTCTCCCTTTTTAAAAATTGGGACTACATTTGCCATCTTCCATACCTCAGGGAGTTGCCCAGTTTCAAATGATGTGTTGAAGATCTTTGTTAATGGCACACACAATATCTCTGCTCCCTCTTTAAGGACCCACGGAGAGATGTTGTCTGGTCCCACCGCCTTTGAGGTGTCAAGTTCGCATAGCAGCTTCTTCACTTCCTCCTTGGTTATATGTACCTCATCCAGCACTTTCTGGTGTACCCCCCTGTTCTGATTTCCTGGAGTCCTACTGGTTTCCACTGTAAATACTTCTTTAAATCTCGTGTTGAGCTCCTGACATACCTCTCGGTCGTTGCTTGTGAATTCCCCATCACCCTTCCTCAGTCTGATTACCTGGTCCTTGACTGTTGTTTTCCTCCTGATGTGGCTGTACAACAGCTTCGGGTCAGTCTTGACTTTCGATGCTATGTCATTTTCATATTGTCGCTGAGCCTCCCTTCTTATCTGTGCATATTCATTTCTGGCTCTTCGGCTAATCTCTTTATTTTCCTGAGTTCTCTGTCTTCTGTACCTTTTCCATTCTCTAGTACACCTAGTTTTTGCCTCCCTACACCTTTGGGTGAACCAAGGACTCGTTCTGTTCTTCCCATTATTTCTGTTTCCCTTGGGAACAAACCTCTCCTCTGCCCTTGCATTTTGTTGCCACATAGTCCATCATTTCTTGTACTGGTTTTCCTGTCAGTTCCTCTCCCACTGAATGTTTTGAAGGAAGTTCCTCATGCCTGAGTAGTTCCCCCTTTTGTAGTTTGGTTTTTCCCATCCTATTCCTGCTACTCTCTCCACTTGGAGCTCAACTATGTAGTCGAAGCACAGAACCACATGATCACTAGCTCCCAGGGGCCTTTCATACAAGTTTATCCTCGATGTCTGAACTACTCAAGGTGAATACAAGGTCCAGTCTTGCTGGTTCATCTTCTCCTCTCTCCCTGGTAGTGTCTCTAACATGTTGATGCATGAGGTTTTCCAGTACTACATCCATCATCTTGGCTCTCCATGTTTCGGAACCCCCATGGGGCTCCAGGTTTTCCCAGTCAATCTCCTTGTGATTGAAATCACCCATAACTAGTAACTTTGCTCCCCCCAGTGTGCTCTCCTGGCCACCTCGGCTAGTGTGTCGACCATGGCTCTGTTGCTCTCATCGTATTCTTCTCTTGGTCTCCTGCAGTTCTGTGGTGGGTTGTACATTACTGCAATTATCACCTTATGTCCCTCAGACTGGATTGTTCCTACTAAGTGTCCCTTTCAAAACCCCTGCCATCCATTCCTTCCATTTTCTCAAAACCCCACTGGGTTTTAATGAGCAGTGCAACTCCTCCTCCCCCTCTCCTCCCTCTGTCTTTCCTGAAGATTGATATCCGGGTGGAAAGATTGAATCTGTTATTATTCTGTGAGTTTTGTTTCTGTGAGTGCTATTATGTCTGGGGATGTCTCCTTGATTTTTTCGTGCCACTCCTCATACTTATTTGTTATTCCATCTGCATTTGTATACCATACCTTCAACTTCTTTTCTAAGACTGTGGTCTGGGAGGTGTATTGGGGTTGGGGAAGTGGGAGACCTGATAAGGAACTATGGGTGGTTGCTGTGGGGGTGGAGTTTGTAATGTAGTGGGTGGGGGCATTGGATATGGCATGGGTGTTGTGGTTTAGAGTGTTTGGCTGCACTGGGGTTGACCTGGTTGGGAGGCTTCTATAGGAAGCTGTGAGGGAGGTTGTATTTGATCTTCCTATGTCTGGGATCTCCTGTCTATCTTCTCCATCCCCTCTCTTTCCTCCTTTCGCCTTTGTACCATCTCTCTCAGTTTCCGCCTATCGTCTTGTGTTCTGTCGCGGTCGAGATACACCTTCCTGTATCCCGGCATGTCCCTTAATCGTGCTTTTTCCTGCAGTATCCTGTTCCGAGTCGATTCTGCCTTGAAGGTCACTTTCACTGGCCGGTTTCTTTTTTTTACAAACCCCCCTATTCTCCGAAAATTTTCCAGCTGGGTCATGTCGTCTTCTCCGATTACTTTCATGATGCTTTCAATTGCTTTTTTTTCCCCTTGTTTCTTGCTTCATATGTTTCCCCTTCAACTTCCTGTAGCCCATACACAAAGACTGACCTCACCCTTTCATTCTCCCACTGCATATCCCTGTGTATCCCCTCATTCAATTTGATTTCCTCCATTGCAGCTTTCCTTTCTTCAGTTTCACTAGCTACTGTACATGGGCTCAGTGGCCTGTCATTTTCCCTTCTCGGCTTTCCCTGGGCTCTGTTGTGGTCTTTTAGGGCCTCCACATATAGCTTAGCTCTTTCATTTACTACAGTCTCCACTGATAGAGCTTCTACATGCAGTTTTGCTCCTCCTTTCCCTACAGTCCCCTTATTTGTGGCTGAGGTAGTGGTCTCTGTTGTCAATCCCATAATGTGCTTTAGTTCTTTAGGCTGTTTCAGATATTCCAGTTCCTCTTCTAAACTCTGTATCCTGGCCTCTGCTGCTTTGACTTTCACCTCCCACTTCCTGCTTTCCATGTCTATCCTCTCTTCCATTCTCATGCTAAGTTCTTCTAGTTTCTTTTCCCATTCTTGTTCCCTTTTTGTGAGCTCTGCTGTCCAATCTTCCTTTGCAGTTTCCTCCTCCTGTCCCTTGGGTTTCTTGTTGCTCTCTGGCAACCCATTTTTTGTTTTATCCTGATTGCCTCAGAGTGGGAAACCTATGTAATTCTGTATGTTAGGTTTGTATTGTATATGTCAGAGTGTGGGGGGGGGAGGTAGAGGGGAACTGTGGCTATATGGGAGAGTGGTGGGGAGGGGGAGTGGGAAGGAAGTGAAGCAAGTGGGTAAGTGGGTGAGGAGAGGTGGGGAGGGGGGGGGTAAAGAGGGAGATGTCGGTGGGGGAGGGGGGGAGTGTATGTGTGAGTTCTGCAAATATTGTGTGTGTGTGTGTGTGTGTGTGTGGTGTGTGTGTGTGTGTGTGTGTACTCACCTATTTGTGGTTGCAGGGGTCGATTCATAGCTCCTGGCCCTGCCTCTTCACTGATTGCTACTAGGTCCTCTCTCTCCCTGCTCCATGAGCTTTATCATACCTCGCCTTAAAACTATGTATGGTTCCTGCCTCCACTACTTCACTTTCTAGACTATTCCACGACTTGACTACTCTATGACTGAAGAAATATTTCCTAACATCCCTTCGATTCATCTGAGTCTTCAACTTCCAATTGTGACCTCTTGTGTCTGTGTCCCATCTCTGGAACATCCTGTCTTTGTCCACCTTGTCTATTCCGCGCAGTATTTTATATGTCGTTATCATGTCTCCCCTGACCCTCCTGTCCTCCAGTGTCGTCAGGCCGATTTCCCTCAAGCTTTCTTCGTAGGACAATCCCCGTGTGTGTATTCACCTATTTGTGGTTGCAGGGGTCGAGTCCTAGCTCCTGGCCCCGCCTCTTCACCGGTTGCTACTAGGCCCTCTCTCTCCCCGCTCCATGAGCTTTATCAAACCTCGTCTTAAAACTGTGTATGGTTCCTGCCTCCACTACGTCATTTTCTAGGCTATTCCACTGCCTTACAACTCTATGACTGAAGAAATACTTCCTACTATCTCTCTGACTCATCTGTGTCTTCAACTTCCAATTGTGGCCTCTTGTTTCTGTGTCCCCTCCCTGGAACATCCTGTCCTTGTCCACCTTGTCTATTCCACGCAGTATTTTATATGTCGTGTGTGTGTGTGTGTGTGTGTGTGTGTGTGTGTGTGTGTGTGTGTGTGTGTGTGTGTGTGTGTGTGTGTGTGTGTGTGCTCACGCGCGCTAATACTACTACTATTACTACTGCTAGCAATAATAATAATAATAATAATAATAATAATAATAATAATAATAATAATAATAATAATAGTGTATAATTAACATGAAAAATGTTAGTAGTTAAATCTTGAACTCTTTTTTTTTTTTTGTTTAATAAAGAAAATCCAAAAGGAAGACACAATAAAGTTAATAATAAAGAAACAATAAAGACAATAAGAGGAAAACACAGAGGATACAAGAAAACGAAAGAGTGTAAAACACAGGCACGAACATTCGAAAAAAACATTAGAAACAAGAAAACAAGAGCGAATAATAATAAATGGGAGACATATAAGAGTGGACAAAGCAACCAAACAAGTAAAAGAAAACTGGAAGAAAACAAAAACAAGGAAACCAGGAAAATTGCGACAACCAAATGCCAAAAACAGAGACAAACAAACAAAAACGCTACCAAACGAAACAAGCGTAAAAGGAAGAGGAGAAAGATGAAGAAGATTAGACAGAAGAATAAGCAAAGAAAGAGACGAAGAACCACTAAAGTGAGACACAGTAAACGAAGAAAAAAGAATAAGCAAAGAAAACGGAATAAACGCAAGTACCCCAGACGAATGATGGTGGAGAAAGAACTGCTGAGAAAAGGAGAAGTGGAGAACGCAGTAAATATAAGTGTGTGTGAAGCAGTGAAACCAGAAAGGGAGAAGAGAGAGCAGCGGGTGAAACTGCAGTCGAAGGGAGGAAAGAAGGAGAGAGAAATGCCAGAGAATCAGTATAACAAGAGAAAGAGAGAGAAAATAATTCGCCATGTGCCAGAGAGGAGGAGAATGGGATTATGGTTCCAGCAGCCAATCACAACGCCAGTGAATCAGCTCTTTTCGTTGGGTCTTGCATCAGCCAATCAGAGAACGTTAGGAGCTCACTTCACAACCAATCAGCGGGCTTCTCGTGGCCACCTCTCAGGCAATAAGTGTTCCTCTTGAGTTTCCCGGACTCTCTAATCTCATCTTCCTCCAACAAACACTCTACAGGATATTCATAATCATTTGCAAGTAATAATTGATGTAAAAGTCTTGTGCTGTGATGGTCTGACACTGGGAAGACTTCATACGACCAGCAGCAAAGGTCATTGCTGCCGTAGTCCACTATAGACCACTACGTCCAGCACGAGTAGGCCAGTGGTCAATGATTGCGTGGTTCACTATAAACCACTGAGTCCACCATATGTAAGCAAGTGGTTAATGATGCCGTGGTCCACTATAAACCACTGAGTCCAGCACGAGTAAGTCAGTGGTCAATGATGCCGTGGTCCACTAAAAAACTGAGTACAGCACGGGTAAGCCAGCGGTCAATGCCGTGGTCCACCATAAACCACTGAGTCCGGCACGGGTGAGCCAGTGATCACTGCTGCCCTGGGCCACCATGGACCACCGGGCTAACCCACCTTCACGTGCCATGAGACACAGTCTTGCGGTGCCCGACAGAGTCCTGGCATCACTGAACGGGTCATCTTATGACAGAAACCTGTGTCAAAAATCTTCACTCACAAATATGCTTAGAGCAGCATGTGGTGTGTCATGCACTTACACTTGTGTTGCACTCCGCAAGACCATCATTCAAGTCCAAAAATGCACGAAACCAGACTTTTAAAGGTGCTGGGATGAGTGCATAGTGAGGCACTTAAGTGCATGTTGTGGTATTACTGTCTTACAGCTGAACACTCGTGAGAGATTGCTAGTGTCAGTGTATTTGTGCGTGTTTGGGAGTGTGTTTAGCATGTGTTTGTACTTGTTTGTATGTTTCTGAGTTCTAATTATTTATGTGTCTGGATGTGTGTACTCGCCTATTTGTGGTTGCAGGGGTCGATTCATAGTTCCTGGCTGTGTGTGTGTTTTATAATTTCACATGATAGTGCTTTATTGTTTTCCCAAGTAGGAACTCCCTCTGTCAAAGTTCCTTTGTCTATGTGTTAGCCTCTAGGTCTCCTATCTCTCTCTCTCTCCCTCTGCCTGCGTGTTAGCACTACTGTGGTTACTCTTAAGGTAGCTCCCTGAGTAATCCCTCCTATACCTGCCTCATTTTGAAAGACCACTCGCTCTAGCCTAGCCGGATCATCTCCCTTCATTCTTGAGTGCTCAGTGGCATACTCATTTGTTGAAAAACACGATGATTTGGGTTCAATTATCTGGGAGACGAGGCACGTGGGCACGTCTCTTTAAACTTACTCATGTTCAGGTAGCTTTGCCAGGATGGGTCTTGGCCGGGGTGACCCGGCAGTGGCTCCCGAATGAGTGGCAGAGTTTGCAAAAGTTATGTACCGTTTACAGCCAAATGGTAGGGGTACCCTGTGACAAGGGCTCAGTGAGTCTTCTTCGGGTTCAGTAGATTATCCGCTTACAGTCCAATGACTGAGGAAGCCCTCTCTTCATCTAGAAGTAAACAGATACCTGGGTGGTAGTCGACTTTTTGTGCGTATCATGTTTGTAGAGAGAGAACAGAAGGATCTCCAATGGAATTAAGGTACACTGACTGGCTTTGCTGGGTTATCCTGGACGAACAACTCTTCAGAGTTATTGATAACAATGAAAAGTTTGTAATCCCATAGAAGACATCTACTCTTAGCTGATTCCAATAGTTTTTATCCTTCAGGTGCCCCATAGTAGGAGTTCCAATTCTTCCACTTTATATACTTGTGTGTGAAATTTTCCAGGATCATGTTTTGAATCAGTCTTGTTTTCCTTCCTGCGTTGTTACAGGCATCAACCGTAACGCGGCATAAAAGCTTATTACATTTAACATACGGATTGTTCTGCTATATACTTGACTAAGTCTCCTGTTGTTTGACGCAGAGTTGTATATTACTATCAGCTTCACCTGTTCCAGATATTTTTAAAGTAGGGATAGGACGATAACAAAATTTTTGCCAATACTGATACCCAGTTTTCGGCCGATACCAGTACCGACACTTTTCCTATATTATTTATTTTTAACATAATAACAGTGTTCAATATATAAGGGAATGTTTATTACACAGTGGATATTAAATAAGACAGGAAGGTTAAATATTAAATAAATTAATTTCTCTGAGTTGATAATGTTATTACTCATTACTTGGTCTCTTGTGTTACTGCTTGGTAAAGGTACTTGTTGATAGTGTGTATACTCGCCTCACGAATTTGAGGGTTACACATACCCTACCTGTGTGTGTGTAAGTAACCCTCACATTCGTTAGAGTATTAATGTTGATACTTTTAATCACACATGTAATATTAATATTTTAAAAAGTATCACCTGGTATCGGCTGCTTTTTTTAACCGATACCGATACCGTAAAAATGGCCGATACCGATACTTTGGCACATCCCTAATTCCATGTAATCCTGAACCTTATGCTGAGATTATTGATGTGTTTGAAAAACATTATCAACAACTACAGTAATAATAATTAATAATAAATAATAATAATGATAATAATAATGTTAGTATTTTAACACTGCTTGTATTCCACTGTATAATACGTAATGATCATACAACGCATGGGGAAATGTAAGGCAATCAGGTTCAATCCGAGGAAGGGGAGCACATCTCTAATTCCTTGGATTAAGAGCCCTCATCATTATCAAAGAAACTCCAAGTGCTGACTGGTGTTTGATGAAGGGCTCTTGTTCCAAGGAGGAGGAGCTGCCCTACCCTTGGATCAAGGAGGATTACCTTTCACCCCTCAGGCGATGTTTGACGTACGCGTTTAGAGCTTTCCTGGAATGCAAGAATGATGATGTAACTTGAACCTTACGAACCTACATGAACACACACATGAACACATATACATGAGCACATACGCACATGAACACATACATGATCATATACGCACATGAACACATGATTAGATACGCACATGATCACATACGCACATGATCACATACGCACATGATCACATACGCACATGAACACATACATGATCACATACGCACATGAACACATACGCACATGATCACATACGCACATGATCACTCTGAAAAAGACCCGGGCCGGGAGAGTACCAGAGTATCAAGAAGAAACAATTTTAAATCATAATATTCGAAGATGCTAATAATTTATATCTCAAAAAAAAATCGTCAATAATTTTCTTTGCAGCATCTGAAGGATTTAAAAATTTTTAGTTGTATGTAGGAGTTATAAGTATATATATATATATATATATATATATATATATATATATATATATATATATATATATATATATATATATATATATATATATATATGTGTGTGTGTGTGTGTGTGTGTGTATTTAAAAAATATATAGTTTTAAACTCTCAGTTTGGTGATGTTTTCCTCTTTATTAATGTCAGTCTTATTAAGTATCATCAGTCGTCCAGTACGATGTTTTCTAGTGTCATCACTTATCCTGAGTGAATGTTTTCCACTGTTCTGTTATTGCAGTCAGATTCTCAATAATGTTATTTTTGTGTCCACTTTCTCTCTCTCATTACAACTGCCTTTAAATTGCATTTCCCCGAGCACAGCCCCTCAAACCTACACATTTTCCAGCCACTCATGTACGCACCCACCAACACCCGTGTAACACCAGCAATGATGGAGTTTTGAGACTCTATGACCGCGGGTTTAATCCCGGCCGGGGGTATGGTTTATGATACTTCACACCGGTAACTAACATAGGGGAACAATGTCACTCCATCAGTCCCAGCACTCACGCCCATCAATCCCAACACTCACGCCCATAATTCGTCTATTGTTTAACACCTCACCTGTGTCACCTATTTGTGCGTGTGTTAACCTCACCTTGACTATTTTGTGTTTCCCCCACCACTCTGTACCCATGCATGTACCTTATATGTTGTTCTCGTCGTTGTGTTTGTCACCATAGGTGTTGATGATGCATGATCGTGTGCGCAGTGATGGCAGAAGAAGCCTCAAATTGCACGCCTGAGGTGGGTCATACTCCAGCTCCAAGGTTCTCCGGAGTGCATCACACCCCCTCTCCAGTGGGACGAGATGTATGCGTGTTTCTCTTCCTCCAGTAAGATGCATGAATGTTACCCCACTGAAGCACGAGGAATTACTCGATGCTCCCTTTCATATTATGTAGTGGCGCACTTCCTTTCCTGAGCCTTCAAGTAGTAATAACGTGTGTGATCTCCCTCCACTCTGGGTTGTCCTACAGCAGGCTTCAGTGTCTACGGCGGGGAAGAGGACGGCGGGGAGACAGTCGACCAGGAGACACTGGAGAAAATCGAACAGGAATACAAGAAGCTGAAAGCTATGCAGAGCCACTCGATGCTGAAGAAGTATCTCACTCCTGACGTCTTCGAGAAACTCAAACGTCGTGTTACCCCTAACGGAGCCAATCTCTTGGACGTCATAAAGTCCGGACTGGCTAATCCAGACTCTAACATAGGGATCTATGCTCCTGACGCAGAGTCCTATACCATATTTAGTGACCTATTCGACCCAGTGATTGACGAGTACCATGGCGGGTTTGGTCCAAGTGACATGCACCCTGGAATTGACTTCGGCTTTTCAAATTCCCTGGGCAGCCTCGTTGACGAGGGCAAATACGTGGTGTCGACGCGGGTGCGGTGTGCCCGCTCACTGGAGGGATACCCATTCAACCCACTCCTGACCAACGAGCAGTACACTGAGCTGGAGCAGGACATAGAGAGGGCCCTGGATAACTTGGACGGGGACCTTGCAGGCTACTACAGGCCGATAAGCAAGCTGTCTCCGCAAGAGCAAGAGGAGCTGCTGGAAGCTCACCTGCTCTTCAAGCAAGGTGACCGGTTCCTGGAAGCTGCTGGAGCCTGCCGCTTCTGGGCGAACGGCCGTGGCATTTTCCTTAACTCTGACAATACGCTGGTGGTGTGGGTTAACGAGGAAGACCACATGCGCATCATTTCCATGCAGGAAGGCGCAGACCTCGGCCAGGTGTATGACCGCTTCGTCCGTGCTGTCACAACCCTCGGAGACCGCCTTCCCTTCAGCTTCTCCCAGCGTCTTGGGTTCCTCAACTTCTGCCCCACCAACTTAGGTTCAGCGATCCGAGCTTCAGTCCACATTCGTCTGCCTCGCTTGGGTCGCGACACTCATCGTTTGGAATCCACGGCCAACAAATACAACCTGCAGGTTCGTGGCACCTCAGGAGAACATTCGGAAACTAAGGACTTCACCTTCGACATTTCAAATCGGCGGCGTCTCGGATTGACGGAGATTGAGGCTCTGCAGGAGATGTTCGATGGTGTTCAGGAGATTATTCGCCTGGAGGCATCATTGGAGAGCTCCAGTCGCCGTGGGTCTGTGAGCTGAACCTGACACCCGTTGGTTAAGCTTCACACTCTTACCGGATCCAAACATTTTTACCCAAGCAAACACTACCCTTCATTCCAGGTGTTGGTAGCTAACAGTGTTCTTTCTACATAATGTTCAGTTATGGTTAAACCACCACCACCCTTACCCGATGTGTTGTGGCTTCACCAGCTGTCAGACAGTTGGTGTGCAACATGCTTGCCTCTATTTCCAAACCAGAGCCTGTTGCAGGCAAGCAATTTTACGATTTTAAACCAAAACTCTTATTCACCAGGCTAGGGATCTGATAAACAGAAAATGTAATATACATCTATATTACTGAATAAATCCAACTTGTGCAAGAATATTAACCTATATAAAAAAGTCAATTATAAATTTACGTCCCATATGCCAAATGTAAGTTAACCGACAGATTAATGTTATGAAATATACATTATACAAAAATCTTAAGACTAACAAGTATACTCTCACAAACATACGACACACAGTCGTGTGTGTGGCGGTTACAATTTAAGTCAAAGGATAAAAATGCAGTGTATAGGGACCAACAAGACAATCAAACTCCAAATCAGACAAAACTGGACAAACACTAAGTCCATTCACTACTAAGTATGAGTGTGAAGCTATGTTAATGGAGACAGAGCAGCCACTCGCATCCTCCCTGGTTGGAGACAAAATGCCATCCTAACTTCCAAGTGATTGTTGAAGATGGAAGGCTGCTACGCTATGTACACAGAGTAAGGTACAGCAACACCTTCATTAGCTCACAGAATATCAAGCCTGTCATAAAACATAAAAATGGTAAATAATAGAGAGACCAGTGTTACGTATTATTACAAAAAACGAGAGTACAGTAATAGACTAAAAACAAAACTTTTCCTTTGCATTATCAAGGCTTTTTCTGCTGTAGTGTATGAGTATGCCTTGTTACAATACACACTAATAAAATGTACAGATGTATATTACAGTTGGGAACATCGATTACCTTAATAGGCACACTTGTCAGCCCGAGTAGCTTAACTAGGCTCCATCAGAGACTAACGTATCTCAAAAATTTTTGATGTAGTACTACTACTAAAACTAGGGCCTTTGAAACTTATAAAAACAAATTATGATGACCAAAATCTAGCTAATTTTCCCTGTATTTAAAACAGGTTGAAGAGAAGCAGATATTAAATTTAACATATCAATTTTTCAATGTTATTCAATGTCCCTTATAGTCCAGAAGTATTTTTCATATTATTGATGACTGTGTGTGTGTGTGTATGTGTGTGTGTGTATATATATATATATATATATATATATATATATATATATATATATGTCGTGCCGAATATGTAAAACTGGTCAATTAGCAAGAACTCATTTAAAATTAAGTCCTTTCTAAAATTTTCTCTTATACGTTTAAAGATATTTTTTTTCATTAATGTTGATGTAAAAATTTATAATTTTGCACCAAAAGGAACTTAGAAAACTTACCTAACCTTATTATAACAAGAACAATTTATTTTAGCCTAACCCAACTAAATATATTTTAGATTTCTTTACAATAATTTAACAGTAAACAAACACAGTGAAATATATTTTTTTCGTTAGGTTCAGAATGATTTTGGCGAAATTATTGCATACACAAATTTTCACTTGTCCTATATGGCAAGATGAGCGTTGCTATTTAAGCCAAGATCGCAAGTTCTGCCTATTCGGCACACACACACACACACACATTATATATATATATATATATATATATATATATATATATATATATATATATATATATATATATATATATATAATATATATATATATATATATAATTACTGTAACCAC
Source organism: Cherax quadricarinatus (assembly GCF_026875155.1). NCBI lineage: Eukaryota > Metazoa > Arthropoda > Malacostraca > Decapoda > Parastacidae > Cherax > Cherax quadricarinatus. Next base: position 19,160,542 of record NC_069458.1, on the reverse strand, counting down.
AAACAAGTGATATTTAATCAATAACAACACTGCGGCTAGCCGGAGGATCGAACCCATGTTTGTTTTAGCCCGCTTCATGCGAGCGAAAATTCACGATGCTCAACTGGACCATACAATCCTACAAACAACTTGAGCCTAGCAAACTAGGCTTGCTTCAAGTTGCGAAAACATATGATGGTGTGGTTGCCTCAAAGTTAATTTCATTCTACTCCCCGTTTGGAGTATTAGCCTCCACAAGCAATACACCTATTATTGTAACCACGAACAAGTGGTATTGTAATAATGCTGGTAGAATTACCGACAATATGTAAAGTAAAAGGACACAAGTGCAACTAATGTGACATTTTATTGTGGCAACGTTTCGCTCTCCAGGAGATTTGTCAAGCCGTTACGGCTTGACAAAGCTCCTGGAGAGCGAAACGTTGCCACAATAAAATGTTACATTAGTTGCACTTGTGTCCTTTTACTTAACAAGTGGTATTGAGTGGGAGCAGAATGAAATGAGCTCTGAGGCAACCACACCATGGTATGTCCATACAAGTTGAAGCAAGTCTAGTTCGCTAGGCTGAAGTTGTGTGTAGGAGTGTTAAGGTCGAGTTGTTCAGAGCGTCGTGAATTTTTGCTGGCATGAGGCGAGTTAAAACAACACGGGTTCGATCCTCCGACTACCCGCAGTGTATTATAAACGAAGAAAACATTCATATTATTTTAATATAGACTAAAGAGAATCTTGGACTGGTCAATGGGGAGTTCGTTCTTCCCTGTGTAAGCTGATCATTATATGGAATATTTTGAATAAAAAATTTAGTATCGTTAAAATAAAAAAATAGGGTTATACAATAGATAAGAATACAATACTTTTTGGCCATCAGCTTTTGATAGTAATGTGTTCTTGACTAGTCTGGACAATTTAGTTCCTATTAATTTGAAATAAGGTGACAATAGGCTGCCCATATCAGATACCGAAACTGTTGAAGGCAGCCCATATGAAGTGGTTTATGGAAAAATAAATAAATACTGTATAATATATATGTATGTCCACTGTTATTTCAACTATTACATCAAAGTATATGTATGTGCATTCATGTTACTAAAAGCAAATACATAATATAATCCAGAATATTCAGTGTACATGCCATGAGGTGTATATATATATATATATATATATATATATATATATATATATATATATATATATATATTATATATATATATATATATATATATATATATTCATAAGGATTAAATTATCCTTGACTGGTGGTGCAAATGTTAAATAGGGTCTTTAATGACCCTCGTGTAATTGAAATGCTTCACCTGTAATAACCCAACACCCAGTTCTGGGAGTATACCAGGATGGTGTTTCGGGGGTCAACGCCCCCGCGCCCCGGTCCATGACCTGGCCTCTTGGTGGATCAGAGCCTGATGAACCAAGCTGTTACTGTTGGTCACACGCACACCAACGTACGAGCCATAGCTTGGTTGGTCAGATACTGACTTCAGGTGTCTGTTCAACTCCCTCTTTGAAGACAGCCAGAGGTCTATTGATAATCCCCCTTATGTATGCTGGGAGGCAGCTGAACAGTCTTGGACCCCTGACACTTATTGTGGAGAGGTAAAAACCTCAAATAGTCAGATGATCTCACTGTCACAACAATAAGAAAATATTTAGTAACAAAAGCTGATGTAGATAGGAACCTAATATTATCTTTCAACAGGACCTACATAGATGTAGTTCACCCACTAAAGACACTTATGTTAATGTAGCTTTTACTTACAAGAACCCAGTAAAAATACATATTTATTAAAAATAGCCCAAATACTGAAACTGCGTATAATCCGTTCATCGCATGAGTCTTATTTTTCACAGGTCGAACAGGTAGAAGTTTGATTACATGTTTGAAGAAATAAATAGTGTTAGAGGGTGAAAACGAAAATAAAATCAAGCATAATGAACTACAGTACAGGTGGGGTTAGAACTCATGGCAAGTGCTTACGCACTGGAGTTTTATGACTCGCCATGAGTTCTAATCCCAATCGTACCGTAGTTTGTAATCGTGTCATTACGATTTCGTGAGTCAAGCATAATGTCTGATTTCACAGGAATATATCTTCCATGGACGAATAAGCACTCGGGTCACTCTACAAAATATATACGCAAAAAATAAATATATCTTAAGTTTTGATTACTGATTCATACTTCAAGTAACTATATGTCATGAATAAGTTCTCAAAAAAATACCTGAATAAAACATTAATGAATATTTCTTTCAGTTGATTATAATCAAAACTAAGCGCTAAACCCACAAGGGTCACATACCGTTGTTCTTTCAGTTGAATCAGTGAATATCTTTCTTGACTTCCTCTTGTATTAAAAATTGTGCTAATATTTCTCAAACTCTACCTGTTTGACCTACACAATACTGATTACAACACAAGGAATGCCTTATACGACCCCTATAGAGATTTTCTTTGCATTTGTGTTACTTTCTCGCACACTGCGACTAGCCAAGGACTCGAACCCATGTCGTTTCGGCCCGCCTCATGTGAGCGAAAATCACATGACGCTCTAACCCTCAAGACCATTTGGTGGTCCTGTGGGTTAGTGTGTCACGTGATTTTTCGCTCACCATGAGGCGGGCCAAAACGACATGGGTTCGAGCCCTTGGCTAGTCGCAGTGCTGTTGATATATATATATATATATATATATATATATATATATATATATATATATATTATATATTAGGATATTCCATGCAATAATACTTGTGTGCTAATTGTGGAATTAAATTTTGCGCTGTCGTAGTTGACAACTTCAGTGTTTAATATACAATATTGTACTGAGTTTCAATGTATTTACTAGGAATATAATGATATTAATATCATTCTCATAACCATTTCTATTATTATGTTATAATTAATTCTTAATATTTATCATAATCTCTTTCTTTCATTTTTATTAGCCATTGTTTTTATTATTATTTTTAACATTCTGTTTTGTTGACAGTGTCTGAGTGCAACAATGTTATTATATTTCAACAAAAATTAAAAAGCTTAATCAAATTTAATTACTGTTTTCATTAATTTTCCTGATCATGCCACTTAAAAAAACCTACAAATGTTACAATATTTTTGTATAAATAATTTTTAATTAAATTGCTAACAAGTCCAAAACGAGATAATTAAAAATATTACCATACAGAGAATATAATTACTTTTAGCGATTATCATAAAATCTGTAAGTATTTCAACATTATTTGTTCATACCAGTTTTGCTGGGAAAAAGTTATTAAAAAGATATATCTAAAAGTAATATAATTTTCTTCCTTGTTCTTGCTTAAGATGCATTATTTAGTCCTTGCTTATCAAGATTATTTTACATTAACGTGTATGAGGTTAGGTAATGTTTGTCAGGAAACAAGACAAGTGTTTCCTGACGCGGGTCTTGGATAATGACCCACAGCTGGAACTTTTAGTCATCTGACCGAGGCCTTCAACTGGCTTACCCCTCCACCCCTTTAAAAATTAACAGTTCCCGAGAAAAAGGATTTTATAAATATATAAGATTAAGATATACGTTCATAAACTCATAAAACAAATATATATAACAGTAGATTTTAGACTCTAGCTACACATATATTACTACAGTTCATATCTAATTTAGTAATTTTTGGTTAATGTAACAATAGTAACAATAATAATTAAAATATCTTAAAGGTTGAATTTAATTCTACATACAAATAATTTAGAAAATTCTACACTAGGAGCATTTCATTAGGAAATACTAGTATTAAATTCTTGCTTCAGCATTTAGTTCCTCAACATGTGATAATACATATGCACACACACGTATACCGACATACACACATGTATACCAACATGAATACATACATACAAACAAATTCTAGCTCTGTGTGCAACCATTAAATTCATTAATGTTTTAAAAAATGTCTTTGTTTATATAAATGAGTTTCTATGACAATCGAGAAAAAAAATATACAGAAAAAAAAAAATAAGCCGTGGCTAATTTCCACAAACAAAAGATATGAAATGTAGAACCCCGGAAGGAAGTAACAGCAATGTAGAGTTTGGACAGACCAGTTGTATATAACCAGCTTCCTCCAGTCCTGTGGGGCCCAGTCTTGTGGGGCCCAGTACTGAGGGTCCAGTACTATGGGTCCTCCAGTCCTATGGGTCCGGGGAGTCTTCCTCCAGTCCTGTGGGGCCCAGTCTTGTGGGGCCCAGTACTGAGGGTCCAGTACTGTGGGTCCTCCAGTCCTATGGGTCCGGGGAGTCTTCCTCCAGTCCTGTGGGTCCCGGGGATTCTCAAGACATGTGTATAGGAACAAGTAAGTGTCAGTATTGTGCACGAGGTGGGATGAGTACTCATGTGGCATGATCAGGTTCTTCCTTGCTTATTCTATCTTTATGTTGCTTATCTTCCTCACGTAAGATGTGAATTTAGTGTTACAATAACAAATTTATCATTCCTAATTTGCAGTTATTTTAGCATGATATTATTTAAATTATTATTTTATCATTGGTATCACCCATCAACATAAAATCACTAGAAAACAGTGCATGCCTGAGATAATGGTGAACGAGGCGAGACCAAACATCCCAATGACTAAGCCAGACCTGGTCAGAACTACATTAGATCTTATCTTTAAGACTACATAAGACCTCAACAAGACCTCACCAAAACATCAAACTTGGTGGTCGAGGCCACACCTGATCTAGTAGTCAGGATCACAGCAGATCTGCTCATCAACACCACATACAACTTAGTCCCTACCAAACCTAAATGTATGATATACATTTTTCCTTACGATAGCCACTATATATTCCTCATCAACTGCTGGTATGTTGAAACCTTTCCATTTCCACTTGGTGATTAAGGTGGCAATTCACCTCTTCCCAAGCATCAGTGTAGATATACTGAGATACGCACACCCAGTGTAGATACATGTATACAGATACTTATGTCTCGGTGTATATATACATTATGCTTATAAATTTCAGTTTTTCAATTATTCAGTGCTGGCAAAAGTAATGATTTCTCTAAAACAGTGATTGATTAACTTTGTATTTTTATTGCTTGCATGTCTTCGTGTTTGTCATTAATATGAGTTCTTGCATGCATCTAGTGCATCATGAATATATATAGATATACTATGTAGAATATATATAGATATGAATATATATAGATATACTATGTAGAATATATACACATACTGTTTGTACAGGCGTACTACTGTCACGCATGTGTTAGATACCAAGCTTTATTAAACTTTATTATTGACTATAAAGCTCTACCCAGAACGAATAGTAGTAATAAAAACGTGTTCTCTGTTTTGTGTCTATTTGTCTTTATGTAATAGAAGTTATATTAGTCAGGAAACAGCACGTGTCTCCTGGCCTTCAATATATACATGATCCATTATATCTTATTTAAGTTTATTCTTTGCTAGGTTAGGTAAGTTTTGTCAGGAAATTGGACAAGTGTCTTAGTCATGACCATCAGCAGCAAATTTGAATGTCTCCGAGGATGAAATATGCAGATTTTTTCAGTTCAAGTGGTTTTTCAACTTTCATATTTTTCAGTGCACATAAAATCAAAAGAAATCTATGCGAGTTCTACCTTAAATAACGCCATTTTTCTCATTCTTTGAGCAATGGGTAAAGGACCAAGACTCCGTGGCGGGTCTCGGGCCCAAAACCCGGTAGAAATATTGTCCTTTTTCCCCTGACACTTAAAGCTACCCTCCGACCCTCTTCCCAGGTGCGACCTACAACAGGGGGCAACCCCTCAATCTAGTCAAACCTTATTACCCAACCAAAAAAGACAGAACAGAGGCCAATTTTTTCAGCGTGGTTTATTTGTTTTTGTCATGGGGGGTTTAGTTGGTACTGACTTGTGTCCTCAAGTGGTCACTGGGCCCTGGTTTAGAACGAACATTCAGCTTTGAAAAAAGTTAAACAAACAGCGAACTGCCCTTCCCAAAAGGGTTGGAACTATTTTGTTACAGAAATGAGAAATTTTCCCCTGATCGGGTATTAAATCATGATAAAAAACCAGAGCTTTGGATCAAAATGATCCCCACTAAAAAATCACGATCAAAACAAAAATACGATAAGCTTTTTACCAACGCTAAAAATATATAAAAAAAATGGAGTATCCCAAACTCCCAAAAGGGAAACCATAGCGAAAAAAAAAAAACTCCACAGGCGACAATAAATACACAGAGATTTTTGGGAAATTTTGTTCCACACAACACTTTTTGGGCAAAGAGAATTTTAAGTGGGGTTGGGGGGGGGGTAATGGAAAAAAATGAAAAAAAAAAAACCTTTCCCGCTGTCATAAAAGCCGCATGTTTAACCGCATTATGTAAAATTAAAGAAACGAGAGAAAATTTTTACGTGTCAGGTTTGAATCCCGCTTAGACAGAAGAATATTCGTAAATATTTCGCCCGTTTTTCAAATTGTTAAACATTTTCAAAATTTTTTTTCGAAATTCACTGTATGTTTTCAGAATTTAAAGAAATAAATTATCACTAGCCCGGGGTCCCGGGTATGGGAGTGGCCGTCTAATTTCGCCAGGGGTCCCCAAATTACCTGGAATTTTGGGGGCCGAGTGGCCCAAAAATTTCGGTCTCCCGATACAATGTTAGGTTCGAATTCGCTGTGAACTGAATGTTTATATATATATAATATAATAATATATTATAATATATATAAATAATATAATATATATAAAATAATATATATAAAAATTGGAATGGAACATAATTCTTCCTCCGAAAGGGCCAATTGCGGGTCGTAATGGCGACAAAAATTTCCCGGGGAGAAAGGGGCAAAAGAAACCCCCTTCCCCTTTTTTAATATTATTTAAATTTGAAAAGGGGGGCAACTTTCTTTTTCCTTTTTTGGGCCACCCCCCTCGGGGGGAAAACGGCCATGTTTTGAAAAAAAAAAAAGGGAATAAAAATTATATAATTATATAAAAAATATATTTTATATTATTTTATATAATATATATAAAAAATTTATTTTTTTTATATTTTTAAAAGGAATTTTGGGTTTTTTAACCAATTGTAGGTACTCTATTTTTCTAACTCAAGGGCCACAATTTAAAATTTCCCAGTAGAAATTTTTAAAATCTCATCATCTTTCAGACGGGGATTGGGAAAGGATCTGGGGAAAGAAAAACCCCTTGCAAAAAGGGGACACGAACCCAAACAACAAAACCAAGTAGGGGGCTAAAAGGGGGACCCTCCGTTTTTAGAAAAAAACTCGAACAACTCAAAATTTTTCCCCAGGAATGTGGACAGATGATGGGGGGAGTATTTGGCCCACGGTGAGTCTAAAGGTTTAATTTAAAATTTCCCCACCCCCCTAATGAGCCAAAAGCGGGGAAATTTTCGTCTAAGAAAAGGAAAATGAGTGGCATCTAAAGGGAGAAGCTGTACTGTTTAACCCCCGGGTTATTTTTAAACAGAAAGAAAGATAGATGAATAAGGAAAATTTTGCGGGGCAGTTAAGGTATCTTAATTTCCCAAAACCCCTTTCCCGCCTACAAGTAACTTCTTCATTTGGAAATACAGAGGGGGGCCAAAATTTCGGGGGGACAGCAGCAGCAGGGGGAAAAGGGAAAAAGATGATGTGATCGCCCCACACCCTTTTTGAAGTGGGTTTTCAAGGTTTTTACCCCCTTTAGCACAAGGCCCGAGTTGGAAAGCATTTACAAAGTCACCCTGCCCAACAAAAGAGTGGGGGGCCCAGTTTAAAAAAGGCAAAGGGGACAGGGATGGGCCCAAAGGGAAAGGGAAAAAAATAATAGTGGGGGGTATGGAAAGGGCGGGCAGTGGAAGCATTTATTTGAGTGGGGGGAAGAAAGGTTTAGTGCCACAAAAAAGGGGGGAAAGGGGAGTAAATGGGGGGAAATTAAAGTAGACCCCGGGGGGCATCTATAGCAGGAGGAGAGGAAACCTTTCGCAGTAATCTAGTTTAGTACCCCCTCCTTCCCCAAAACATGCCCCCGGGTGTTTACTCTCTTTCAGGGTCCTTTGTCCCCCTCCCAAAAATTTTTGGGGGGAAAACGGTTGCCTTTTTCCCTCCAAACTCAAAGAACACCACACCCCCAAAAGTTTTGGCTTGGCTACTTTAAATAGGGAAATTTTTTCCCTGTCATGAGACCAATAAATCGAGTGTTTTGGTCCTTGAAAAAAATTTCCCTATCCTACTTCAAACCTTCACAGTCACCGCTTGTTGAAGTTTAAACCTTTTACAAAAACCTTCCTTGTATAAAATCAAAGTCTTGGTTTGTCCCCTTTTTAAATTGCCTTTCCTTTCTCATTAAAATTTTGTAAAATCCCTCCAAAATTTTTTTCACAACATTTTCGGACCTGCCCCTGATCCTTTCTTTTTTTCCCTCTCTCTCCCTCTTCTCCTTGCATATTTTTTTTTTTCTTTTTTTCCTTTTTCTTCCCAGGGGGTTTTTCTGTCCCTTAAATCCTCCACCCTGGTTTTTCGTCCACTCCTTGTGGGCCCTTTAGTTTTCCCTGCAGTCCCCCCTTTTCTTGCCCTTTTTGAATAAAACCCACTTCTACAACAAACGATTACCATCCTTTTCTCCCTACTGGTTTGCTCCCCTTTTGCCTCCATTTCCCCTTTCCCACCCCCTTTTCCTTCTCTTGTTCCCCCAAAAAATTTCTCCCCCTTTCTTTCAATTCCCCCTATACTTTTACTGTTTCCCACTATACTTTTTCTTCCCCCCTCGGGGTTCCCGTCGCTACCCCTTGGCCAAACCCATACTGGCTCCCTCACTGTTTTGCAGAGGGCAAATGGGACCAAACCCCCGGTCGTAAGCTTCTTTGTTTTATGTGGGGGTTTTATTGGCTAAATTTGTTTATTCGGAAAAAACCCCGAACTGTTGTGTATGTGTTTTTATTTTGATTTTTTTTTGGGAAAATGTTACTTTAAATAACGATCGAAAAGAAAACAGGCCCAAGTTTTCCCCTGGGCGGGTTGATTTCTTTAGGGATGACCCCCCGCGGGGCCTTTTGGTCATCGGGCCCCGGGGCCTTTCCCAAACTGGCAAAAAATTTTTAGCAAGGGAATGAGGGTAAAATTAAAACCCAATACGTTTGGAATCGAAGGGTCTTCAAAAAACTTTTACAGCTTTCCAAAGAGAATAAAAATTTCAAAAAACCCAGTTTTTTAATAACACCAAAAGCAAGATAAAAAAGTATATACGTACTTTAAAAATTTTTATTCAAAACATTTTCTTGGGGGGTTACAAAAAATGTTTTATAAATTTTTTATGCTCAAAAAAAAACTTGGATTTCCTCTGTATAATTTTCACCGGCCACATATCCTTTAGCAGGTTAATATCTAGAATATGTAGTGAGCATCATTTAAAAGTAAATTTCCTGATTTAAATTAATTTTAGCACTATTAAAATTCTGTATTTCCAAAATATAATGAAAATAAAAGCCGCTACTACTACAAATAAAAAAAAGGCACAATACCGTGACTGGAACGATACACAAATAACCTGCACATAGAAGAGAGGAGCTTACGACGACGTTTCGGTCAGACTTGGACCATTTACAAAGTCATACTGTGACTTTGTAAATGGTCCAAGTCGGACCGAAACGTCATCGCGGGTTATTTGTGTACTGCTACTACTACTACTAATAGCACTCTTAAGTGATCATGACTTCGTATAACCTTGTGTGAGCCTTTAAGTGACCTCGTCGAGCAAATGTGAACTAATGTAACCTTGTATCCCGTGCGTGACCTCTGGTCGCAGCCCTCGGGGACGCCCTCATCAATGGGTTATCTGAGGTTAATGAGGCTCGACCCCCTGACCCCATCTCTTACCTGGCCTGCTGCCTGTACACGTACAGGTATACAAACAACAACAATAAAAACAGTTACAAGGTCAGTTGAGAAAAAAGTTTTTTGTACATTAAAAAAAAATATATTTGAACTAGCTTAACATGTTAAATTTCATTCTAATTTTAATTTTTACGAGCTTATTTTTCTGCGTTTCATGTTTCTTAAAAAAAATGGTTTCTTGTTACTTATCTTTCATTATCTTCGCTACTTTTTGTTTTGCCTCCTCAGAATTTTTCTCTTCAAACACTTCCTACGAGTGTTTATCTACATCTCTGACCTTCTGAGTCTCCTCTCTACAAACACGATCTACGAGTGTTTCCTTACATCTCTCACCTGAGTCTCCTCTCTCTACAAACACAACCTTCAAGTAACATCATCCTGGTTTAAAAAGACACGTAAACATTTGGACATGTTTATTGAAAAGCGTTTCGCTCCTGGAACCTTGATCACTAACATAACTGGGGTTAAAATAACAGTACATGTAGGCGGAAAGTGGTGTGAGTGACATGTCTTAGTGTCTGCTCATGTGTCTTTTTCAACTAATTTTGTCGGTATCTATTATCATGATTTATACCAACATTCATCCTCACTTCTTGCATCTCTCACTTTTCTGGTACAGCTTCGAGATATCACATACAGATCTCGTAAAAGCGGAGTCCCGTAGAGCTCTTTCCTCATTCCCTTACTGTTTGTTCTGCATGTCTCTCACTATTCAGATTACCTAAGAAAAATTCGCTCTTAGGTAAACAGATTAAGCTGTTTATGCTATCCAAGAGCAATTAAGCGATAATGTAAATAATGTATCAGACTATTCTGTATGTGTTAAACAACTGTAAATAGTATATATTGCACTGTATACAATACAACTGTAGATACTGTATAACATTTTATTAAGTTGTTTATCCACTACAATTTGCCGAATGGCTTTTCACCGCCTTTCCTCTGCACTACAACCCACCACCTGTGGCCTGATCCACCACCTCCGAAATGACCTATTACCTGTGACTTGACCCACTACGTGTCCTGACTCGCTACGTATAACCTGACCCACCATGTGTGGCGTGTGGTGGTGTGTTGGTGTAGGATGGGTCAAAGGTGGGCAGCTCGGGGTCAGAGAGGTCAGTAGACTCCAGCATTGCCCTCAAGACAGCAATGGAGAGTACAGGAGGAGGAGGAACCACCATCAAGCCACAGACCAGGGTAAGTGCCTCTCTCTGTCACTTCCACCACAACTACCATTACCACCCCAACCATATCAACCACCACCACCCCAACCGCAACTATCACCACCACCCCAACCACAACTACCGCCACCACTCCTACCACTAAGACCACAACCACCATCGCAACTACTGCCACAGCTACCACCATTACCACAACTACCACCATCACTAAATCATCTACCAAAATTACTACCACTTCTACAGTTACTACCAGTACCACCATTATATCCTCTTAATACAAAAAACAACTACTACTACCATAAACACCACTACAATCACAAATACTACCACTACTCCAACTACCACAATCACATCCTACTTCTGTAACCACAGCTACACAAACTACTTCTGTCACAACTACAACTACCACCACTGCCGCCACTATAACAAGCCCACCACTACTAATATCGTCACCATCACTACCGTCACCACCACAAGCACCATACCTACCATCACAGCAACCATCATCACCATCTTGTTTCCCGCTACGCATAGGACAAGAACGGACAGAGTATTCTCCACTTCGCGGCTTCACGACCACACGGACAGTCTGCCTTCTACCGACTCATTGACGAATCCGGGTGTTCGTTAGCGGACCTGGACGATCGGTATCGAACCCCGAGGGACGTGGCCGAGGAACATAAACTAAGTGAGAACGTCAAAGCTATTGACAAGTGGGTCATCAACCAGGCTGCCCAAGGTGAGAGAGAGGGAGGGAGGGAAAGAGAGGGAAAGAGAGAGAGAGAGAGAGAGAGAGAGAGAGAGAGAGAGAGAGAGAGAGAGAGAGAGAGAGAGAGAGAGAGAGAGAGAGAGAGAGAGAGAGAGAGAGAGAGAGAGAGAGAGAGAATAATAGCGTAAGAATAAGTACTGATAGGATAGGAGAGAGGATGAATTTCATGGTGTACAATCAGTGCCTAACAAAAATGGAATACTATCCATAAATACACATAAGCAGGAAACACTGAGAAACAGGAAGTCCTCACTTAACATCGTTTCGTTATAACGTTGATGAGAAAAAGAATCAATTCCCGGAAAGGAATGGAAAATATGGAAAGATTTTTAAATATCTGGATGGAGGACATGCACCGGCGTAACTCTCCATACAAATTAAAGCTTTAAGTTTATTTGAAGATCTAAAGAAAAAAAAAAACAGGGTTGTAGTGCTGCAAGTGAAACCTTCGTGGCAAGTCGAGGTTGCTTTGAACGTTTTAAGAAACGTTTAAAACCACCTAACATACAAATAACAGATAAGTATGCAAGTGCCGACAAAAAAGCCGCAACGGCTTACCCAGCTTTACCATTGTCAATTTCCTCCTTTATGGCTGTTTGTATTCGGTTTTTATGATATGTAACGTGTTTCTTAAATTCTGAAAAATATGCGATACTTAAAATAATAAAAATGTCCATAATAAGAGTAAATATACGACTTTATAGCACCCCAGAGCGACATACTCCGTAGTCATGTCGTCTGCAGCACTGCTGCTGCCCTCCACTCTCGGCTCTCCCTTGTCCTAGCAACTTGACTCTTGTTCATATCAATTAGCCTGTAGTAAAATTGGCCTTGTTATACGTCGTTTCGCTTAATGTCATAGTTTCCAACAACGTATCGACGACGTTAAGTGAGGACTTTCTGTACCTGCCTTACTTCCCATGTAACACCTTAATTAGCTCACCTAGGTGTGTACCAATGACAGGTAAGGTGGGGGTGCTCAAGAAACTGCTGATTGACGGCTATGATAACCTGCTGGATAAAGAGGATGAAAATGAGTATAACATCATCCAGGTGGCTCACCAAAACGGCCAGGAGGACACCGTCAAGTTCCTCAGTTCCGCTGGCAACTTTGAGGTGAGTTATGCGGTTCATTAACGCAAACTGGGTGCTAATAACTGCTGATAATCGGAACACTTAAAGACGAAATACTATACTTACTTCTCTCACTGTCCCACCAAGAATGAAGGTTATATACACAGAGTGGTGCCTATCTTTCAATGTATATACACCGAAAGGTGTATCTCTCAATGTATATACACAGAAAGGTGTGCATCATTCTGTGTTTACACCAAGTGCGTATCTCTGTGTGTATCTCTCTCTCAATGTATATAAACAGAGGTGTGTATCTCTCAATGTATACATACAGAGAGGTCTCTCTCAATGTATACATAGAGAGGTCTCTCTCAATGTATACACACAAAGGTGTGCATCATTCTGTGTTTACACCAACTGGTGTGTATCTCTGTGTATATAAACTGAAATTAGCTTAAAACCCTGTTTTAAGAATTAAAGAAACCTTGAGTTGTGGCATATAAGTGATATGCTGTCTTATACTAATAATAATAATTCTACAAGTACATGTACTGAGTATACAGGCCTAGCTGACATCAATGACATTCTACTATATAGAAAGTCCCTTGTTATGCAGAGCATTTCGGGCAAATTAGGTCAATTTTGCCTCCAGGAAGAGACCCATACCAGTCTACGAACACCCAGATACCTATTTTACTGATAAGTGAACAGGGACAGCAGGTGTCTAAGGAAACACGTCCTAATGTTTCCACCGGGGATCGAACTCAGGACCTCAGTGTGTGAGAGCTGAGTGCGCTAGCAATTCGTCAGGAAACTGGACAAATGCCTCCTGACGCGGGTAGTCGATAAGATTTAAATCTAATACATCAAGCAATCCTCTTGACAGGAAAAAAGGAACTGGCTTCACAGGGCAATTCGTCTAGGTTCGCTGCCTCATGTCCAACATATAGCGGACTCTCTGGACATTGTTCGGGCCAAGGATGTCCACGGAAGGACGTCTCTCCACATCGCTACCCTCTGCGAGGAGAAGGAAATTATGCAGTTCCTTGCTTCCCGCTACCCACAGTTGCTCATGATTGGTGATAATGTGAGTTTTAAGAGGCGCCTGAGTTTCCCTGTTTCTTAATGTTTATTTTCCCCCTATAATCTACCTTGTCCACAATTACTATCGCATTTACTTTATCTGCTTTTGTAAGTTGAAGCTTGGGATATTTCCTTAAGTCATGGTATAACTTAAATACTTGAGGACAATTGGGTTGCACAGGTCTGAGAACTTTGTTTCCCTGAAGCTGGAACGAACACCGCTCCACTATGCTATGGCTGTGGAGGGCGTAGACCAGGTGGCTACCGTGTTGGTCCAGGCCGGGGCTAAACGTACCCTCAAGGACCTGGTGAGTACCTCTTACAACTGCTACTACATTCCTTGCTTGTTTGCACACCCACGAGCCTACACAAACACCAGGAACTGGTGGAAGCAGTCTTCGTACACAGTTTTAAGAGTGGGTATGAACAGCGCCCATGAGGTCAAGAATAGTGTGTGCCCGTATGTAAAGTGACGACTGAAACTCATATTTGGCCCTTGCAACCACAACTAGGTGAACAAAAGCATACACACGCACGTGCACATACTTAATAAGCATGGAAACATGTATATAAACACATACAAATACATGCACACACGTATAAAGGTATATAAATGCGCTCACAGATGTATGCACACACAATCGCACATGTATATAAAGAGGAGAAGGGAGGACACCATGGCTAGAATAATTCACAAATACCACACTCTGAATAAAAACTGTACTGCCTGAGCGGCTAGTTTGTGCACAAGCAGCTCATCCTGTAAACTGTAGGGTAGAAAGCACAGGATTACAGTCACAATATGTCTATTTGACTCTACTAGGCACAGTTACACCTTTAAAAATATTAGTCATTTCGTACATTACAATTTATTCCAGTATCTCATCACTGCCAACACTGATCATTAACTAGGTCACATCTCAGCAGACAATGGGTTCGTTCAGCTAGTATTCTAGCAGGTGCATAACCCTTTCAGGGTCCGTCCCGTAGATCTACGGCTTTATGGTGAGTGTCCAAACCGTAGATCTACGCCATGAGCTCAGCTCACTCTGATAAACTGTGAGTGGTACATTTGGGCCTAGATATGAGAGAATACATCTATGTGGTATGTGTGCACCACATAAAACAGATCCTGCAGCACACTGTGTATAATGAGAGAAAAAAAACTGAAATCATGATTTTTTTGATTAAAAACACAACTTTGGCAGTGTTTTTTTCGTATGTTTTTTATAGTTGTATTTGCGATTTCTTGGTCCATTTGAAAAGAATGGAAGACTATTACAGAAATAGAGATGATTTTGATTGGTTTTAGCACTGGAAATGGCTTGAAACTGAGCTCAAAGTAGCGGAAATGTTTAAATTTTTGCCGATAATTTCAAGATAAACAAACGACCTCACACGTCAAATTACACGTCAGTGGTGGGTCTAATATACATTCACAAAATGGTGATGATAATTATACAATTATTACAGTATTGCATAGCAGTAAATCTTCTATTTTTTGGTGTGAATAAAAATTCATTATGTGAAAAAAATCAAAATGGAATTTTTTTGTAAACCCTCAAAACATGACTAAGAACAGAGGAAAATGTTATTTTAAAGTGCCAGGAATCCTACATTGTTTAATTCTGGACCCTATTTTGAAATTGGAATATTTTGAACTTTGTGTTAAATTGGCCAAATTAACAATTTCCGATAAACTTTATTTTGTATTTTGAAACAGTTGACTTGGCGATTTCTTGTGCTCAATCGATAGAATAGAAGTAATACTAGTGAAATAGTAAGAATTTGGTTGATTGGAATAATGTAATTGGCCTAAAATGGGAGTCAAAGTCGGCAAAATCGCCGATTCGTAAATATCGCTGACACATCAAAATTCGCGAGAGCATAATTTCGTCAATTTTCCACCAAATTTCGTACTTTTTGTTTTATTACCTTCACAAAAAGATTCTCTACGATTTCATAAGAAAAAATAACAAATTTTTTTTTTGAAAATTCTTGGACACTGGTGCGTGACTCCAGATTTGGGCCTTGGACCCTGAAAGGGATAATGTGGAGACAACCTCTGAAATCTTATTAACGGTAATGTCATTAGCTATTTCCGGTACGCTTTGCTTCGATTATCTCTAAATCAGGGGTTCTTAACCAAATAATAGGGTGGGTGGGACTCGATCTCTAAACAGTTTTAAAAAAATGTTTTTAGATTGGAATAAACTATCACCTGTTTTATTCATAGCTATCCATATGTAAATTAAAACCAAGATATTGACATCTGTTGATGATAATTTCGACAGTCTGGTGAAGGGGGTATGGGGACATGTTGGCCAATCCACTGGCAGTCTGTAATGATGAAAAGATTTGGTATCACTGTTCTAAATGGTTGACCGTAATGTACTGGTGTGTTGGTGTTTTGCTAGTCAGGATATAACAGTGTCTCCTGACACGAGCCGTAACAAGATTATGACCCATCTAGGTTTTACACTCCGTTCAGAGAAATCAAGCATTACATATTGTATCTTAAGATGATACTTTTTTCCATCAATGTGCTACATAAAATAATATTGCATATAGAATTCGCCGGCTACACTGAGGGTCAGAGTAAATAGAATGGATGTTCACACTTTCCAGCAATTCATAAAAACACATTTTTCCTGACATATATACTAAATATAAATTGCTTATATCGTAGATTCATATACTGCTTGTTTAACAAAATAATTATCAGATATTTCATATTTCCATTTATATATAAATGTGTGATATATATATATATATATATATATATATAATATATATATATATATATAATATATTATATATATATATATATATATATATATTATATATATTATATAAAATATACTATAATGTGTGTACTCACCTGTATGAATATGTGTGTGTGTGTTAAAGCACGTTTGACCACTGAGTAGTTTTTGGTAATTAGACGTTTTTTTTGTGTGTGTGCGTGTTTTGTTCAGTCTGTTAATGTTCAACTAACAAGGCTACGCAGACATTCATATAAGCTTGCTAGACTGACTACAGTATTCTTCCTTTAACTTTAAGTTTCAGTTTTTTACAATATTTAGCTGTTATATTTCCTAGCCAGTTTATCGTGTAATTTCAGTGATATTCAGGCATTTTAGATTTCCCACTGTATCGTCCCTCTTCATCCCCTATAAAACACACACTGTATTTTTTATCTGTAGCACATACAAAAACACAGATAGAATTTGTTAAACCAGAAGATGAGCTCTTGTTTATTTCGACCTAACACAGGCCATCTTTAGCCAGCTGTTGAAGTATTCAACAGTATCTTGTTTACGGGTATTAACTTGCACAGGATCTTTCCTTAATCTGTCTTCTACTCTCCTATTCTTTGTGACCATGGTAGAGGGACCACACTCCCTCAGCCAACTTCATCCACCCTGAGGCGGTGAGGGCGCTGCAGAAGGAAGAACAAGCACTGATGGACCTCAACCAGCAAGCACTCCCAGCCTCGAAGTCTGAGGTAGACATTGCTACGACTGCTAATTCTACGGGATATTTCGCTGGATATCTATTTTATGTTTGCGTTGCTCATTGGATTATTTTAAGGAGCTAATATGTTTTTTCCTAAGCTACATCAACTTCCTTTATATTTATTAAAAAACGATAATATATGCAATAATTTTATATTTAGATACGTTATAAACAGATTCGTCTTATTTTATTACAAACACTACGAGCTTTAGATACTTAAATTTATTTTAGCAATTTTGAGTATTATGACAAAGTATTTTTCATTCTGTACAGTATTTTGATGAGTATATTTCTCTTGTGTGTACGCTCCCAGAGTAACAGTACATGTATACACCAGAGGTGGTTCGGACATGTAGAGAGAATGGAGCGAAACAGAGTGACTTCAAGAGTGTATCAGTCTGTAGTGGAAGGAAGGCGGGGTAGGGGTCGGCCTAGGAAGGGCTGGAGGGAGCGGGTAAAGGAGGTTTTGTGTGCGAGGGGCTTGGACTTCCAGCAGGCATGCGTGAGCGTGTTTGATAGGAGTGAATGGAGACAAATGGTTTTTAATACTTGACGTGCTGTTGGAGTGTGAGCAAAGTAACATTTATGAAGGGGTTCAGGGAAACCGGCAGGCCGGACTTGAGTCCTGGAGATGGGAAGTACAGTGCCTGCACTCTGAAGGAGGGGTGTTAATGTTGCAGTTTAAAAACTGTAGTGTAAAGCACCCTTCTGGTAAGACAGTGATGGAGTGAATGATGGTGAAAGTTTTTCTTTTTCGGGCCACCCTGCCTTGGTGGCCACCCTGCCTTGGTAGGAATCGGCCAGTGTGATAATAAAAAAATAAAATAATATATATATATATATATATATATATATATATATATTATATATATATATATATATATATATATGTGTGTGTGTGTGTGTGTGTGTGTGTGTGTGTGTGTGTGTGTGTGTGTATGTGTGTGTGTGTGTATGTGTGTGTGTGTGTGTGTGTGTGTGTGTGTGTGTGTGTGTGTGTGGTGTGTGTGTGTGTGTGTGTGTGTGTGTGTGTATGTGTGTGTGTGTGTGTGTGTGTGTGTGTAGGACAAGCCACGGGGGTGGAAATCTTTAGCTTAAGTACTTTCACGCTTCTCAGTGCGTCATCAGGAGCTGGGCAATGTTGCAAGGGAGCAACCAAAGCAGGGAGAGAGGTCTCAGAGTAGCGTAGGTGTCACTGGCCACGTGACACCTACGTGACACCACGTGGCTTGTCCTGCATAGTTAAGATCGCCAGTCTGCGATTGTTTGCATCATATATATATATATATATATATATATATTATATATATATATTATATATATATATATATATATATATATTATATATATATATATATATTATTATTAATATAATCTTTAATTCTACAAGTACATGTATGAGGTATACAGGCCTAGTTGACATCAGTGACAAACTACTGAAAGCCTCTTGTTATGCAGAACATTTCGGATGCGACCCACACCAGTCGACTAACACCCAGGTATCCATTTTATACTGATGGGTGAACATGGACAACAGGTGTCTGTTGAAACACGTCCCTAATGTTATCCAGCCGTACCGGAGATTCGAACCCCTTACCTCAGTGTGTGAGCTGTGTGGTAACGATCGACCTACGGGACACCACGGGGGTTTACTTTAATCCCAACAGGCACATATTTGATATTTAAACATTTTCAATTAATCAATTAACACCGAGAGTGTATGTTTCTCAGTGTATATACACTGAGAGGTGCATATCGCGGTACACAATATATATTCTGGGAATTTATTTTATTTTACCAACTAAATAATTACGTATAACCTAATGATCCACACGTTGTCGATAGGCTTCCAACGCAAGTAACCAAGAAAACTATTTCAATTAACAATCTGCTTTTCCGACACATTTTCTTTCATTAATAAATTTTCTTAGCGTTTCTTTTTGATTATAATAATAATAATTTCATTAATAAACACTTTATTGTAAAATCTGGCAGCGTTGAAATGATCTTTCAATTAGATATAAATACGATAATTAAAGTAAGTTAATTTAACAAAAACATCGTTATTAGTGATGTTATTATAGACTCCTCGCAGGACTTTAGCAAACGTTATATATATATATATATATATATATATATATATATATATATATATATATATATATATATATATATATATATATATATATATATATAATATGACGCAGGATGGACATGTGAGGCAGTGCAATTTCTTGGTCAAATCACAAATAGCTCCACTCGGTGGGTCATCATATTCAGGTCCTACAAGGGAGAAATCATTATGCTTATGGTATATATACAATACTAACAGTGTGAGTAAGATACATGTGCAACAGTTAGATATTTTCATTGACGAAACGTTTCGCCTACACAGCAGGCTTCTTCAGAGGTGACTAAATATAAACCTGAAGCACTGGAGGTAAACACGTGATCAGTCCGTCAATCCTGAAGTAGAAGTGGTCAGTACTTCAGCCTGAAGGCTGTTCAGTTCCATAGTCTTGCACGTGTGTCTTATTCATCCCCTCAAAGGAAGCTCTTTGATGCTGGTGATGGGGCTCTTGATCCAAAGAGCTGGACTTGACCTTCATTTCCTTGGATCAAACATGAACGCCTCCGAGTTTCTGGGCGCTGTACGAACGCAATTAAGTAAGTTTATCCAGGTATACACAAATACAGTTAAATAGATTATCATACATAGCAGCATATGTGTAAAGTACCTAGGATAACTCAAAAATGTCAGATAGTGACTTATTTCCATCGGGGTCAGTGTTTTCTTCTAAATATAAAAACAATAAAAAAAATTATTACTGAGTATCTAGAATGCAAAATCTTTGTCATTTCTTCTGACCAACAAAACACTGCCGCCATTAATGTTAATCCTTTATCGTTTTACAGAAGTACTGACTACATATAATCTGTATAAATGACCAGTGAGACGGTCTAATTTACAGGTATCAAACTTATCCCTTTAAAATCACGATATAAATTCTTCAGATATACGGTATATCTCCTTTTGCTTTTAGATTTAATTTAGCATTAGGAAGATGATTATTTTAAGTCGTAGCAATAACAATCAATGACTTTTCCCATAATATAAGTAGCGATTTCTCAATTTTTAGGTCACACTACACTATCTCTTGCTGTTTTAGTTCCAGCTTTCTAATGTTTGTGCTGGGTGCTTGTTTTTATACAATTCTGTTATTTTGCATGCATATATAATGGAGGTGAGTGATTTATTCTTTTAATTATACTGACCCCACTTTTAAATTATTTATATATTAATGCTGAACAAAATGTTGAAGTTTTAGGACTATTAAGAAGTCACACCAGAAGAGCGATGGCATGGGAGCCAGTACACTATATATATATATATATATATATTATATATATATATATATATATATATATATATATATATATATATATATTATATATATATATTTATATATATATATATATTTATATATATATATTTATATATATATATATATTTATTATATATATTTATATATATAAATATATATTTATATATATATATATATTTATATATATATATATATATAAAATATATATATATATATAATTTTATATATATATATATATTTATATATATTTATATATATACACGAAAGAGGCGGTAACGGAGAGAGGTAAAAGTAATAATATAGTGACAGTAGTGGTAGTAGTAGTAATAGTAGCAGTAGTAGTAGTAATAGCAGTTGTAATAGTACCAGCAGTAGTAATAGTAGTACCAGTAATAGTAGTACCAGCAGCAGTAATATTAGTAGTAATAATATTACTAGTAGTAGTAATAGGAGGGGGAGGTGGTGGTTTGGAGCACTGGAATATAAGAGTGAGAGTGAAGTGTAGCGAGGTAATTGTAGTCCGTCCAAGATGGACCAAAACGTCGTCTACAAGTTTCTTTCAAAATGCAAGCTATTTGTGAAATGTAACTGTAGTGTTAGTCACAGTGTATATACATCAAGTGGCGAACATCTCCCAGTGTAATGTACACTGAGAAAAGATTTCAATCTTTTTCTCACTAATTAAAGTACTCTTGACTGATAGTGTAGAAGTAACACGCTATCTAAATGACCTTCCTGTGATGGCTAGTGATATAGGTGACAGTCTTAATAACCCTCGTGTACAGGTGACATAGTCTTAGTGACTGGTGGTGTACATGTGACATACAGTCTTAGTGACTAATGGTGTACAGGTGACATACGGTCTTAGTGACTGGTGGTGTACAGGTGACATGCAGTCTTTTTTGTCTGGTGGTGTACAGGTGACACACAGTCTTGATAACCCCTCGTGTTCTTGGTGTATGGTAAATTTAACAACAGAGATTATTTAACTCCAAGTACTGTTTACAACAGATAATATAATCCTATGTTTCTTTACCACAGAGAGGCAAGACACCAAGTTATTACTTCATGAACAGAAATGACATACTAGCCATGGTCAAAGAGGTTAATGCCGAACCCAACTGACATCAAGAGGTCACTGCTCGATACGACTAACAAATGAGGTCAAGTTAAACTCAGTTTTTCAAATATCACCACGAAGATTATATTACATTGTTGGGCAGCAATCCAAGGATAAATTTCGAGTTCAAGGATTAAATCGCCCTTAAATACGACTGACCTCAGCGGACTACAGTGACCTCGCAGCCTCTAATATTATAGTCCTAAATGTCCGTATAGCTATTATTCATAGTAATATGGATATATAAGGTACAATTATTATATTCCACATAATATAGTCATGTCTCCCCCACAAAATAGGCATATCATATTTGTGTATATTAATATATCATAATCCTAGTTGTAAGATAGTTTAAATACAATTACAACCTATGTATTATACGAAAATAAATGTATTATGTTATATATATATATTATATATATATATATATATATATATATATATATATATATATTTATATATATATATATATATATATATATATTATATATATATACATATTAAAAGATATGTATTCCCGTTTATCATTTTTAAAATATAATGAAAGATAATATATGAAGAATGTGCCAATTTAGGGAAAATGCCATAGCTAGGATTGAACATTTTATGTCAAGCTGACTAAGGGAAATTATTATTATTAATTATTTTAAGGGCCAGTGGTCAACACATAGAGGTCACACAGTGCCTGGGGAATGGAAGGTAATAAGGTTTGATCCTAAGCAAGAGAGAGACAGAGTAACTCCAGTTCCTCGGATCACATGGCTTCAAGTAAAAAAATGCATCAGGCTAATATAATTTTTATATCTTATTTAAAGGTGCATTCCAGGAGGATTTTGAGTGGTGAAATAAACGTGTATATATAAAATGTATTTTTAACACCAACACTACCTCAATTATAATAATTTCATGAATAATAATAAAAATGGGCGTCTAGCTGAAGCTACAGAATGTACCACAGTAGTGCATTCTGTGCCCCATACCCCAGGACACAGAATGCACCACTACTGATGTCGTCTCAGCAGCTGTAACCCAACTATTCCTTCCTACAGCCCCAGGAGTGTTCAACACGACCTGTGTCAGGGAAACTTCATGTTTTCCCTGACACAAGGAGTCTTCAGTGCAGTCTCACCACCATTGTCATGGTCACATCACAAAAAATGATGCTGTGCCCTGAATCTTTTAGCATCTCAAAATCAACATCATATCACCTAACTTCTGTCTGTTAAACGACACATCACCTAACTTCTATTAAACGACACATCACCTAACTATTAAACGACACATCACCTAATCTCTATTAAACGACACATCACCTAACTTCTATTAAACGACACATCACATAACTCTATTAAACGACACATCACCTAACTTCTATTAAACGACACATCACCTAACTATTAAACGACACATCACCTAACTATTAAACGACACATCACCTAACTTCTATTAAACGACACATCAATTAAGTATTCAACGACACATCACCTAACTCTACGACACATCACCTAAGTCTATTAAACGACACGTCACCTAACTTCTATTAAACGACACATCACCTAACTTCTATTAAACGACACATCACCTAACTTCTATTAAACGACACATCACCTAACTATTAAACGACACATCACCTAACTCTATTAAACGACACATCACCTAACTTCTATTAAACGACACATCACCTAACTTCTATTAAACGACACATCACCTAACTTCTATTAAACGACACATCACCTAAGTCTATTAAACGACACATCACCTAACTTCTATTAAACGACATATCACCTAACTATTAAACGACACATCACCTAACCTCTATTAAACGACACATCACCTAACTTCTATTAAACGACACATCACCTAACTCTATTAAACGACACATCACCTAACTTCCATTAAACGACACATCACCTAACTTCTATTAAACGACACATCACCTAAGTCTATTAAACGACACATCACCTAACTTCTATTAAACGACACATCACCTAACTATTAAACGACACATCACCTAACTATTAAGCGACACATCACCTAACCTCTATTAAACGACACATCACCTAACTTCTATTAAACGACACATCACCTAACTATTAAACGACACATCACCTAACTTCTATTAAACGACACATCACCTAACTTCTATTAAACGACACATCACCTAAGTCTATTAAACGACACATCACCTAACTCTATTAAACGACACATCACCTAACCTCTATTAAACGACACATCACCTAACTTCTATTAAACGACACATCACCTAAGTCTATTAAACGACAAATCACCTAACCTCTATTAAACGACACATCACCTAACTTCTATTAGACGACACATCACCTAACTTCTATTAAACGACACATCACCTAAGTTTATTAAACGACACATCACCTAACCTCTATTAAACGACACATCACCTAACTTCTATTAAACGACACATCACCTAACTTCTATTAAATGTCACATCACCTAACTTCTATTAAACGACACATCACCTAACTCTATTAAACGACACATCACCTAACTTCTATTAAACGACACATCACCTAACTTCTATTAAACGACACATCACCTAACTTCTATTAAACGACACATCACCTAACTCTATTAAACGACACATCACCTAACTCTATTAAACGACACATCACCTAACTTCTATTAAACGACACAGCACCTAACTCTATTAAACGACACATCACCTAACTCTATTAAACGACACATCACCTAACCTCTATTAAACGACACATCACCTAACTTCT
Source organism: Cherax quadricarinatus (assembly GCF_026875155.1). NCBI lineage: Eukaryota > Metazoa > Arthropoda > Malacostraca > Decapoda > Parastacidae > Cherax > Cherax quadricarinatus. The sequence goes on along the minus strand of NC_069458.1, from coordinate 19,135,743 downwards.
ATTAAACGACACATCACCTAACTTCTATTAAACGACACATCACCTAACTTCTATCTACTAATCAACATCATATCACCTAATTTGTGTATTAATCAACATTCACTTTACTTACCAAACGCAGTATCAGCCAGCATCATTTTACACATCACTAAACTATCAAATTTGTCTCAAGAAAATAAAAAAAAAAGGACACAAAAAAAAAAACACAGAGACAAACCTCACTCGCCGACGGTCAGAGGTTAACTATCTATTTAATTCTTATGAAGCATTTAAATCCTCTGCCCATCGCCAGGTCTGCCAACCTTCCTTTTATCATGCGTATTTATATTACTCGTTTCTAGGCACTGGCTAGGAGTCCTGCTATTAGAAATAAACTTATTTTATAAGTATATATGTTTGATTTAAAAACAGCTTAGTAGGTAATGTTTATATAATTTAATTTGTGTTTTATTGTTGACATTCTCGGTAATCTTGGTATGACTGTTGAGGTATATTTACCAAAGCGCTAGGAAATAATGCTAGGAAAAGCGCGCAAATGTTGCTAGGGAAAGCGCACAAATATTGCTAGGAATAGCACGGAAATATTGCTAAGGAAAGCGCACAAGTATTGCTAGGTAAAGCGCACAAATATTGCTAGGTAAAGCGCACAAATATTGCTAGGTAAAGAGCACAAATATTGCTAGGTAAAGAGCACAAATATTGCTAGGTAAAGAGCACAAATATTGCTAGGTAAAGAGCACAATATTGCTAGGTAAAGAGCACAAATATTGCTAGGTAAAGAGCACAAATATTGCTAGGTAAAGAGCACAAATATTGCTAGGTACAGCGCACAAATATTGCTAGGTAAAGAGCACAAATATTGCTAGGTAAAGAGCACAAATATTGCTAGGTAAAGAGCACAAATATTGCTAGGTAAAGAGCACAAATATTGCTAGGTAAAGAGCACAAATATTGCTAGGTAAAGAGCACAAATATTGCTAGGGAAAGAGCACAAATATTACTAGGTAAAGAGCACAAATATTGCTAGGTAAAGAGCACAAATATTGCTAGGTAAAGCGCACAAATATTGCTAGGGAAAGAGCACAAATATTGCTAGGTAAAGCGCACAAATATTGCTAGGTAAAGAGCACAAATATTGCTAGGTAAAGAGCACAAATATTGCTAGGTAAAGCGCACAAATATTGCTAGGTAAAGCGCACAAATATTGCTAGGTAAAGCGCACAAATGTTGCTAGGTAAAGTGCACAAATATTGCTAGGTAAAGAGCACAAATATTGCTAGGTAAAGCGCACAAATATTGCTAGGTAAAGAGCACAAATATTGCTAGGTAAAGCACACAAATATTGCTAGGTAAAGAGCACAAATATTGCTAGGTAAAGCGCACAAATATTGCTAGGTAAAGAGCAAAAATATTGCTAGGTAAAGCGCACAAATATTGCTAGGTAAAGAGCACAAATATTGCTAGGTAAAGAGCACAAATATTGCTAGGTAAAGAGCACAAATATTGCTAGGTAAAGAGCACAAAATATGCTAGGTAAAGAGCACAAATATTGCTAGGTAAAGAGCACAAATATTACTAGGTAAAGAGCACAAATATTGCTAGGTAAAGCACACAAATATTGCTAGGTAAAGAGCACAAATATTGCTAGGTAAAGAGCACAAATATTGCTAGGTAAAGCGCACAAATATTGCTAGGGAAAGAGCACAAATATTGCTAGGTAAAGAGCACAAATATTGCTAAGGAAAGAGCACAAATATTGCTAGGTAAAGAGCACAAATATTGCTAGGTAAAGAGCACAAATATTGCTAGGTAAAGCGCACAAATATTGCTAGGTAAAGCGCACAAATATTGCTAGGTAAAGCGCACAAATATTGCTAGGTAAAGCGCACAAATATTGCTAGGTAAAGAGCACAAATATTGCTAGGTAAAGAGCACAAATATTGCTAGGTAAAGAACATGCCCAGACATGTACAACGAAACATTAATACAAACATTAAGTTTATGTTGCTTATTATTTACGTTATGATACGAATTTTTATTATAATTGTCTTGAGAGCATACATGGGCATATAAGAAGTATATTAAAGTAACCTAGGATGACTTAATATAACCTAGGATAAGTTACAACCTAGGATAAGTTAAGATTACCTAGGGTAAGTTAAGATAACCTAGGATAAGTTAAAACACCCTACGATAAGTTAAGATTACCTAGGCTAAGTTAAGATAACCTAGGATTAGTTAAGATTACCAAGGATAAGTTAAGATTACCAAGCGTAAGTCAAGATACCCTAGGATAAGTTAAGATAACCTAGGGTAAGCTAACCTAGGATAAGTTAAGATTACCTAGGATAAGTTAAGATAACCTAGGATAAGTTAAGATTACCTAGGATAAGTTAAGATAACCTAGGATAAGTTAAGATAACCTAGAATAAGTTGAGATAGCCTAGATAAGTTAAGATTACCTAGGATAAGTTAAGATTACCTAGGATAAGTTAAGATAACCTAGGATAAGTTAAGATAACGTAGGATAAGTTAAGATAACCTAGGATTAGTTAAGATAACCTAGGATAAGTTAAGATGACTGCAGCAATTCCTAGAAAATTGCAACAGAACACTAACTGAGGGACTAGGCATTGCTCAGCTCACTGAGGGACCTAAGATAACTCTCAGGTCCCTATTCATCTAACAGTAAATAGGTACCTGGGTGCTATTGGACTGTTATGGGTCGCATTTTGGGTGGAGGATTAAAAAATTATAGGACCCTGAATGGAGACAAACCTTGGTGACCGACGGACTTTATTGGGTAAGTTTATTTAGGTACAGGTACACATAAAACAATTATCAAAACAGTTATCATACATAGATACTTTATTTTTTTTTATTATCACACTGGCCGATTCCCACCAAGGCAGGGTGGCCCGAGAAAGGAAAACTTTCACCATCATTCACTCCATCACTGTCTTGCCAGAAGGGTGCTTTACACTACAGTTTTTAAACTGCAACATTAACACCCCTCCTTCAGAGTGCAGGCACTGTACTTCCCATCTCCAGGACTCAAGTCCGGCCTGCCGGTTTCCCTGAACCCCTTCATAAATGTTACTTTGCTCACATTCCAACAGCACGTCAAGTATTAAAAACCATTTGTCTCCATTCACTCCTATCAAACACGCTCACACATGCCTGCTGGAAGTCCAAGCCCCTCGCACACAAAACCTCCTTTACCCCCTCCCTCCAACCTTTCCTAGGCTGACCCTTACCCCGCCTTCCTTCCACTACAGACTCATACACTCTTGAAGTCACTCTGTTTCGCTCCATTCTCTCTACATGTCCGAACCACCTCAACAACCCTTCCTCAGCCCTCTGGACAACAGTTTTGGTAATCCCGCACCTCCTCCTAACTTCCAAACTGCGAATTCTCTGCATTATATTCACACCACACATTGCCCTCAGACATGACATCTCCACTGCCTCCAGCCTTCTCCTCGCTGCAACATTCATTACCCATGCTTCACACCCACATTTACATACATGTAAATTACCTAGAGTAACCCAAAAAAGGCAGTGACTTATTTCCTGGGTTGCAAACATGTGCAATACTTTAGTATCCTTATTGTCGAAATAAAAGATACCAAAACTGTTACACGTATCTCTCACTCTTCTACTTGTCAGTATTGTATACCATTTATATAATTATACAAGCTGTAGTTGTACTACCTGATCGGCTGGTTATTTGTACACCTGCAGCTCATGTTCTGAGCAGAACCCCCAAAAAATAAGTCAGTCTGTCTGACTTTTTTTGGGGTTATCCTAGGTTCTCTACACATATACTATTATGTATGATCTAAGTAACTGTATTTGTGTATACCTGAATAAACTTACTTTATCAGAACCCACCAGGCATAGTTATATCACGGAAAAAATGTATTCTAATCAATTTATACATATGCATTTCATTTTTTCATATAGCTACAAAACAGAGTTAATCTCAAAAACATTTATGAGGTTTCTTCTTTTAACAAACTGGCTGTATCCCACCAAAGCAGAGTCGCCCAGAAAGAAAAACAAAGGTTTCACTATTGGGCTGCCGTCTTCAAGAATGGTTTACCCTTCTAGTAAAATTATTATAATCAAAGAAAGCACAAAACCGACAAGGGTCATACAGCCTTCTAGTAAAAACAAACTGTGGATACAGTCTCAAAATTTCTGCTACTTTATCGTTTGCAATGAGATGTTTTATATCTCGTGAGATTTTCATGATGTGTCTGATTATTATTATGGGGAGATTATACAGCACCTGGGGGGAGGAGTGGATGGAAGGTATTCAGGCTCTATTCAGGGAACTGGAGCACAGATCCAATTCCACAGAGCAAGAGCCCCTCACCAGCATCAAGGAACCTTCCTTGAGGGGCAGTACTGCCAGAGATACTCATAGTCTAGCAGTAACAACAGTACTGACCGAGATACTCATGGCCTAGCCTTACTCTAACACTGATCTATTGTAGAGTAGCTGACTGCTTTCAGTATGTCAGTGGATGACATGGAGCAGCACCACTTACACAACAACCCTTCCTGATGCACTGTAACTTGGCTATGTAATTACCCTTACAACTTCCTACACCAAATACACAGAGGCCTAATACCTTTATCATAACAGCAAAAAAGTGGAGAGCATATGCAAAGAATGTTGTGTTCAATATGATAGGAGTGAGGGTAGTATGTACAAGAGAAAGCAGAAGAGGGGTTGAGTGTATCTAGGCATTACAAGAGGCTGGAGCAAATTAGGATTAATAAGGTATATGAATTTGGGCTGCAGTGTTATTCACTAATTTTTGCAAGAGAGCCATGTCGGTTAAACACATTGATTGAGAGAGCCGCAGCTACTGCAAGTTAGCATAACTCAACTAAATTAAGTAGTACTGAGCTGCTAGTGCAATATAGTAAATGAGAAAAAGTAGACATGAGCTGTGAATTGAGTCATCGTGAGCCGCTGGCGGCTCGCGAGCCGCACAATGAATACCACTGGGCTAAGGATTGGCCCAGGAAGAATTTTTGGGTGTCAAGATTTTAACTGGTAGGGTCTTGAATATACAGCAAGGATATATAAGCATGCTAGATCAAGGTGAGTGAAGATAAGTGATTTTAAGGACTTGATATGTTGTTGGTGCGAGTGAGGTAATATTTACAAGAGAATCAAGGAAACCAGTTAGGCTCGAGTCCTGGAAGTGGGACATAGTGACTGCACTCTGAAGAATAGTTGAGGATGTTGCAATTCAGGGAATGTTGCTGTTCAGGGTATGCTACAGCTCAGAACATTATTATTATTATTATCGAAAAGAAGCGCTAAGCCACAAGGGCTATACAGCACTACAGCTCAGAGAGTCATTTGAATTGTGATGCCTACACACTTTTGGCAAGGCAGCTATAGAATGAATTATAATTATTATAATAACCCTAACTTAAGCACTAAACCCACAAGGGTCATAAAGTGCTGTATAGAATAAATGATGGTGAATATCTCCTTTTTTTGATCACCCTAACTTGGTGGGAGACAGCTGGTGTAATAAGGCAAAAATTATGGTTCAGGATGTTGCAGGGGGCTCATTGTACATAGAATGCAGTCCACAATATATAAAACTCAGACAAAAAAATTAATGTACAAGGAACTTTAAGAAATTCAACTTTAGATTAAGTATTTTTATTTTGTTAAAAAGTCAGTTTTTCTCTTTGCCTGCAGGCCACACACAATTTCAAATGGTCTGTTCATCGTCATCTTGTATGCTATCATTTAGTTTAGATAGAGTTATTAATGTGCCATTTCTTCCAAATATAGCATTCTCCATTCCTGTTACATTTATTGCCATGACTGGATGTAAAGCTGTCCTCAGTGACCAATACAGCCCTGGGAAGAGAACTTCTTGCTGTGCCAACATCTGCTTCACCCTGTGACGTTCCTGCAATGGACAAAACAGATCAGTATCTCCAGTAATAAATCCCATTACCGATCATGACAATTCTAAATCTGAAATAATAAATTATCTCCCCTGTAGGGGGTTTTGGAAATGCAATATTTGGAAAAATTTTTAGAAAAAAAAATTTGACCCCTTTAAATGTATTTTTAAAAACCCCTGAAAAGGACTAGTCCCCCCCTGTTAAAAACCTAAATTTTGTTCTTTCGGTAAACATCCCGGGCCCCACTTATACAGCAATTAGGTTCTGGGGCTTGCTGTGGGCCCCCACTTGTACGTATTTTTGGGTTTATTTGAAAGGGCCCCTTTTTATACAGCGGGTTAGATTCCTGGTCTATGTGGGGTACCTTTTTATACGGGCGGGTTAATTCTGGCTACTATGGGGGCCCCCTTTTATACACAGGTTAGGTTCCGGGGCTAATTTTGAAAGGGCCTCACTTATACAGCATTTTTAAAGGGTTCCGGGTTCACTGTTTTGTAAAACCCTTTTTACGTTTTTTTATTTTGCATAACCCAAAAAAACTGTAAAGGGGGGGCCCCCTCCTGTAAAAAACTGTATTTTTTGTGTTCTTTCAAACTTAAAATAATTTTTTTAAATTTAAGTAAAAATATTGAAAAAACACCCATACTACTTTAAAGTGCCCCTCAAATTTTTTCCCGTAATAAAAAAAACTTTAAAAGGCACTATAAATTTTTTAAAAAAAAAAAAAAAAAGCAAAAACTCTTAATTTTAACAACCCCCCCTTTGCCCACCCTTTTAAAAAAGAACATTAATTTTTGGAAAAATTTTATTTTTAAAAATTTTCAAATTATTTTTTTTCCACCCATAAAATAAAATCTTTGTACAGGGGATGGGGGGGACATTTAGGTGAAACAGAACATGCAGAAACCCCTTTAGTATGGGGGAAAGCACAAAAATTACGGGGGGCCCCATACAACAAATATTTAATAGGAGGCAGTCAATTTGACCCAGGGTAGTAGCAACAAAATCCTTTTTCCTTTTTGATGAAGACCCCTTATTGAAGCCCAAAGGTTTTCGACCCCCAGAAAAGGGGTGGAAACTTTGGGACGTTTTTCCCTTTAAGCCCCGGTGTCCCTTTTCCCTATCGTAAAAAAAGGTACCTAGGTTTTTAGTCGCCCTGGTGGGGGGCCCCACACCCCTTGGGGGAAAAAATTAATTAATTTGCCCAAAATCCCCCTTGTTAATAGGAGTTTTTCCTTATACGTATGTCATTTGGTTTTGTCAGCTAGGGTTTTTGTAAAAGTTTACACGGGAGTCATAGAACTGCGAGGGGGGAAAAAGGGTGGTGGTGCATGGGGATCTGGGGAAAGGAAAAAAGAACTTTGTCCATAAAAAATAAGGGGGGAATGTTTTGAGAGTTTTTTTTTTAAAACCCATGCTCTAATTTTGGGTGGGAAGCACGGGGAAAGGGAATTTTGCAGTAAGGGGGAAAAGGGCTGAAGACAGTGGAAAATTTTCGGTTGAGAGAAATTGTGTAGTGGATTATAATGCAGAAAAATTTGTTTTTTGGGAAAATTAAATTTGGGGGGGGGGTTTTCCCAAAAACAAATTTACCCCAAAGGGCTGGGGGAAGGGGTTGTTTAAGGGGGTTTTTTGGACATGTAGAGAGGGGGGAAAAAAAATAGAATGACTTCAAAGTTTAAAATAAATCTTTGGGGGAGGGAAGGGGGGGGGTGGGGGTTTCGACCTGGGAAAAGGGTTTGGGAAAGGGAAAGGGGGGTAAAGGAGGTTTTGGGCAAGGGGCCCCTTGGGAATTTCCCCCAGCAAGAAAGCATGACGTTTTTTAGGTAGGAGAAAATTTTGGAGGCAAAGGGTTTTTTTAGGATTTTAAAAGTGTGTTGGATTTTAAAAGGCGGGTTTAAAAATTTTATGAAGGGTTTTCGGGGAAAACCCGGCGGGCCCCCGGATTTAAAGTCACTTTGAAGGGGGGGGTTGTTAATGTTGCATTTTTTATAACTGTATTTTGAAAAAGTGCCTTCTGGCTTTTCCAGGGGATGAAAGTGAATGATGGTAAAAATTGTTTTTTTCCCTTTGGGGGGAAATGGTCAAAGTGTTTTTAAAAAAAAATAATATTATTTATGTATTTTTAAATTCACCAAAATTGCAAGAAAACGGGGGTTTCCATTTTTTCCCAAAACTTTCCACAATTCCCTCTAACTTCCCAAGGGGAAAAACTGTATGGTGGGGCCCTTTTTCATGATCAAAAAAATTGGGAGCTACTTTCCTATTATAGGGGGGGCCCCGCTCTACGCCCTTTGCTTTACGGAGTTTTTTCCCAAATTTTGGTTTTTCCCAAATTTAAATGCCCAAAAATTTTTTTCAACAGTTTCCCTAATTTGTATTACAGTTTTTCCAAAAAAATCCCACTCTTTTTACTTTTCCCCATGATCCTTTGCCCCCTCGTTTATCCCTTTGGAAATTTTTCCCCAAAAAAAAAGGTTTTTTTCCAAAGTTTTTGGGTGCTTATTAAAATACTCAAATAATTGCATTTTGGGGGTACCTGAAAACCCAAAAATAAATTTTACACTCGATTGAAAGGTACACTTTTAAAACCCTTTAAGGGGTTCCCCACTTTTTGCAAAATGCAAAAAGCAAAAAAAATTAATACAGTATAACATTAATGGGGGGAAGCAAGGGGCTTAACCCCTTCTCCTGTAAAAAAATTACAAAATTTAAAAAAAAAAAACCCTTTCATTTTTTTTTTTTGGGGCCCAAAACCCCCCCTTGGGGGGGTTTAAAGTTTTTTTTGTTAAAAAAAAAAAAAAAATTTTTGGGCTTTTTTTACTTTTTACAAATACAGGGGGACCCCCGAAATTTTTGATTCCCTTCCGAATCCCCGACCAATTTTTAAAGGGTGTATTTATGTAAGTGCGTTTGTACGGGGTTATTTTTGGGGGGGTCTAAAAGGGACTAATCTACTTCACAATTTTCCCTTTTAGGAAAACAAAATTTCCCGGCCCCAGAAACGGGGCACCTAAAACATACTTTGGAATGAAAAAAAAATCGTTAACCGAGGGGCCCAAACTGAAATGTTTTGTATGTAGGGTTTTATTATGTATATATATTTTATATATATATTATTTTAATATATATATATATATATTTTTATATTTAATTTTTATTAATATATATATAATTTTCTATATATATATTATATATATATATATAAATATATATAAAATTATATATAATATATATATATATTTAATAATATTATATATATATAAATTTTTTTTAATTTATATAATAAATATATATATATTTTTAAATTATATAAATATAAAAATAAAATAAATATAAAAATTATATTATATAAAATATATTTTTTTAATTTTATAATATATAAATATATATATTTATATTATATTTTAAATAAAAATATAATATAAAAATATATAATATATATTTTTTAATTTTTTAAAAAAGGGCCCCTTTTCCCCCAAAGGGCAGGGGGGCCCCAAAAGGAAAAACAAAATTTTTCCCCTTTTTAAAATTTTTAGAAATTATATACAGGAGAAGGGTTACAAACCCCTTGCCCCGGCTTTTTTGGGTCCCCTCTTAAAACCCGCATGACTTACGGGGGAAGGGAATTTTCTTTTCCCCTTTTTCCCATGGAGATAAGGGGAAAAATTAAAAAAAACAAGAACTAAAAAGAAAATAAAAAAAAACCCCGAGGGGTTTGGTGTATTTATATTTTTTTACATGTGTAGGGGTGACCTAAGTGAAAGGGTTAAAAAGTACAAAAAGTACCTAAAAATCTTGCATTTTTTTATGAAAAAAGGAAAAAAGGACCCCAAAATTTTCCTACCATCAGGGTAAAAAAAATTTAAAAGGTTTTTCTTTTTTACATAAAATTTTAATATTTTAAAAAAATACATACAAAAGCAGTGTTATTATTTTCAAATTCTTTCAAAAAAATATTTCAAGTATGTTTCTGCAATTTTTCCCTTTTGGTTTAAACTCAAAACATCCCCTGGACAATTTTCAGGAATAATGGCAGCTTTTTGGACTCGGCAAATTTTTCTTAAATTTTTTCCCTGTAAAATAACAAAAGGACGAATAACGCAAAGCCTTCCCCCTATAGAAAAAAAATTTTCTCTTTATCCCCAATTTTCTTTTTTTTTTCTTTTGGCATGTTTAAATTTTTAACCCTAAATCATCCTATTTCTTAGTAGTAAAAATAGAAAACCTGATCTGATAAAAAGCCCAATGCGTTTAAATAAAGTAATGCGGGAAATTTTATGTGCTGGGATTTAAAAATTAAAAGGTAACAAATAAGTGTTTAAGAAATCCCTCTTTATAGAAAATTGGTTTTCCCATTTGAAAATCCCAAGTGAAAATCAAATTGCTTTTTTTTTTAAATAATTAAAATAAAACTGGAACCAAATAAAAAGGAAAAGCCAAAACTAAGTAATTTTCTATTATTTTTTAGAAGAAAAAAAGTTTTTTAAAATTTTATACTTTTTTATTTTTTTTTAAAGTAAAAGGTTTAAGCAATGAAACAGAGATACAATTAATTTGTAAACTAGTTTACAAAAATTAAAAATTACTTTTTTTAAAAAGGGATGTAACTAAGTTTTTATGAAATTTTTATGAAAAATTTAAAAATTTAAAAATTTTTGAAACCTAATTGTACAAAATAAATTTAAATTTATTTCCGACATTACCAAAGAGGTTTTTGAAGGGAAGCCAAATGGAAAATTTGGGCCCCCTTGGAACCGATCTTTTTGGAAAGTGTGAGCAGGGTAATTTTTTAGTAAAGGGGAAATTTCGGGGAAAACCCGGTTTTTTTTTATAAAAACCGGACTCATCCGGGAAAAAGGGGGAACTACAGTGCCTCCCAACTCAAAAGGGGGGTTTTGGGGATTTGGGCCATTTGGAGAGATATTTTTTTGTATTTTTATAGTATATTTTTGTTTTTTCTAAAGTGTGTTTTCTGACCCACCTCTGAAAAAACAGGGATTTTTGGGGGAAAGTGGGGGTAAAAAGTGTTGAATGATGATGAAAGTATTTTTTTTGGGGGGATTTTTTTTTCTTTTTGGGTAAACCCTGCCTCGGGGGGAGACATTTTTGACTTGGAAAAAAAAAAAAAAAACCTAGAGGTATTATTTATTTATCGTAAAGGGGGTTTAATAGGATTTCTATTTTTTTCACCTGAAATTAAAAATGTGTTTTCATTGGGGCGAACCCTTTTCCATTTTAAAAACCACAGACACCCATGAAGCTCCCCGGAAAATTCATCCAGGTGGGGCCCAAAAATGCCAAAACCCTTTTTTTAAAACCCTTCCGCAAAGAAATTAGCTATTTTCTCCTTTTTTCATTCTTGAGCAAAGTTTGCAGTTTAGAGTTCGGGTTTTTCCTAAATCTGCAGCTTGCTTCAGTTTTTCCCTGAAAAGGGGGGTAATTTTGGGGAAACCCCGGGACATTAATCCCAAAACGATATTTTTAATATGTTTTTAATACTGCCCTTCAAAAGGGTTTTTATGTTTTTTTTGATTTTCCCTTTTTCGTCGTCCCTTCCCCCAAATTTTTTTCAGGAAAATTAATGAAAAAATGATTTTTGTAAAGAAAATATTTTTTAAACAATGAAAAATTCACCCCTTACTGCGGGGGTTAAAGGGTTTAACTTTTTTCTGGAAAACAAGAGTACAGCTGGTTTTTTTTTATTTGGAAAAAATTAAAATTCCCTTTAAAGGGGGCTGCATTTTTTAAAATTTAGCACTATTAAAATTAGTTATGTATTTTTTTTCCCACATAAATTTAAAAGGAGTTTGAGGAAAAACTAGTTTAAAATTATTTTCGAAACCAAATTAAAAAATTCACACTTTTCGAACTCACATAAATTTGAAAACCTAGCTGTACTTTAACAAATGAAAACTTGATCATTTTCCCCCCAAAAAACGGGAATGCCAAGTTATTTCCCTAGGGCCCAGTTTTTAAACAAGGGTCCAGGTGAAAAATTTATTTTTTTTTTATTTAAAAATTTGCCATGTTTTTTTTTGGCATTCCAATACGAAATTTTTCAGATCAAAAATAAAAACCCAAAAAAATTTGTGAAAGTCTTTTTAATTTTTTCCCACCCTTTAAAATTTTCCTAAAATTTTTTTCCCTTTTTTTTTAAACTTACGCAACCTCAACCCCTTTATTGAACTTTATTTCCCCAAAACTCCCGTTTTTTTAAATTTTGTGCGTTTTACTAAGAGTTGAAGATTATCTGTTTTTCAAAAAAAAGGAAACCTTTGAAGCTGAGGGGGTTTTGGGTTTTTTGGGAACTGGAGTAAATTTTCCTCTTCCATAGATCAAACCAAATCCCCTTTCCTATTTTCCAGGGTTATATGACACATAAGATTTAGTTTTTTCTTGTAAATCGGTGGGGAACCACATTTTTTTTCATGATTAACCCTTTCGAAAAAAGCAAATAAAAAACCAAATTTAAAACAAAACTCAAAAACAATACAGGGGAAACCCCCTACTTGCAAGCATGCCCAAAGGGTGCGAGTTTTTTTTCCAAATCAAGCAGTCGATGGGCCCAATTTTTTCCCCCCCTTCCCACAAGTGAGCAACCTAAAAGGCGGGTTTTCTTGCAATGGGGGGGGGGCCCTCTTGCTCTTAAACCCCTCGGAATTGTATCTCATTTGTTTTTTTGGGACTTTTTTAAATTGAAAATTTGGGGCAATGTATGATGGGGAAAATGCTTCTTAACGTACACCAAAAATGAAAGAAATCAAACATAAAAAATTGGAGTTCACTTTTCAGAAATTAGCCCCCCTTTAGGGGGTAATTTTAAAAAGGGCTTTAAAAGGGTTTTGTATTCTCTTTTTTTTGGTTCATTTGTTTAGAAGGGAAAGGGATATTTTAAAGAAAAGATATGTTTTTTAATTGTTTTTCCACATGAAAAAAAACCTTAAAAATAGAGCTAAACCTAGGAGAAAGGGCCCCTTTGGGCTTGGTTTTTCCCGAGAAAAAAAGGGTTTATACATGTTTTTTTTATTCTTTTTAAGAGTATATACAAAAGTTTGTATTTTAAATTTATATTGTTTTTTATTTCAATTAAAATGAAGTGAGATAGAAAAATTAAGGCTGTAAAGAGTTGAAAATTAGCAAAATTTAAATTGAAGTACAAAATTCTACTGGAACGGAATTTAAATTGCATTTAAATTTAAAATTTAAATGAGGAAAAAACTGACTCTGCAATCAAGAAAAATTCATTTGCGAGAAAGGGGGGTTCCAGGGAAACCCGGTTTTAAACTCACAAGTAGGGGTTTTCCACTGAAATTTCCCCCCAAGAAATAAAAAAACCAAATTTAAATTTCCGTTCCCCAAACCCCCCCAAAAATATTAAAAAAAAAAACCCATTTTAAAAAGGAAAACCCTATATTTTATTCTCAAAAACGGGGGCAAAACGAAAACCGGGGTTTTCCATCTTTGTAATAAAAATAATAATAAAAATAAAAATTAATAAAATAATAATAATAATAATAATAATAATAAAATAATAATAATAAAAATTTAAAAAATTTAATGGAAAGGGCAAGGGGCCAAAAAACCCTTTTTCTTCTGTACAAATTACAAATTTTTTGGGTCCCCCAATCCCCTCGGGGGCCCACGGCCGGTTTGGATAAAAAAAAAAAAATTTACAAAACCCAAAAAACAGTACATGATATTTAAAGAAAAATTAAATAAATTTAAAGGGTTGGGAGCCATATCATCACCCCCCATACCCACAAAAATTTTTTTACATTCCGCTAAAAACCCAAAATTGAAATTTTGGTCAACCCCTTTTCCCAAGGGGGGTTGTTTTAAAAGGGCCTTCTGAATGGCCCCTTAAATTTTAAAATGAAGCCCCTCCCCACCCTTTGGGATAAAACCCCAAATTTTGTCCCCCCATTCCCCAAGGCACTGAAAAATGTTTTTTCCAAAAGTTTAGGCTTCCCTGTAAAAAATTCACAGCTAGGGTCCCAATAAATAAGGGTTTTAAGGGCCCCTTTTCTAAATTTTTTTCTTTTTTAACACACTGGTTTAACCCTCCCCCCCGAGGTAGAGGCCCCAAAAAAAACAAAAGAAAAGGGGCCCCCAATGTTTCACCCTTGCAAAATTCACCCTCGTCCCTCACTGGGGTGGCTGGGGAAATGTTATCAACTGAGCCAGAAAAGATGAAATCCCCCCTTTTAGATTTAAAATTGCTTCTTTTTTCAAAAAATTTTTATCCCGAAGGGGTTTACTACCCATTGCCCCGGGTTTTTTTTTTAATACTGCAGTGTTTTTTTACTATCACAACGTATGGGAATTTCCCAAATCAAAAAACCCTTTTGGGCTGTTCATAAAAAAAAATTTTAAGGAATGTTTAGACTACCCCCCAAAAAAAAAGGGGATGAGGGGCCTTGGGCCCATATAAAGCACTCTTGGGGTCCCCCTTTTTATGCCCCCAAAGGGAAAACTTGTTTTTCCCGGGCACCAGCATAAAACTGGTACTGTCTTTAAGTGTATGTAGCAGTAAAGAAGAACCCTTTTCCCCAGTTTGAAAAAACTAAAACACTGCCCGCTTTTTTTATCATCCCAAAAAACCTTTTTGAACCCCCCTGAAAACCAAAAGACACTTGGGGTTAAAATTTTTTTTTTTTTTTCCCAAGTCCCCGCCCTCCCACGGGGGCGGGTTTGCCCCCCCCCAAAAAAAACCCCAAAAAATCAAAATCCCTTTTCTTTCATCATTCAAACTTTCACCTAAACCACAACAAAAATCACTGTTTTTCCCAGGGGTTTGCCCGGGAAAAACAACATTTTTAGAAGTATTACGTATAAAAAATACCCCAATATATCCCTCCAAACTCCCAAATACCCAAACCCCCCCCTTTAGAGTGCAGGCTTTGTACTTCCCATTTCCAGGATCAAGTCTTTTTTATAAAAAATTTCCCATTTCCCCCCAAATCCCTTCACTAAATATTACCCTGCTCCCCACCAAACAGTTTCGCGGGCCCCAAAATCCCATTCGTCTCCATTAAACTCCATCTAACATCCCCTAAACGCACCTTCCCGGGGAAGCCCCAAACCCCTCCCCCCCAAAAAAAATCCCCTTTTAACCCCCCCCAAATCACCCATAATTTGCTCCCAAAAACCAGAAATTTTTCCTAAAAACCTTTTTTCAAAAACAAAATTTTTTCAATTAAATTATTTTGTTTTTTGTTGAATCAAAAAAACCTTTTAGGGAAGGTTTAAAAAAAATAATGCCCCTTAAGTGCCCAATTTTAAATTTTTAATAAATTTACATTTTTAACCCTTTTCCCCAAGGGGGGTTTCCTTGATGTTGGTGAAGCAATCTTGATCAAAGGAAACAAAGGGGGTACCACCCTTTTCCTTTTGGTTTTCATTACTGCTTCCTATTTCTAAAAACTGTTAACCCCCTATAATTTTAAGTGTTTTCTTTCCCCCCCCACTACAATTACAAATTATTTTCCCAAAACCTGCACTACCTCTTCCCCCTATCTCCATGTCCTTTTTTTCCCATTTTTTCCCTCTCTTTTTTCCCATCCCGCCTTCCCTCATATATAAAATTGGCCCCCCTTACCTTAAAAGTTTGGGGTTTAATTTATTTAAAAGGGTTTTTAACCGATCGGAAATTTTTATCATAATTTTTCCTTTCTCCTTTGTGGGGGTTTTTATTTAGGGTATTGTTCCGGGCCCACGGAAAATTGGGACAGTTTATTCTTTATAAAAACGGGGCCCCCCACCTCCGAAGCATCCCCTTTGGGTTAAAAACCCCGCCTTTCGAAGCTTTTTGAATGCAAAAATTTTGCCCCCCCGCCTCCGGAAAAAACTCCCCTTTTACGTGTTTTCGCCCGGGGAATTTTCCCCCTGTTTTGGCCTCGGGCACCAGTTTTTCACAACCCAGCCAGTGCGCCCGCATCTACGAATACATTGGGTTTTTTTCACTTTAAATCCCAGTTTTTTTTTTAGTGCTTGAAACCTGCAAAAAAAGTCACCAGGGACCCTAAGAAAGTTTCTAGGGGGCCACCCTGTGGAAAAAAAGGGCGAAAAATTAGTATGGAATTGAAAAAAAAAGTTTAAAAGGAAATTTTGTCAAAGGGGGTTTTAAACCCTGAAAACCTTTTAAATGGTTTGAAAAACCCCTGACCCCACCCAAAACCCAAGCCGTTTTTTGGCAACCTGTACAATGACAATGTTAGGGCCCCCCCTTTTTTAGGAAAGCCCCTTAAAGGAAGGGGGGGTTTACAAGTTTTATATGGACAGATGTTTTTTGTCGACAGAGGCCCCAGTGATTCTCAAGCTGGCCCCCCTAGGGGCTTTAAAAAAGAAAAAGGGGAAGAAACCTCCAAAAAAAAACTTGCAACCTAAAGTTAATGGAAGGGGTTTCCCCCTTTCTAAACAAAAAACTTCCCCCTCCCCCCCCCCTCCCTCCTATAAATCATCACCAGATCTTCAAAAAAGGTAAGGGGCCCATGAAAAGTTTTCTATTTTTAGAAGTATTTAATTGGGGCATTTTCCTTCTTCTTTTTGTGTGAAATTAAAATTAAAAATTTAATGGGGTTTAAAAAAAAAAAATTTTTTTTTTGCATATTTGGGGTTTTGTCAGGAACGGATATTAAAATTTTTTTTTTTTTTAAGGGAAAAAAAAAAATTTTTTTTTTTGGGGGGAAAAAAAATTAAATTTGGGGGGGCCCCTTTTTTTCCCAAAGGGAGTAGGCGGTAGAAAAAACCCCCGGGGGGGGCCCCCCCCCCAAAAAAAAAAAAATTTTTTTTAAAATTTTTTAAAAATGGTTGGGTTTTTTTTTTTTAAAATTTTTTAAAAAAAAGGTACTTTTTTTCCCCCACCTTTTTACCCCAAAAAAAAAAACCCCCCCTTTTTTCCCCCCCCCCTTTTTTTTTTTTTTTTTTTTTTTTCCCCTTTTTTTTTTTGGGGGGGGTTTTTTTTTTTTTTTAAAAAAATTTTTTTGGGTTTTAAAAAAGGGGGGGAAAAGGGGGGCCCCAAAATTTTTTTAAAAAGGGGAAAAGGGGGTTTTTTTTTTGGGGGGGTTTTCCTTTTTTTTTAAAAAAAAATTTTTTTTGGGTTTTTTTAAAAAAATTTTTTTTTTCCCCCCCCCTTTTTTTTTTTTAAAAAATTTTTTTTTTTTTTTTGGGGAAAAAAAAAAAATTTTTTTTCCCTTCCCTTTTTTTTAAAAAAAAAAAAAAAAGGGTTTTTTTTTTTTTTGTTTGGGGTTTTAAAAAGGTTTTTTTTTTTTTTTTAACCCCTTTTTTTTTTTTTTTAAAAAAAAATTTTTTTAAAAAAAAAATTTTTTAAAAAAAAAACTTAAAAAAAATTTTTAAAAAAAAAAAAAAGAAGAAAAATTTTTTTCCCCAAAAAAAAAATTTTCCCCCAAAAAAAAAACCCCCAAAAAAAAAAAAAAAATTTTTTTAAAAAAAAAATTTTTTTTTTTTTTTGGAATTTAAAAAAAAAATTTTTTTTTTTTTTTTTTGTTTTTTTTAAAAAACCCCCCCACCCTTTTTTTCCCCAAAAAAATTTTTCCCTTTTTTCCAATTTAATTTTCCCCGGTTTTTTTTTTAAAAAATTTCCTTCCCTTTTAAAAAAAATCCTTTTTTTTAAAAAGGGGAAAAAAATTTTTTTTTTTTTAAAAAAAAATTTTTTTTTTTCCAAATTTTTCCCCCTTTTTTTTTTTTTTTTTTTTAAATTTTTTTTAAAATTTTTTCCCGGTTTTTTTTTTTTAAAGCCAAAAAAAAAATTTTCCCCTTTGCCCCCCAAAATTTTTTTTTTTCCCAAAAAAAGGGCCCCTTTTTTTAAAAAAAAAAGGGGGGGCCCCCCCCCCCCTTTAAAGGAAAAAAAACCCAAAAGGGGGCCCCCAAAAAAAAAAACTGGGAACGGGTTTTAAATTTTTTCCAAAAAAAAAAACCAAAAAAAAAGGGTTTTGGAAAAAAAAATTTTTTTTTTCCCTTTTTTGGTTAAAAAATTTTTAAAAAAAAAGGGAAAAAATTTTTTTGAAAAATTTTTTTTTTTTTTTAAAAAAAAAAAAAAAATTTTTAAATTTTTTTTTTAAAAATTTTTTTAAAAAATTAAAAAAAACTTTTTAAAAAAAAAAAAAATTTTTGGGGGGAAAAAACCCCCCCTTTTTCCCCAAAATTAAATTTTTTTAAAAAAAAAAAAAAAAAAAATTTTAAAAAAAGAAAAAAATTTTTTTAAAAAAAACCCCGGGGGGGTTTTTTGGGGGGGGCCCCCCCAAAAAGGGGGAAAAACCCCCCTTTTAAAAAAAAAAAAAAAAAGGGGGAATTTTTGGGGGGGAAAAAGGGGGGAAATTTTTTGGGGAAAACCCAAAAAAAATCCCCCCTTTCCCAAAAAAATTTAAAAAGGGAAAAAATTTTTGGGGAAATGGCCGAAAAAATTTTTAAAAAACCCAATTTTTTAAAAAAAAAATTTTTTCCCCCTTTTAAAAAATTTTTAAAAAAAAAAAAAAAGGGGGGGGAAAAAATGGGTTTGGGGGGGGGGAAAAACATTTAAAAAATTTTGGGGGGGGAAAAAAAAAAAAAAAATTTTTGGAAAACCAAAATTTTTTTTGGGCCCCTTTAAAAAAGGGGGAAAAAAAAAAAAATTTTTTTAAAAAAAAAAAAAAGTTTTTAAAATTTTAAAAAAAATTCCCCGGTTTGGGAAAAAAGGGTAAAAAAAAAAAACCCCGGAAAAAATTTAAAAAAATTAAAAAATTTTAAAAAAAACCCCCAAAACCGGCCCCCCCAAAAAAAGGGGCCTTTTTTTTTAAGGAAAAATTTTTTTTCCCCGGAAAAAATTAAACCCCCCCCCAAAAAAAAAAAACCCCCCCATAAACCCCCCTTTTTGGAAAACCCCAAAATTTTTTCCCCCCCTTTTTTTTTAAAATTAAAAGTTTTAAAAAATTTTGGGGAAAAAAAATTTTTTTCCCCCCCAAAAAAAAAAAAAATTTTTTTTTTCCCCCCCCTTTCCCTTTTTTTAAAAAAAAAAAAACTTTTTCCCCCTTTTTTTTAAAAAAAAAAACCAAAATTTTTAAAACAAATTTTAAAAAAAATTTTGGGGCCCCCACAGGGAATTTTTTGGGGTTTTTTAAAACCCAAATTTTTTTTTTTAAAAAAAAAAACCCCCCCCCCAAAAAAATTTCCAAAAAAACCTTTTAAAAAAATTTTTTTTTTAAAAAAAACCCCCCCGGGGGGTTTTTTGGGTTTTGGGGGTTTTTCTTTAAAAAAAAAACCCCCCCCCATTCAAAAAACCCCCCCCTTTTTTAAAAACCCCAAAAAAAAAAATTTTTTTTTGGGGGAAAAAAATTTTTTAAAATTTTGGAAAATTTTTAAAAAACCCCAGCCAAAAAAAAAAAAATTTTTTTTTTTTTTAAAAAGTTTAAAAAAAAAATTTTTAAAAAAAAAAACAGGCTTCCCCCCTTAAACCCTTTTTTTTAAAAAACCCCCAAAATTTAAAAACCCCCAAAAAAAAAATTTTAAAAAAAAATACAAAAAAAAAAAAACCAAAAACCCCCCCTTTTTTTTGGTTTTAAAATTTTTTTAAAATTTCCTTTTTTTTAAAAGGGAAAAAATTTTCCCCAAAAAAAAAACCAAATTCCCCCAAAAAAAAGGGTTTTAAAAAAAAATTTTAAAATTTTAAAAAAAAAATTTAAATTTTTAAAAAAAACCAAATTTTTAAAAACCCCTTTTTTGGGGGGGGGGGGAAAAATTTTTTGGGTGGGGCAAAATTTGGGGGGGAAAAAAAAAAACCCCCTTTTTTTTTTTTAAAAAAAAATTTTTTAAAAAACCTTGGCAAAAGGG
>NC_069458.1:19000967-19110967 GCF_026875155.1 Cherax quadricarinatus | reverse complement strand
ACACACACACACACACACACACACACACACACACCTTTTCCATCCTAGTTAGTTTATTTTTAAGACAGTGAATGGCTCTTTATCAGAGGCACTGGAGCTGCCTTGCCTTTCCTTAGATTAAACCTGAATATCTTCCATTCCCCAAGTGCTGTATTCCCTCAAGGGTTTAGTGCTTTACCTGAATACAATAATTAAAGCATTGGCAGTTAAAGGTAATATAAATCTTTGACTCGCTGTAATTAAGCTGAAGATAAACACAAGTGATGTAAGAGACTACAGTATATATTATAATTAACCTCATGGCATGTATAAGGTGACCGTAGACTTTCTGCCCCCCAAAAATCATTAATTTTATTAGATATCTGAAGTATAAGTCTGCCCTTGTGTTTGAGGGGCTTTAAAAGTGGTCAAATGGTTCTGATGTGGAAAATATTCCAACCAAAACTCTTGGAAAGAAGTGTCACAAACATAGAAAATTAGGGACAAAAGCTTTGCAACATTCGAGAAAAAAATACAGAAAGACCAACACGAATTAAACACTTCATAGAACATAAGAACATAAGAAAGGAGGAACACTGCAACAGGCCTGTTGGCCCATACTAGGTAGGTCCTTTACAATTCATCCCACTAACAAAAAATTTGCTCAACCCAATTTTCAATGCCACCCAAGAAATAAGCTCTGATGTGCAAGTCCCACTCAAATCCAACCCCTCCCACTCATGTACTTATCCAACCTAAATTTGAAACTACCCAAAGTCCTAGCCTCAATAACCCAACTAGGTAGACTGTTCCACTCATCAACTACCCTATTTCCTATACATAATATAGTATTTTTACTCTTTCGAGAGGCCACCGAAGATATGCTGCAGCAAGGAGGCTGGAAGCAGTGAAATTGTTGTGTCTAAAATCAAACCATTTCAACAAACACTGTTGTACTATTTGAGCTATAAATATTACACCACCTCACCTTCTATTAATTTCATTAAACATTATTTGTTCTTTTTTTGTAGTTAAAAAAACAAAGATTAATGTACGTATAATGAAATTAACAAAAAGTGGGATGTTGTAAAATTTATAAATCAAACCATATGACAGGGGATGATGAAATGGTTTGGTCACATAGAAAGAACAAAGTAAGATAAGCTAATTAAGAGAGTGAATAAATTTAAATTAATTATAAGGAAAGTATAAGACATCTGAGGAATGATTGGAAGGAAAGTGTGAAAGAGGTTTTGAGAGATTGATGATTATACATCCAGCAGGCATATGTGAATATAATGGACTGAAGTATGTGAGAGTAAGTGAACTTCAGGATTTGAGATGTTGTTGGAGTGTGAGCATGGTAAGATCTATGAAAGGATTTAGATAAAACATGTGTCTAAAATTGAGATTTGCAGCTGAAATGTAAAGTGGTTGAATTTTATACATAAAATGGAAATGTTGTATATGTATGTATATTTGTGTATGGAAATGTTATATGTGTATTGTTCCAGTTACAGTATTGCGCCTTTTAATTCTTTTGGAGATATTATGGTCACTCATGATTCAACTGTATTGTCCATGCCTTCCTAGAAAGACAACTATGGAGTAAGTCATGGTTAATGTCTTTTCTATTGAAATTACTGGTGTTAAAAAATTATTACCTAATTGTGTTTGAAATACGTACCTTGATAGGTGTCTGTTGCGAGTAGTGATGAAATCTGGGGTGATGCAGTTCTTCAGTTGCATCACTAAACCAGCACGGATAGACTCCACAATGGCTGGTGTTCCACCTTCCTCTCGTGTCTCCACATCCTGGACAATAAGCCAATTAAGCAACTGGTAAAACTTTGTGCCTTTTCTTGTTATTAAATCCTTCATTACAGATTGGAGATGGTAAATGGTAATGGTGAAACCACACAACTTAGAGTAATGTGTGCCTCTTCATACTGCCCAATAGTGCTAAATTTTTATTATGTTCGTGAGGGCAGTGCTAAACCCAAAGGGGTCATGCAGTGCCTGGGTGAATATGCGGCAATCAGATCCGATTTGAGAAATGGAAGCTATGTCCAATTATTTTTGGATCAAGATCCCATCACTAGCATCAAAGCACTTCCCATGAGAGGTCAGTATTACTAAAGACTGATAAAAACATCCATAATCTTTTTCTGTACGGAAGATCATTTTTATTTTACCAAAAACTTCAAAATAAAATTTATGATTATCTAGAAAAACTGAGAAAGCAACTGGACAGAAAAAAAAATTAAGCACAAGTGAAAACAGGATATCCATATTTTCATCTCAGTCAGAGACCAAGTCAGACCAAAACCATAGTAAGCTTCTCTCCTATGTGTGGGTTATTTGTACTTTATTCCAGTCATGGTATGATAGTGCAAACATGTTTTTAGGCTTTTATATACACTGGCAAGCAGTAAATACGCTATGATTCACTTTAAGGCAATATGTGCTTTATGGTGGCCATATTAGTGATGTAAGCCTGTACAAATGTGCATGTAGCAAAATTTGTAACCTGTTTTCAGGAGATAAAAATTTTACACAGGCATACCTTACTAGTACGGCAGGTTAGGTTTCAGACCACTGCCTAAAGTGAATATCACCTTAAAGACAATCACAGCCTTTTTTCCACTTGCCAGTACATATAAAGACTTAAAAACATACTTACACTATAATTTATTAAGTGCACAGTAGCACTAGACCTAAAAAAAAAAAGGCTATGTAGAAGTAAAAATAACAAACAGTAAGATCCTCGTATCTACAGGGGATATGTTCCAAGACCTACCATGGATACCTGAAACCACAGATAGTAGCGAACCCTATACAGTGGACCCCCGACTTACGATGGCCTCAACCTATGATAAAACCAACTTACGATGCTTGTCAGCGTAAAAATTTGACCCCAACCTACGTTGAAAAACTCGACTTACATCATTCGTCCCGAATGCGGCTGTCTGGTCCGTCTGGCCTGAGCTCCTCAGCTGAGCTAGTGTTACATTGTTTACAAGCCAGGGTGGACAGTTGCACGCATACATTCGATAAATTTTGTATTATTCCAGTGTTTTTAGTGCTTGTAACTGCTAAATAAGCCACCATGGGCTTATCGAGAATACCAAGAAACAATTAACCCCAGAGGGTTAGCCACCCAGGATAACCCAAGAAAGTCAGTGTGTCATCGAGGACTGTCTAACTTATTTCCATTGGGGTCCTTAATCTTGTCTCCCAGGATGCGACCCACACCAGTCAACTAACACCCAGGTGAACATGAAAAAATGCTTGGAACTAGTGTTCATATTGGTGAATTTAAGGTCAGCAAAGGTTGGTTTGAGAGATTTAGGAATCGTAGTGTTCTGGAAGAAAATGCCAAACAGGACCTACATTACTCAGGAGGAAAAGGCACTCCCAGGACACAAACAGTGTCTCATCACTCATCACCACATCTTCATTTATTCTTCATTTAGTACACTAGTACATGCACAATATATATTGTGTGTAGGAAAATGTATATTTCATGTGGTAAAATTTTTTTTTTCATACTTTTGGGTGTCTTGAATGGATTAATTTGATTTCCATTATTTCTTATGGGGAAAAATAATTCGACTTATGATAATTTGTCTTACAATGTGCTCTCTGGAACGGATTAATATTGTAAGTCGGGGGTCCACTGTATATAAGGCGTTTTTCGTTTATGTACATACCTATGATAGTTTAATTCATAAATTATGCACAATAAGTCAAGAATTAGCACTTTTTCACTGATAAGTAGCAATTCATATCTTCTCTTAGGCTTGGAAGAGCTTCCACCATCAACCATTTTTGCACTTTAAGGCCACTATTAAGTGAAATTAAGGGTTATTTTCTAGCCAGGGTAAACTGCAGATAACTGAAGCAGTAGAAATTGGACCTGCAGATATGGCGGTCCTACTGTATAAAAAATACAGTAGTATTTGAAAATTGCCAAAAAAACATCTTAAGAACAAGGCATGCGCTGAAAATAATAAAAATTTATATAATTTAAAAGTGCTGTATTAGCATAGCACTCTACAGTAAGCGTCATATTAACCCTTTCACTGTTGGTCCCATAATATTACAACTTTGAAGCCAGTGTCGGTCCCATAATACTACGCCAAAATTCTAGTGGCTTCCAATCTTGCGGGAGATTGCTGGTAGGCCTACATATGAGAAAATTTGATCTGAGTGGTCAGTGTGTGCAATATAAAAAAATCCTGCAGCACGCCATGCATAATGAAATAAATAACTGTGGCCTTGTTTCTAGTTTAAAACAGCAACTCTGCGGTGTATTTTTGTGTGGTATTTAGTGTTGTATTCTCGTTTTCTTGGTCTCATTTGACAGAATGAGGATATATTACAGAAACAGAGATGATTTTGAATGGTTTACAGACTAAAAGTAGCTTGAAAGTGAGCTCAAGGTAGTGGAAAAGTTCAATTTTTGACGATGTTCAAGAATAAACGTATCACGTCACATGTCCAATACACATCAACTGGTGGGTCTAATATGCTTTCACAAATGTGCTGATATTATTTACACCATTTTTACAATAATGTAGTAGTCTGCATAACAGTGAATCTTCTATTTTTTTTGTGAATAAAAATTCAAAATGGAAAGCCAGTGTAATATAAAAGGGACCTTGAGACATGACTAATGAACAGAGAAAAATGTTATTTTAGTTCCAAGAATGTCTGCATTGTTTATTCTGGACCCTATTTTAAAATTTTCCTTCTTGAATTTTGTATGAAATTGGCCAATTTACCAATTTCTAATCACTTTATTTGGTAGTTGAAATAGGTACATGGGCAGTTTCTTGTACTCAATTGACAGAACAAAAGGAGCACTTAGTGAAACAGTCATGAATATAGTCGACTGGAACAATGGAATTGGCCCAAAATAGGTCTCAAAGTGGGCGAAATCACTGATGCATAAATATCACCAAGACAGCTAACTTCGTCAGAACATAATTCCATAAGTTTTCCATCAAATTTTGTACTTTAGGTTTCATGACCATTGAGAAAATTTTCTCTACCATTTCATAAGAAAATTTTTTTTTTTTTTTTGAAAGTTCTTCGACACTTAGAGGAAGTTTGCAAGCAGGGGTTTTGACAATGAAAGGGTTAACAAGGTATGCCCGTAATTTGTTACCTGTAAGTATCGGTGAGACTCTCGTGACACAAAGAACACAGTTCCTCCTCCACATATTTCAGGCACAGAATTCTCAAATAAATATTTCTTGGCAATTAAAATACCTGACAAGAGAAAAAGAACAGCACTGTTAACACACACAGATAATGTACGTATATAAAGTGAATGTGGATTAAAATACATGTAATGTATATTTGAATACTTCTCTTTGACATTCCGTGAAACAAGAGAACAGTTGGTATATAGGCAGTACTAATGCTAATGGTTATTTTCTTATGGTAGGTTTACACCTACCAAATGTGAGGGTTAACTTGTTTTCACTGGCCGTCTCCCACCAAGGTAGGGTAACCCGAAAAAGAAACACTTTCACCATCATTCATACTATTACTGTCTTACCAAAGGCATGCATGAGGGAAGCAGAATAAGAATCTACCCTCCATAGGCCATGCATGTTGTAAAAGCAGACCAAAATACTGGGAGTAATGGGTTAGTAACCCCTTCTGCATAAATTACTGAAAAATAAGGGTTAAAATTATTGTATTTAAATAAGTAGCAGATATAGTACTGAGTGAGGTCAAACCTTCAATCGTAAAGTGTGTGTGTTTTAGTGTTTGTTTATGTACATGCAAGAATTAAGATTGGAATTAAAATTATTCAATAAAGAGATGCCTGTGAAATACCTTGAACTCCAAAAAGCATTTGTGCAGACTTTTTTTTCCTGAGGACATAAAATGCCAGGAGCAAGGGGCTAGTAACCCCTTCTCCTGTATACATTACTAAATTTAAAGAAAAAACTTTCCTCTCTTTTTTTTAGGTCACCCTGCCTCAGTGGGATATGACTGATTCATTAAAAAAAAATGTTTAACTGTTCACATTTTGTATGTTTGAAACAGTGACTAACAGTCAAATAATACCGTTTTGTCACAAGAAAACACTGATCCAGTTATAACAACACTTGTCACACATTCATGACTCCCACACCACTTTTCTTTATTACAAATATACACATTTCTATAGGCAAACAAACTGAATTAATGTCCTGTATCATAATTGGGATTATGTATAGATATTTTAAATTAAAACAAAAAAACACACTGAAGCATTAATAGAACAGCTGAACTTTGTAACAGGTATGGGTTATGTTCCTTCTAGTGACAGTAATTCTGAGACAGACTATCGTAGAAATTTTTGCATGCACCAATTTATATTTTCTGCTCAAATCTTTTGACCATTACTCTAATTTGCTTAATAATGGCAGCCGTAAGAGAGAATGAGCTTATTCTGAATGAAATCCCACTGTAATTTTTTAACCCTTTCAGGGTCGAGAGGTCCTCTCCTAGACTTGTTCTCAGGGTCAAAAATTTTTTGGAAAAAAAAATTAATTTTTCTTATGAAATGATAGAGAATCTTTTCCCGAGCATAATGACACCAAGAGTATGAAATTTGATGGAAAACTTATGGAATTATGCTCTCACGAAGTTAGCAGTCTTGACAAATTTTACGCATCGGCGATTTTGCCCACTTTGAGCCCTATTTTCGGCCAATTCCTATGTAATAGTTGACAAAAATCATAGCTATTTCACTAGAACTCCATTTTCTCTATCGAATGAGTACACGAAACCACCCATTTACCAATATCAACTATCCAATAAAGTGGTCAGAAATTAGCAATTTTACCAATTTCACACAAATTTCAAAAGATGCCAATTTCCAAATAGGATCCAGAATAAACAAGACAGACATTCCTGGCACTAAAGTAACATTTCCTCTGTTCATTAGTCATGTCCCAAGGCCCCTCTTACATTTCTTTTGCTTTCCACTTTGAATTTTCATTCTCACAAAAAATAGAAGATTTACTGTTATGCAGACTACTGCATTAGTGTAGAAATGATATAAATAATATCAGCACACTTGTGAAAGAATATTAGACTCACCAGTTGACGTATATTGGATGCGTGGCATGATTTGTTTACTTTTGAACTTTGGTAAAAATCGAACATTTCTGCTATTTTGAGCTCAATTTCAAGGTACTTTTCATTGTGAAACCAATCAAAATCATCTCAATTTTTGTAATATGTCTTCCATTCTATAAAATGAGACCAGGAAAACTAGAATACAACCATAAATACCATGCGAAAATACAGTACAAAGTCGCTGTTTTAAACCAAAAACACGGTGAAAGTTTTTTTTTTTCTCATTACACACTGTGTACTTCAGGATTTTTTATACTGCGCACACTGACCACATAGACCCATCCTTTCATATGTATGCCTACCAGCTTTCTCTTGCTAGATTTGAAGGCGCTAGAATTTAGGCATACTAGTACACCAATAACCCTGGTGCGTAAACCGTACTAGTATGTCGGAAACCCTGAAAGAGTTAATAATAACAACGGGTACAACAAAAAGTGTGAATAATTAAAGATATCCACAAAACAGCTACTGGCAAAAGACGCCACATAATCAAATCTGGCAGATTACAAAACGTGAATTCTGGGAGTTCATTATATAGCATTACACAATTATTTTCACAAAGATATTACTTACCTCCAAGCATATTATTTGCTTCCAAGCTTTGTATGCTTTGTTTAGTGCAGGATTTTCTTGCCTAATGTGCATTAATTTTATGCACATTCTCTACTGTGTGATGTATTATTTCTAACAGTTATTCATTATGTGTTGTGTACATTGTATATGATTGGTGCAGCCTGCAAAATGTTTTGAAGAGTCTTATACAGAAGTATTGATGACCTGACTGAGTGCAGTTTAGCTGCCACTGGCCTGGAATGCACCTAACTGAATAACGTAGTCACCTGTACAAGTAATCGTAAGTTACTGTAAGACTTGCAATAGTCCACTAGTATTGTAAGTCTGTGCCAAGTATGAGTGAACAGAACTTGTATTTATGAAT
Source organism: Cherax quadricarinatus (assembly GCF_026875155.1). Taxonomy (NCBI): domain Eukaryota; kingdom Metazoa; phylum Arthropoda; class Malacostraca; order Decapoda; family Parastacidae; genus Cherax; species Cherax quadricarinatus. The sequence goes on along the minus strand of NC_069458.1, from coordinate 19,102,905 downwards.
GGAGAATATAAATTACATGCTACTACCCTTACACAAAATTTTATAGAGAAGTCTGTGAAACCGACCAACTAATAAAAGGATACTATGGCAGAATAATGATAATAATTTTATTTCAATACATACCTGGAGTCTGTACTCCACCAAGGAACTTGTGCACTGAGAAGAAGATGGCATCTTTATGAGTAAGGCTGTCACCATCTCCACTAACTAATGGATTCATCTTAATATCCACATAAGGAGCTGAAAAAAATTATTTTGTGATATCACTTCAGATGTAAAATGTCATGCAAAGTGAAAATAATAAAAATCAGAGAGACACAGCAAGATTCTATTGTAAATTTTTATTTTGAGTATTGAGGTGGGAATACAAACTTGAAAACTCTTCAGCTCACAATCATGACTCCATTATCTGTGTGTGGAAAATGGCAATTGTGGTAACAAAAAGTCTATAAACAAATCGTCTTTGTCTAAGAAAAATGAATATTGTTTTCTACTTACCAGCAGTTGCATAATCCCAAAATGCCAGTGCACCATACTTGTGGAGAAGCATAGTGAGTTCTACATCGTGTGCCACGATCCCTGTCACATTACTGGCTGCGGTGAAACATCCTATCATGCGACAACTCTTTCCTTGCTGTTGTTTGAGCATCTCTTCCAGGTGAACACTATCAATGCTTCCATCTTTTGTCTCACGAATCCGAATTACCTGTTAAGCAATTTCAACTTTCTTATTTGATAATAAATATCATAATATCCTTTAGATTGCCTTGCTTCCAAAACTGAGAAATACCGCAGACTTCTACTGAATGGGTTAATACAGTCAGACCAGAGCCACGTGAGCGTGTTTGATAGGAGTGAATGGAGACAAATGGTTTTTAATACTTGACGTGCTGTTGGAGTGTGAGCAAAGTAACATTTATGAAGGGATTCAGGGAAACCGGCAGGCCGGACTTGAGTCCTGGAGATGGGAAGTACAGTGCCTGCACTCTGAAGGAGGGGTGTTAATGTTGCAGTTTAAAAACTGTAGTGTAAAGCACCCTTCTGGCAAGACAGTGATGGAGTGAATGATGGTGAAAGTTTTTCTTTTTCGGGCCACCCTGCCTTGGTGGGAATCGGCCAGTGTGATAATAAAAAAAAATAATAATAATATAACAGGAAAGTAAAAAAATGAGGCTAAATTGCTACTTTAAATCTATTTTCAAAGCTAAATAGACTGCTAACAATTTAATACAATTAACACCTGCTTCCCTGACAATTTAATTAATTTTAATTCATTAAAAATGCAATATATGTACTACCCAAAAAAAAAACATCAAAATTATTATAGGTCTTTCATAACTTTGGTCATTAAAATAAAAAATAATTCATGTTAAGCACTAAACCCATGTTGGTCATTCAGCGGCAAGATGTGGTGAAGGCTTGATCCTCCGTCTGCTGAGCCCCAGACAGATGCACTACCTATTGGCACTCACTTATATACACTAATCGTTAATACACTTTAACTATATTTTCAAAGCTAAATACGTATACTGTAAACGGTATTGCCTTCTACTCTGACAGAATATACTACCCAAAAAAGCATCAAAATGATTTTAGTTTTTCACAACTTTAGTCATTAATATATCTGCCTCAAATACACTTAGAGATGGGTTACAAGAATCCATTTAAAGGTTACCGTTGCACCAATCTCCCTCCAGGGCAGCAGGCTTGAGTGGTGTGAACATGGATCAACAAACACAATTGGGGCTTCAGTTAAGTTTAAACCATGGATCAACTTCTGCAAGGCACCAGTTGCACCACTCCCGACAAACAATACTCTGTCGTGCTCCGAGGCCTTGGTAGCATTCCGAATGATATCACGGGCCTCGTGTCTACAACAATAAAAGTTTACAAAATGTTACAAATAATCACCAGACACTTTTTAATAAAACTTAAAAAATTAACACAAACTATGAAACTGTAACTCCAGATTATACGACACAGTAAAACCTTGGACCACAATGTTGCTTCAAGTAACAAAAATACATAAAAGCCATTAACAAAGAATGATTTCCAAAAAATAACAGCTTTGTTGTACCCATATTGTCTGTTGTACAATCATGAGCTAGGTGATCAGTATTAGGCAGTGTGTGATTGTTAGGCAGTGTGTGATTGTTAGGCAGTGTGTGATTGTTAGGCAGTGTGTGATTGTTAGGCAGTGTGTGATTGTTAGGCAGTGTGTGATTGTTAGGCAGTGTGTGATTGTTAGGCAGTGTGTGATTGTTAGGCAGTGTGTGATTGTTAGGCAGTGTGTGATTGTTAGGCAGTGTGTGATCAAGTGTTGGGTAGTGTGTGATTGTTAGGCAGTGTGTGATCAAGTGTTAGGTAGTGTGTGATTGAGTGTTAGGTAGTGTGTGACTGAATGTTAGCCATCGAAATAGCAAAGAATTTGGTCAAATGGCAAAATCGCTGTGTAAATTGCAGCCAGACTAACTTTGCACCTGCATAATTCTGTAAGTTTTCCATCAAATTTGGTACTTTTGGTGTCATTACCTTCAGAAAAGATTCTCTTCCATTTCAGAAAATCAGTTTTTTCTTTTTTAAAAGTGGACACTGAGAGCAATATTAATTCTGGGGGTGTGGACAGTGAAAAAATTAACTGATCCTCTGGTATCTACTGTATATTCTGCTACAGTGGCAACAGGTATAAAAATTGAAGAGCTTACAGTCATTTTTTTTAAAATCAATGCTTGTGCTCATTTTGTGCATACACAAGCCAACTAACCCACACAATCACTCTTATAGACTTATTTACCTCTTGCATCAATGAAAGCATCCATAAATCACCTACCATTCAATTTACTCACTCACACACTCTCATCAACTTACTTATTTACCTCTTCCATCATTGACAGCAGCCATCAACCAACCACCATTCAATTTCATCTGACATAGAACTATCATGTGATAAGACATTCCTCTAAATAGTCCTAATTCTTATGCCAAAAAAATATAAAGCAGTCATTAAAAATTTGAATGCTGCATAAAATACAAGTGAAAATCTTGAAACAGGATGAGTGCCAGTAAAATCATATTTGAAACCGATATTAGGAGTACAGTGCTGGCACTCCGAAGGAGGGGTGTTAATGTTGCAGTTTTATAACTGTAGTGTAAGCACGCCTCTGGCAAGACAGTGATGGAGTGAATGATGATGAAAGTTTTTCTCTTCTGAGCCATCCTGCCTTGGTGGGAAACGGCCGATGTGTTAATAAAAAAAAAAAAAAGTTAACCCTCTACAATAAAAAGAAGTTGTACAATACAGTGGACCCCCAACTTACGATATTAATTCGTTCCAGAAGGCTGTTCGGGTGCCGTTACCAAACGAATTTGCTCCAATAAGAAATATTGTATATTAGATTAGTCTGTTTCAGACCCCCAAAAATACACTTACAAAAGCACTTACAAAAATACACTTACATAATTGTTTGAATTGGGAGCTGATCGTAAGTCGGGGGTCCACTGTAGTACTCTGATAGCTTTAGAATATCCAGCACATTCACTTGGTGAAACTTATTCATGGTAATGCCAAACAATTTAATCATCAATTTAATCCTACCTGAAGAGTGTTGTTTGGAGAGCAGTGACTGTAGAAGTAGTGTGCGTTGAACCGTACTGAGACAGGACTTCACAACTGATGTAATCTTCAATAAATTTAACTGATCTCCCAGAGGCTATATAGTCACAATATACAACTGAAAAAAAACTTATAATGTACTTTGCATACTTTCTATGACATTTTTAATGCAATATATATATACAGTAATTAGGTGTGTAACTTTTGTTTTCTAATCATCTGAAGTTAATGAATTAAAGAAAAGAATTGCTAGCTGAAGACATGAGTAATTTTAATGAATAAAAGAAAAAAATTGCTAGCTAGAGGTATGAGTGGCTTCAAGAATTAAAGAAAAAAAATCACTAGTTAGAAGTATGAGTAACAGCCAGATGAAAGTTTGGCAACTGTAAAAATAAAAGGCTGTTGAAAAGATTTAAGAATGCAATATTAGTGTGCAAAAGAAGCATGTGGATTTAGAAAGGCAGGTGCAGGAGGATAAATAAATGACTGGAAGAATAAAGTAACAATATTTGTGAAGAAAAAAAAAGCTGGCATATTAATGTAGAATGTAAAAATGTAATGATTATAATAAATATAAGAAAATATAATGAATGTAAAAATATAATGGATGTAAAAATGATACAAGAAAAGTGAATCAGACTGAAAGGGAGTTTAAAAAGAACATAATATACGTAGTGCAAAAGAACTGCAAATGAAAGGAAGCAAATGCATATCTAAATTAATCTCTCAAGATTTATCAGTGCATGAGACATGGTGGGTGGTGAGAATGTCATCTCCATCTTATGAATGTTACATGTAATGAGGACTGACTTCATGAATAATATGGACCAAAAACTTAAGCTAGTTTTCAGTTTGCTTTGGTGTTAAGAATCACAGTGTTCAGTTACACCCAAAACAATGAAAAGGAGGCCTAACTCACCCACAGAATTAAGTCACTTGGATTCCAGGATTGGCTGTAGGTAACAAGACTTAACATATGGCACGACAGATGCTGTACAGAACAGGGGACATAAACCCTAATAATCATTGCCACTGGAGTCTTAAGTTAGGTTTAAGTCTGCCTGAAATGCTCTGCATAACTATGGACTTTTTGTATGCACAACTAAATGTTACCATCTCTGTACAAATATTGTATCATGTGGAATAAATCTTTGACTTTGACTTTGACAATTTAAGATGTATATTGTTACACAACCCAAAATGTCAGGTCATCTTCCTGAGCTAATATTAAGTACAGAATGCATTCTTTGAGAAGAATTAAAAATATAACTGCCTGCATGATGAAACTCTTGAAGAAAAACTGCTCCTTAACAATAAATTATAACAGAAAAGCTTATAAAATGAAATGGAGGAAGTTTACCTATGCTTCCTCTCCACAACAAGCTTTTTCCATCCATAACTTTATATTCATTGTAATTTTATCAAAGAATCTTGTGATTAATTATTAACATTTTTGCTAATATATTAATAATCATAATATTTTTTTAACATACTGGTCGTCTCCCACTGAGGCAGGGTGACCTGAAAATGAAGAAACACAGTTTTTCTTCTTTTGACATTTAGTAATTTATACAGGAGAACGAGTTACTATCCCCTTGCTGCCCGCCTTTTAGTCACCTCTTACAACACGCCTGGCTTACAGATGAAGGATTCTTCTCCACTTTTCCAAATTGAAAAAATAATATACGAGATATAAAATGAGTACCATAACAGTCCCCAAATCATCTTCCTATAATCAAAATAAAGTAATATTTAACTAGCATATTTAGAACACAACAGATCCATAAATTTCAATTTTTGTTTACCTTTACGGGGTCCAAAAGGGGTCGAGAAAACAGTATCTGCTCCGATGATATTTTGTGCCACATACTTCACAAGATCCTCTGGTGTGCTGCTGACTTCATCCCTCTCCTCCTTTGGTCCTTCTGACTTAGTGAAGTCATAAAATTTCCTATGAGCTCCAGGTCGAGCCATACTAACTTTAGTCACCTTGGATAAAACGAAACATTATATTAAAGTGTTAAACCCATATAGGTAATACAGCACTGCAAAAAAATAAGTAACAAGCAATGATAAATAACAATTACGGTGGTACCACGGGATACGAACAGCTCAAAACGAGAACAGTTATGCAAGTGTATTTATGTAAGTGCTTTTATAAGTGTATTTTTTCTTGAACGAAATAAGTTTGTATCCCAAGGTACCACTGTATTTAACAAATAGCAAAAAATGGCTGAAGACTGAAGTTCCTCTATAGACAAGCAGAGTGTCTACGTACTGAGGCTCACAGGACTCTATATCTAGCTCTTATATGTTATATACACTACACTTGCTCTTCATGGTACTCTGACTTGACAAAAAAAACATGAAAGATAAACCAGGATGAATTACAACAACTGGATCTGCTGAATATTGAAGACAGAGTAAATAAATGAAGTTAAATAATAATAAAGTATTAAAAGAAAACCAATGGAAATAAGTCACTTTGTCTGACTTTTATGGGTTATCCCAGGTTCTCTACATATATACTACTATGTATTGTAATCTATGTAACTGTATATGTGTATACCTGAATAAACTTACTTAGCAAGAAGACTGACCAGTACCTGAGGAAAGTGTTGTTGAGGGTTGTTAAGGGTCACCAAGTTAATGTCTTGTTGTTGGGGTTCTTAAGGGGCACCAATACTGATTTCTGGTTCTTTACAAACTAACAAACTTTATTTCTGTCTGTAATATACAAAATGTAGTTTATATGTAATAAAATATTATTAAACACAGAAGAAAACCAATAGCATGCTGTGCATTTTGAGTAGATTAATCCTAATACTTACAGAGTACTTAAGAGCTAGTCATAAGTTACTGATTTTTTTTTAAGTGTACAAAGTAAATAGATAAGTGAACAATAGAACAATTTTAAGTATGCATTAAAACAAAAAAAAGAGAGGTAATTAAATGATTCAAGTGTTCTTAAGTAAGTTGGGATTTCTTAAGTAGTTTCACACTGACTGAGTCTTAGATGTCTTTAAGTGTCAAGAAAGAAGTGAAAATAGATAATTTCGTTGGATTTAATCGAAAAGATAACAAATGTGTCGAATGTCTAATACATTGGGTCTTAAGTTCAGATGACCACCAGTGTGGTACCATTTGTAGGTGAACAGGAACATGAGGTGTCGATTATTTAGTCGGGGGAGTGCTAAACCCGGAGGGATTATACAGCGCATGTGGGGGGATGGAAGGCATTCAGGCTTAGTTCAGGGAACTGGAGCACAGATCCAATTCCCTAGATCAAGAGCCTCTCACTAGCGTCAAGGAACCTTTCTTAAAGGGTTAGGTGTCTGTAGAATTATATTATTATTATTATAATAAAAAAGAAGCGCTAAACCACAAGGGCTATACAGCTCTGCTGTAGAATTATAATGGAAGAGGATGAGCAATTGTTTTCTTTGGGACTCTGAGGCAGACTGGAAGAACAAATATAGAGTTGGATAAACTGGTTTTGTTTTATTTACATTAGGAACATGAGGTGATTTTTTAACAATAGCTCTAAATTGATTGGGAGACAGGGGGATCTTTCGTTGGTTTGTTCAATGAATTCCAGATCTTAGGGCCTTTATATGCATTGAGTTTTTGCATAGACTGAGACGGACACCAGGAATGTCTAAGAGAGTTTTATGTCTTGAGTTGTGTCCGTGTGTTCTGTTTTAGCTATCAAGGATGTAACTGAGAAAGAGTAAAAGGCAAGGACACTGCCCTGTGGCACTCCAGCAGCTACAGGCTTATATCTGTTAGTAGACACATATGCAACATTAGGATCTTTATTTCGAACGTTTCGCCTAACAGTGGGCTTCTTCAGTCGAGTACAGAAAGTTGATAGACAGAAATACTTTTCTGTATCGACTGAAGAAGCCTACGTGTAGCGAAACTTCGATAAAGTACCTAACGTTGCATAGGTCAACCTAACATCTGTCGTTTTACTTTTAATGTTCAGGCTTATATCTGTTTACAATAATGTCTTATCACTGATTTCATCATTGCTTAGTTAATCTTAAGTTTATTTTAAGCCAGCCCGTAATGCTATGCATATAAGTGGCTTTGGCATGCTGCTCTTACCTGTATTTTTTTGTACCTCTGTATGTATGCTCAGATTACTAAATAAATAAATAAATAATAAATAAATAAATATATAGTTGACGAGGTTGCACCGTTTGTGGAGACATACTGGTGTCTATCGCTAAGATTTTAGGTATTCAAGGGTATGTCCTCTGACTCCATAATGTTCTAGTTTAAGGTGCAGATATTGTGGTCCACTGCAGTGAATGCTTTCAGCAAGTCTGTGAAGAGTCCCAGAGGATATTCATTTTTTTTCAAGCGCTGCAATTTACATAAGTTAGGTACAGAAAGGTGGGGGAGTGGTCAGTGGTGTATCTGTGATTATCCAGATATGGTCAAGTAATGAGGCACTTGTCTCTGAGATTCTTGTTGGTTTAGTTAAAAATGGTAGTACTAAGCAGTTTGTTGCCCGTGGCCTGGTTGCAAAGGCTCTTGCTTCACATGATGATGTCTGGGTTCGATCCCTGGCAAGGGTAGAAACATTGGGCGTTTCCTCACACCGGTCGTCCATGTTCACCCATCAGTAAAAAGTGGGTACCTGGGTGTTAGTCGACTGGTGTGGGTTGCATCCTGGGACAAAACTGACCTAATTTGCCTGAAATACTCTGCATAACAAGCAGCTTTCTATATAGTAATGTCATTGATGTCAGCTGGCCTGTATACTTTGTACATGTAATTGCAGAAATAAATTTATATTATTATAATCAAGGGGGAAACACTAAACCCGGAGGATTATACAGCGCCTGGAGGGGGGATGTGGAGGCATTCAGGCTTAATTCGGGGAACTGGAGCAGATTCCAATTTCCTAAATCAAGAGCCCCTCACCAACATCAAGGAACCTTCCTTGAGGGGTGCAGAAATAAAGATATTATTGTTATTCATAGTCTTTGAGGGTCCGCTTCTTGGATGAGGCTTATGTTGAAGTCACCATCATGTATAAGGTGTTGTTTATTCATCTCTCTCAATTATTTTGCTGTTTAGGTTGTCATTTAATGTATAAGAATTTGTGTGGGGTTGTTAAGGACCGTCAATATTGATTTGTTATTCTTGGAGTTGTTAAGGGTCACCAATACTGATTTCTTGTTCTTGAGATTATTAAGGGCCACAAGCCCGGCACTATAGAGCAGTGCCAGGCTTGTCTCCACATGGTATCTGTGAGTTTGTCACGTACAAAATATGCAGGAATAACAATAAATGTACTCCAGTGGATTAAAAGACCAATTGTCTGGGAAGACATGTCAAAATGGGGATAGAGTAACAAACAGGGTCCTGCAAGGACAAGTACTGTTTCTGGTTTACGTGGATGACATGTCAAATGGAGTCAGATGTATCCCTGTTTGCCGATGTAAAACTAATGAAATAAAAAAGATGAAGACTGGAAAGTTACAAATGGTTCTGGATAAACTGCCAGATTGGTCAGATAAGTGGTTGTTTAAGAATAGCCTTCAGGAATCTCTGGGTCCTTTATACAACATATATTAGGCCCATTTTGGAGTATGCAGCACCAATGTGCAACCCCCATGTTAAGAATCTTATGAAAGTACAGAAGCATGTAATGAGACTAATTCCTGGTACCATATACTTACTGGTAGGTAAACAGGGTCAACAGGAGCAAGGAAACTGGCACCCATATACTGTACATACATACTGCTAGAGGAAAAGGGGCTACAGGTATGTGGAAACATACTCAACTTTTCACTTGTGCTGGGATCTAATTCTGATGTGGACCATAGATGCAATTACTTGAGCCACGAAACTGAACCCATAGGGGTCACAAAGCAATGGGGGAAATGAGAGGCAATCATATTCAATGTAAGGGGTGGCAGCTCCACTTCCTTGGATCAAGAGCTTTTCACTAGCACCAAGTCACCTCCCTTGAACAAGGTTTCACATTTAAATGCCTCATATTACAAATAATGTTAGTGGGGTCATTTTTCAAGGTTTCCTGGACATGCTCTTGGAATGGGCATCAACACCTTCCTCAATGAACTTACACAACCAAGTCCTTACTGGATGCTCATGCTTATCAATGGCTTCTATTATATTCTTCATTTGATGGCTTGCCTTTTGTAACTCGATGATCTGTGCAATTGTCTTGTGTTAGCAACTTACTCCCACCCATACTAATTCATCAGTAGCCAAAAATGTCTGACAAATTCAGTACTAAAGGACACACAGTGCAGCGAGACCAGACAAATCCATCCACCACACAAGTCTAGAAGACATTCGAGATGCAGCCAGTATTATTATTATGAGGGAGCTCTAATCCCCTAGGATTTTACAGAGCCTGTGGGGAAAGGGGGATGAAAGGCATTCAGGCTTAACTGAGGAAATTGGAGCACAGATCCAATTCCCTAGAGCAAGATCCCCTCACCAGCATCAAGGAACCTCCATTGATGGGATGCAACCAGTAGCCTTCATGAACCCTGAAACATCCTGCTTTGAGTTGCTAGGCCTGAATAACTTTTTTGTCTCATCAATAAACCTACCAGGGTAGGTTATCTCTACCACCATCACTACCACCCTCCACAACCACTACCACCCTCTACCACCATCACAACTACTACCACCCTCTACTGATGAGAGACAAAGCCAGACTGACTCCGAACGCTGGGATGCTTTGTGTAGGTGCGGGCGGACACGTTCGGTATGGCAGACCACTGTCAACTTGACGAAAACCGAGTTGATGAACGAAAACTAGGACAAAATTTTGATGAAAAAAGTCATCAAAAACTGAATTTGACGAAAACCAGGGCAAACAAAAACCGAGGTTCCACTGTACAAGCAAATAAACCTCACTGCATTTACATTCTTCTTTCTTTCAACACGCCGGCCGTATCCCACCGAGGCGGGGTGGCCCAAAAGGAAAAACATAAGTTTCTCCTTTTACATTTAGTAATACAGTGGTCCCTCGCTTTTCATAGTTCTCGGCAATCGTAAATTTTGCCAATCATAGGGGTATTTTCGTATAAACATGGACTCGCTTTTCATAGGTTGACTCGCGAATAGTAGTTCGTCCGGGATGTGTACGCACGGTGTGAGTCGGGGCGGCCTCCCTACCCAGCCAGTCTGGCATTGTTTACCAGTGAGTGAAGGTCCCCTCAAGTGCTCCTATGAAATATTTCATAATATTCCACTCATTTTAGTGCTTGCAATTGCTAAATAAGCTACCATGGCTCCAAAGAAATCTCCTAGTGCCAAGCCTGTGGTAAAGAAGGTGAGAAACATGTACAGTGACAAAGTCTTGGGCCATTTTCGGGAAGTGTTAAAGAGACGCCAGAAACAGAGCTCTCTCCACAGTTACTTTGCGAGACAGGACTAGAGTGACTCTCAAGGTGGTCCTAGTGGCATTAAGAAACAGAGAAGAGAAGCAACCCCAGAGAAGCAATTGGTACCTGAGGTGTTGCTGGAAGGGGATTCCCCTTCCAAACTGTAAACAATCCAATCTCTCTCCTCCTCCAGTCTCCCATACACTAAGAAGAATCTCCAATAAAGGTAAGTGTTATGCTGTTAATGTTTCATTCATCATTTCCCATTGTATTGTTTATGTACTATATGTATATTTCATGTAAAAATTTTTTTTGTTTTAATACTTCTGGGTGTCAGGAACGGATTAATTGTATTTACATTATTTCTTATGGGGAAAATTGATTCGCAAATCGTAAATTTCGTTTATAGTAATGGCTCCAGGAACGGATTAATTACGAAAAACGAGGGACCACTGTATATACAGGAGAAGAGGTTACTAGCCCCTTGCTCCCGGCATTTTAGTTCCCTCTTACAACACATGGCTTAGAGAAAAATTATGTATTGGAGAAAAGGAAATTAACAAGAATAGAACTACAAAAGATAAATAGAAAAAACCAGAGGGGTGTGTATCACATATGTACAGATGCCTGTGTAATGAATAGCAACGTTAATCTTGCCGGTTTGTGAGACAGAAAAAGACACCAGCAATATACCATTGTAAAACAATTACAGGTTTTTTTCACACTCATTGCAGGACGGTAAGTACCTCCCTGGCGGTTGCTGTCTACTCTACCTAACCTATACATATTACTAAATAAAATTTCTTCTTTTTTTTCAACAAAACAGTCCACATCCCATAAGGCAGGTGAAAGAAAAAGAAAGTTTTCTCTTTTTAAATTTAGTAATTTATATAGAAGGGGTTATAGCCCTTGCTCCCGCATTTTAGTCTGCCTCTTACGACACACAGCTTATGGAAGAAAGATTTTCCATCAATGGAGATAAAGGAAATAAATAAAAGAACTATAAAAGATAAAGAAGAAAACTGAGGGTGTGTATAACATATGCTTAACATGCCTGTGTAAGTGTACCTAAGGTGTTTAGAGCAGAAATAGCAAGAATTACCTGGAAACATTCAGTTTATGAGACCAGAAAAGTAAGGGACAACCAAGCAAATCTTTTTTTTCTTCTACTTTCAACACACCGGCCTAATCCCACCAAGGCAGGGTGGCCCAAAAGGAAAAACGAAAGTTTCTCCTTTTAAATTTAGTAACTTATAAAGGAGAAGGGGTTACTAGCCCCTTGCTCCCGGCATTTTAGTCGCCTCTTACAACACGCATGGCTTACGGAGGAAGAATTCTGTTCCACTTCCCCATGGAGATAAGAGGAAATAAACAAGAACAAGAACTAGAAAGAAAATAGAAGAAAACCCAGAGGGGTGTGTATATATATGCTTGTACATGTATGTGTAGTGTGACCTAAGTGTAAGTAGAAGTAGCAAGACGTACCTGAAATCTTGCATGTTCATGAGACAGAAAAAAAGACACCAGCAATCCTACCATCATGTAAAACAATTATAGGTTTCCATTTTACACTCACTTGGCAGGATGGTAGTACCTCCCTGGGCGGCTGCTGTCTACCAACCTACTACCTATAAAAAATATATTATATGTTACAGAAAATTATCATTGAAACTCATTATATCTTCCTTTAGCATAAGTACAGGAAACCAGAATCTTAATCCCACTAGCACATGATTATATTTATGGGAAATGCTAAATTCATAAGATTTTGGGAAATGGGAGGGAAACAAGACTGCTTTTACGAGTGGGAAGAAAGGACTGATTTTAGGAGTGGGAAGATTTCTTTGATCAAGAGCCCTTCATAGCATCAAGGCATTCCCTGCAAAGAAATTTATATTGAAGAAACATTTCATAGAGAAAATTCATTTTTTACAAATACCTCACTAGAAATTTTGTGAAAGTCAAGGAAAAATTAAACAGCAACAAGTGGTACAGACTTTACTTAAAAGAAGCGACAGTTTAACTGTCTATAAAAATTATATAAAAAAAAAGTCTGAAAATAAAATATATCATCAACATGTTTTATTTATAGAAAAGCTTTACTGTTATGTATTTTAAAACATATACAAGATACAGATCACAAGTATCTTATTTATTTTTATTTTAAGTAGGAAAAACATAATGAAAAAGGAACTCAATATATTTCCACCACAAAATTATTATGGCCACTGATACAAAATAAATGCAGTAAAAAATACATTAGGACCACAAATGACACAATAAGCACATGAAAGCTTTGATAAATTATAGTGAGATTCTACGGTATATCATTCAATCAATTATATACTATACCATAAATAGCACATCTAAACAACTGTGATGCAACTGTTAATGTTACGTTTGCTGAGTTTCGTTTTGGGTTTAATTTAACACACAATACAGACATTTATACTTATTTCCGGCTTACTGGTTAAGTCGAGAGATTTTAATGTTTCTAAAGAATACACATTATGCCACGGGAGAGAACACTTTGAACATGCAGGTTTTACAATAATCACAATGATTAATATTTACTTTATGGTAAACACACACACATTTTTTCCCTCATTTTATGCAGTGACTCAATTTTTGGAGGTAATTAGCTATATATGGTATAAAGTCGCTCAAGTGCAATCAGTCACCCAAGCCCAGCACCAATTATTTTTTACCACTCTCTCTTCACATATCACCCTAAACTGGTTTATATTGACATTCATAAGAAAGGATGACTAGAAAAAAGATTTCGGCATGGGAAATTCAATGAACATATCTTGAACAAAATCCTGTGGTTGGTTTTCAATTTAATGTCTTGCGCCAAGTTGAAAATAAAATAGACACCCGGCCGAACCAAGTTGGGTTGCACCAACACAAAGTTGGGTTACACTTGACACAAAGTTAGGTTACACTTGTCACAAAGTTGGGACCAGGGGTAGAGGGAAGGAGGGAGGGAGAAAAGAATATTAGGGAGATTTGTATTCACTGGTTGATAACATGCACTTCAGTCTGGACAGAGAGAGGCTGGTTGAATGGTGGTGGAGGGATGAGGGAGGGTAAAAGGAAAATTATGAATGCACCTTGGATTAAAATTTTCGTTTCTTTTTTACCAAAGGCATTAATTTTTGGAATATAACTATTAATTGACTATCTGATATGTTCATAATATTTTGGGAAAAATAAGGAAAAAAATAAAAATGTGTAAATTCTTTTCTTGATTCTGTATTATAAAGAGAGATTTATTTCTTCTTATTTGCTTTTTCACCAAACTGATTTCTTTTCTGTCTATGACCATTTGGTGCCTGTGTGGTATACCTCAAAGGGGTTTTGGGGGTCAATGCCCCTGTGGCCCAGTCTGTTACCAGGGTAAGGTCATATTGTTTTGGTAAACTTTAGTGAGAAATGTGAAGCTTGCAAAGTCTTAGGATAAATCGCATGTTATACCGAGTTTACTTTATGCACCATGGGCCAGGAACACATCTGTTATGTATGGCAAGAGAGACCTTTACTTGGAATTAGATATTTAAGTATGGGTAGCATGAGGTCTAGCATTCTGTTTTACGAATAACCGAGTCCAGGGAATCCCTGGTTGGCTTAGGTGTCTGCTCTATTGATCTCAGAGCTGAGAGTGCAGCCATGTTAGCTTCTGTCAGACGGAAACTTGTTTCTCCTAACTCAGCTTCTGTCCCACACACGGCAATCATACCTGCAAAACATTTTGTACAAAACGTAAATATTACATAAAATGTAGAGAATGACACATAGATGCAGTGGATACCTCTAGTAATGACAACACTTCATCCACACAGTGAACTATATTAAGTCAGTTACTTAATAGAGCTTCTCTGTGGGTGAAATGCTGTGGTTAATTACTGTACCTCAGTACCAGTTATGCTATCTTGTCCATATTTACACACCATTCTAATTCCCTTATGTAAAATGAATGACATAGAATTAACTCTAAAATATCTGGGTCTGTGTTCAACAGCCACATTCTTTAGCTTGATAAATTATTTTATTTTGAATCATATAAATGGCTTTTAGAAGATGTGCTCAACTGGTGGTGATCTTTCCAAGGCCTCTTCTCTCTGACTACCTTCCTGATGATTAAGTAAATGTTTGAAAGACAGATTAATAAGTTAAAAAAAAAGAAAAAATGATATTTTTTTTTTTTACACAAATCAATTTTGCAGGCTAAGAGCTGTTATCATACCTCAGCTCATTTCAAATCCCAGCCCTAAGGTATACCCCTTCCCCCAAGGATGTTACCCACAATAATTGCCAGTTAAAAATGAAAGAGGAAAGATGTTAGATGGGATAGGAAAGATACCAGAAAGAGAGAGAGAATATTTTGAGTTGTTAAATACTGATAATGAAAGGGAGGCAGTGATATGATGCAATGGGCAGGGAGGAATAATACATAACAGGAGTAAGGATGAGCCAGAGGTAAATGTGGGGAAACTGCACGATACAACAGGTATAATAAAGTGGGGAACAGCAGCTGCGACAGATGGGATTAAAATTGCAATGTTAAAAGCAGGAAAGACAGAAAGGTACTTAAGGATTCTCAGAGAGAATGCATAGTTCATTTGTTTTGTTCAAGGAAAGCAGGGACAAAAGAGTGTGAAAAATTATACAGGAAAAACCTGTCGAGTTAAATGGGTAAAGTGACCAGTAGAATTATTACTGAAATGGTTAGGGTAAGAAAGAAAGTAGGATTGGAAAGGAGCAATGAAGATTTAGGAAGGATTAACCCTTTGACTGTTTCAGGCCCCTCTCTGAAACTGTCATTCTATGTCGCCAAATATTCAAAAAAAAAAAAAATTATTTTTTCTTATGAAAATGTTAAGATTATTTTTCTGAGTGTTTTAGTCCAAAAAAAAATTTTTGCCATCGGTACTTACTGAGATATAGAGCCGTGAAGTTTGCAGAAAATGAGCCGCGTATGGCAACAGCGGCGACTGCCGCTCACCCGGTAAACTTTAGTTTACTTGTAATTGAAGGTTTTTTGTTTTTTTCACTATTTTATTTTTTCACATAACTTATGTGGCCTATGAGACCAAAGTAAGGTGCAATGTACATATATACACTCGTTGTATACAATACAATAAGCACACAAACATAATTATCAATATATTGTTTACAAAACTTGTTTACAAAAACAAACAATCCTCCTCCTCCTCCTCCTTCTTCTCCTCCTCCTCCTTCTCCTTCTCCTCCTCCTCCTCCTCCTCCTCCTCCTCCTCCTCCTTCTCCTCCTTCTCCTTCTCCTCCTCCTTCTCCTCCTCCTCCTCCTCCTCCTTCTTCTCCTCCTCCTTCTCCTCCTCCTTCTTCTCCTCCTCCTCCTTCTCCTCCTCCTTCTCCTCCTTCTCCTCCTCCTCCTCCTCCTCCTCCTCCTCCTCCTCCTCCTCCTCCTCCTCCTCCTTCTCCTTCTCCTTCTACTTCTACTTCTCCTTCTCCTTCTCCTTCTCCTCCTCCTTCTCCTCCTTCTCCTTCTCCTCCTTCTCCTCCTCCTTGTCTTGTGTGGGAGTGTGTGGCTTATAATTGTTTTGAGTCAGAAGTCGGCAGCTGTCAAAGTGACATATTGTCTCATTACTCACACCCCTACCTCCTGTCAAAACAATGGGGTCGGACGCTGCTCACCCTCCTCCATTCTATCTAATTATCTTTCTCCCTCATTCTATATCTTTCAATCTGTCTCTCTTTCTATCTGTCTGCCTATCTCTGTCTCACAGGTACACATAAATACAAGTATACATAGTGTAAATTACCTAGGATAACCCAAGAAATCCAGACAAAGTGCTATACTCTGCTTGAAGATGTGAGTAAAGGTGATGACACAGTCTTGTGGCTCTCTCTGAGACAGAGAGCTAGATGGACAGACAGGGAGCTTGACAGACAGACAAATAGACAGACAGAAATGTTTGTGTACCAGCAAAAACAAAGGGAGGGCGATGGTCATGTAATATTACCCTCCTTTACGCTCATCAAAGTCAGCTCTTATCAGATGTTATCTCCCCTTATCTTGTCACTGTCATGGGGTGGACTTTTTTTTTTCTTGCTTCAAGGGAACAATATTATTACATCTTCTTCTTCCCTCCTCCCCCTCCTCTTCTCCTTCTCCTCCTCCTCCTCCTCCTCCTCTTCCTTCCCTCCTCCTCCTCCTCCTCTTCCTCCCCTCCTCCTCCTCCATTGCTTTTGGTCTCAAACTCCTCCAAATCATGAAATTGATCTTCATTGACACTTCCATCTGTGTTAGAGCATCACTTGGGAAGAGAAGAGTCCCAGATTTGCTAGGGAATCACATATTTCTTACCGCTAAACATGCTGAAAAAGGACAACTGAAATGGCATTCCCACAATGCACCACTGGCTCCCCGATTTTTTTTATATGGTGCACACTGACCATGGAGACCCATTCTCTCACATGTGGGCCTACCAGCTTTCTCCTGCTTGATTTGAAGCTGCTAGAATTTATGCGTATATTTATACGTCAGAAACATTGGCTCGTAAGACGTATTTATTATATATTATTTTTTTTATTATCACACCGGCCGATTCCCACCAAGGCAGGGTGGCCCGAAAAAGAAAAACTTTCACCATCATTCACTCCATCACTGTCTTGCCAGAAGGGTGCTTTACACTACAGTTTTTAAACTGCAACATTAACACCCCTCCTTCAGAGTGCAGGCACTGTACTTCCCATCTCCAGGACTCAAGTCCGGCCTGCCGGTTTCCCTGAATCCCTTCATAAATGTTACTTTGCTCACACTCCAACAGCACGTCAAGTATTAAAAACCATTTGTCTCCATTCACTCCTATCAAACACGCTCACGCATGCCTGCTGGAAGTCCAAGCCCCTCGCACACAAAACCTCCTTTACCCCCTCCCTCCAACCCTTCCTAGGCCGACCCTACCCCGCCTTCCTTCCACTACAGACTGATACACTCTTGAAGTCATTCTGTTTCGCTCCATTCTCTCTACATGTCCGAACCACCTCAACAACCTTCCTCAGCCCTCTGGACAACAGTTTTGGTAATCCCGCACTCCTCCTAACTTCCAAACTACGAATTCTCTGCATTATATTCACACCACACATTGCCCTCAGACATGACATCTCCACTGCCTCCAGCCTTCTCCTCGCTGCAACATTCATCACCCACGCTTCACACCCATATAAGAGCGTTGGTAAAAACTATACTCTCATACATTCCCCTCTTTGCCTCCAAGGACAAAGTTCTTTGTCTCCACAGACTCCTAAGTGCACCACTCACTCTTTTTCCCTCATCAATTCTATGATTCACCTCATCTTTCATAGACCCATCCGCTGACACGTCCACTCCCAAATATCTGAATACGTTCACCTCCTCCATACTCTCTCCCTCCAATCTGATATTCAATCTTTCATCACCTAATCTTTTTGTTATCCTCATAACCTTACTCTTTCCTGTATTCACCTTTAATTTTCTTCTTTTGCACACCCTACCAAATTCATCCACCAATCTCTGCAACTTCTCTTCAGAATCTCCCAAGAGCACAGTGTCATCAGCAAAGAGCAGCTGTGACAACTCCCACTTGTGTGTGATTCTTTATCTTTTAACTCCACGCCTCTTGCCAAGACCCTCGCATTTACTTCTCTTACAACCCCATCTATAAATATATTAAACAACCACGGTGACATCACACATCCTTGTCTAAGGCCTACTTTTACTGGGAAAAAAATTCCCTCTTTCCTACATACTCTAACTTGAGCCTCACTATCCTCGTAAAAACTCTTCACTGCTTTCAGTAACCTACCTCCTACACCATACACTTGCAACATCTGCCACATTGCCCCCTATCCACCCTGTCATACGCCTTTTCCAAATCCATAAATGCCACAAAGACCTCTTTAGCCTTATCTAAATACTGTTCACTTATATGTTTCACTGTAAACACCTGGTCCACACACCCCCTACCTTTCCTAAAGCCTCCTTGTTCATCTGCTATCCTATTCTCCGTCTTACTCTTAATTCTTTCAATTATAACTCTACCATACACTTTACCAGGTACACTCAACAGACTTATCCCCCTATAATTTTTGCACTCTCTTTTATCCCCTTTGCCTTTATACAAAGGAACTATGCATGCTCTCTGCCAATCCCTAGGTACCTTACCCTCTTCCATACATTTATTAAATAATTGCACCAACCACTCCAAAACTACATCCCCACCTGCTTTTAACATTTCTATCTTTACCCCATCAATCCCGGCTGCCTTACCCCCTTTCATTTTACCTACTGCCTCACGAACTTCCCCCACACTCACAACTGGCTCTTCCTCACTCCTACAAGATGTTATTCCTCCTTGCCCTATACACGAAATCACAGCTTCCCTATCTTCATCAACATTTAACAATTCCTCAAAATATTCCTTCCATCTTCCCAATACCTCTAACTCTCCATTTAATAACTCTCCTCTCCTATTTTTAACAGACAAATCCATTTGTTCTCTAGGCTTTCTTAACTTGTTAATCTCACTCCAAAACTTTTTCTTATTTTCAACAAAATTTGTTGATAACATCTCACCCACTCTCTCATTTGCTCTCTTTTTACATTGCTTCACCACTCTCTTAACTTCTCTCTTTTTCTCTCATATACTCTTCCCTCCTTGCATCACTTCTACTTTGTAAAAACTTCTCATATGCTAACTTTTTCTCCCTTACTACTCTCTTTACATCATCATTCCACCAATCGCTCCTCTTCCCTCCTGCACCCACTTTCCTGTAACCACAAACTTCTGCTGAACACTCTAACACTACATTTTTAAACCTACCCCATACCTCTTCGACCCCATTGCCTATGCTCTCATTAGCCCATCTATCCTCCAATAGCTGTTTATATCTTACCCTAACTGCCTCCTCTTTTAGTTTATAAACCTTTACCTCTCTCTTCCCTGATGCTTCTATTCTCCTTGTATCCCATCTACCTTTTACTCTCAGTGTAGCTACAACTAGAAAGTGATCTGATATATCTGTGGCCCCTCTATAAACATGTACATCCTGAAGTCTACTCAACAGTCTTTTATCTACCAATACATAATCCAACAAACTACTGTCATTTCGCCCTACATCATATCGTGTATACTTATTTATCCTCTTTTTCTTAAAATATGTATTACCTATAACTAAACCCCTTTCTATACAAAGTTCAATCAAAGGGCTCCCATTATCATTTACACCTGGCACCCCAAACTTACCTACCACACCCTCTCTAAAAGTTTCTCCTACTTTAGCATTCAAGTCCCCTACCACAATTACTCTCTCACTTGGTTCAAAGGCTCCTATACATTCACTTAACATCTCCCAAAATCTCTCTCTCTCCTCTGCATTCCTCTCTTCTCCAGGTGCATACACGCTTATTATGACCCACTTCTCGCATCCAACCTTTACTTTAATCCACATAATTCTTGAATTTACACATTCATATTCTCTTTTCTCCTTCCATAACTGATCATTTAACATTACTGCTACCCCTTCCTTTGCTCTAACTCTCTCAGATACTCCAGATTTAATCCCATTTATTTCCCCCCACTGAAACTCTCCTACCCCCTTCAGCTTTGTTTCGCTTAGGGCCAGGACATCCAACTTCTTTTCATTCATAACATCAGCAATCATCTGTTTCTTGTCATCCGCACTACATCCACGCACATTTAAGCAACCCAGTTTTATAAAGTTTTTCTTCTTCTCTTTTTTAGTAATTGTATACAGGAGAAGGGGTTACTAGCCCATTGCTCCCGGCATTTTAGTCGCCTCATACGACACGCATGGCTTACGGAGGAAAGATTCTTTTCCACTTCCCCATGGACAATAGAAGAAATAAAAAAGAACAAGAGCTATTTAGAAAAAGGAGAAAAACCTAGATGTATGTATATATATATATGCATGTGCGTGTCTATGAAGTGTGACCAAAGTGTAAGTAGGAGTAGCAAGATATCCCTGTTATCTTAGCGTGTTTATGAGACAGAAAAAGAAACCAGCAATCCTACCATCATGCAAAACAGTTACAGGTTTTTGTTTCACAGTCATCTGGCAGGATGGTAGTACTTCCCTGGGTGGTTGCTGTCTACCGACGTATTTATACGTCGGAAACAGTCAAAGGGTTAAGATATGTGGACCAAGTATTTACATTGAAGCGTATAGGTGAACAATACTAAAATAAGGGTAAGCAACTGCTGCATTTATGGATTTAGAAAAGGCATATGATAGGATGGATAAGGAAGCAATATTACAAATGTTGCAAATGTATGGTATAGGTAATAAATTATTAAAAAAGTAAAGTTTAATTTTATGAGAGTGAGGTTCAGGGACTATTAACCCACATTAACAAGCCCAATAATGTGGCTAATTTCTGCTAAGTTTCTTCTAGCCCTGTTTACTGCTAGGCAAACAAATTCAGTGGGTGTATGGACACCTGCTCATACATCTTGCCTGGCCCTCAATGATTAGCCTAATGTTCCTTGTTTAACATCGGGATGCTAGTAAAGCCAGAAGATTCATGTGTAACTGATGCTACCTTAAACCAGGTATTAAAAGAGACAGACTCTCTTTCAAGACTATGAATCCTTGGCCACAAGCAAGGCAGCTCACTGCAATAAATACAAGTGACCCCAATATGATATATTAATCTTTATTACCATACTAATTCCATGGCACTATTTTTCAATACATTAAACTTCCCTCTTTAAATTCCAAGTTTTTTATGTTAATTGCTCTATCTCCTTCATATTTCTAAACACTGAATGACTTGACCATGCTATAAAAATGTCATCATCTATACTTTAGTTTATAATGTGCAGTATATTGCTATACAACACAGCAGTAAAACTATTCCCGATTATTTTTTAGTCCTGAATGGCTAACCTGAGCATTATTGTTAATACAACTTCCAACTATATACAAAGAAAGTCAAGACCAATGAAAAGAAAATAGGTATCAATCAGCCCATACATTACCAGGTTTCTTGTCTGCAAGATATGCACAATAGGTGTTCAGGATGACTGTTATGTCATCATGGGGATAGGTGGGGGTCGCTTCGTGGTGCCAGAGTGCACGATGCTGGCGAACGAACTGCAGTGCTCCCACCCATCGCTGGTCTGCTACAAGCTGCAGCAACTGTGGGACAAAATGTGATCCATATATGAAGTTGCTGCTGTATAGGATATAGAGAGTATAGTGCCTATTTGTTTTAATTGCCAAGTATTTTTAAAATATTCTTTAAATACATTTGTAATAATAATAAAAAAATGTGAATTTTGATGTACTTGGAAACTAAAATAAAATAATACTCCCAAGTTTACTCTGAGTATGAAAATGTAACGAATGCTTGTAACGACCTACAGGTTGGAGATTATCATACTAGAAGTGGTGCTGACCCAGTGGTTAGGACAACAGACAGTCATTTTATAGATCCCAGTTCACATCTCTGAAACATCTTTGGATTACTCTAAGTACTCTTGCCACAAGGGCAATCTTAACACAGTAAGAAAAACAGTAGGTAGCATTTAGGGAGGCTATCTACAGTGATCTGACTAGCCTTGGGCAGTGCTAAGGCTACAATCTTATGTCAGAATCTATATAATTATATCCAAATTCTCAGTATAATTCTAAAATTTGTACATCATTCATAGCTTATTAGTATGACACTGAGGTAGGAAGATATGATGTCAATGACTGAGTATTGGCTGGAAGTCACAACCTTGGCTAAAGACAATGCTTTGAAAAAAAAAAATTATTATTCCTACTATGAATATCTAATTAGTATGGAGGAATTACCTGGAGCTCAGCTTCAGGTTGTGAGGTGGGTTGTGTCACTGGAAGCTCTAACGACTGAGAGCCAAGTGAAGAGGAGCTCACCGGAGACCCTCCTTCAGTACGACTTATGCTGCTCTCGCATGCACTACCTCCTTCACTCTCTTCTCCACCTACACTCTCACACTCTCCCTCTTCTCCCTAAAATGAAAAAATACTTGGATGATATATTTTTGTGAACAGATAAGCTTAAATGAATAATGTCACACTTATTAGGTGTCCCATATCTGGGTTGATAGTGCACTCAGCTCACACATTAAGGCCTGTGGTTTGATCCCTGGTACGGGTGGAAACATTAGGACATGTTTCCTGAAGAGATCTGCTGTTCATGTTCACCTACCAGCAAGTAGGTACCTGGGTGTTAGCCAACTGGTGTAGGTCACATCCTGGGGACAAAATTGTCCAAAATGATCTGCATAACCAGGGACTTTTTATACAGTATGTCACTGATGGCAGCTATGGTCTTTACAAGTTGTATAGTGTACTTGTAGAAATTAAGATTATTTTTTTTTTTCCAACAAGTCGGCCGTCTCCCACCGAGGCAGAGTGACCCAAAAAGAAAGAAAATCCCCAAAAAGAAAATACTGTCATCATTCAACACTTTCACCTCACTCATACATAATCACATTATTATTATATATATTATTATAATGAAGACTGGCCAGTGCAGCTGAGATGAAGTTGCTCTGATGTATGTAAAAAATGAAAAATAAAAATTAAAATAACTACAACAAAATGTAATTGCTATCTCAACAGAAGAAACTGGCCTTTGAAATAGACTGAGAGGACAATCCTCCCTATTCCCTTCACGTATGAGATTATTTGTATTTACTAGTTTATCATGCACCCCAAACCATTATCTAGTCAGCAGTCAGAAAATTAAATAGGCACATGATAAGACCCACAACTGAAATGTTCTCAAGTATTCTGTGACAAGTTTCTCTTGATGAAGGGAATTCTTAGAGTGAAAAATCATGAAAAATGGCAGACTTTTATAACTTAAGGAACAATTGTACAATTAAACCATGGTACAGGTGGAGTTAGAACCCATGGTAATCGAGTTATCATGAAACTCCAGGCCAGTGCGTAAGCCACTGGGCCAGCTGGCTACAATAAGATTCATCCCACTAGGTATATTTATACAACATAGGGAGGTTAGCAAGGGCCACCACTGTGGCCATAAATGCAAGGTTTAACAACTGAATCTCCACAACCCTATGAATAACTCGAAAAAAAAAAAAAATCTAAAGAGCATAATAAAGTTAACACAGAAGTCTTCAATAAATGAAAAGTGGATGATGTTCACCTCACCTCTGGTAGTTCTCGTTCAGGTGGCAGAGACTGTGAGCTCTGTGTTGGTGTTGTTGGAGGAGTCAGGTCGAGCTGGTCAGCAGCAGCTATAAGTTTCCCTTGTAGTGTGCTCAGCTCAACACTATGATCACTTGCCTAAAGAAAAATACATACTGCAGTATGATATACAGCCTCTCCTCACTTAATGATGGAGTTTCGTTCCTAAGACAACATCGGTAAACGTCGCTAAGTAAGAAGCATACTATAATGGTAGTGGGTTTGTGTCAACTATCTTTGATATTGTTTAATGTCACCTTTGCACCATTTATAACATTTCTGGTATATTTTTAAATGTTTACACAGTAGTGAACTGTATATTATAATAAATAGAATAGAGGAAATCAGCTTTAATATACATTATTTAGAAATGAGTACTGGTCAGAGAGGCTATCGTAAGTCCGAGGCATCGGTAAATGGGTACATCACTAAGTGAGGAGAGGCTGTATTGTAATATTGTACAAAGTGTGAGGTGAAAAATAGTGAAATGACAAGACATATTATTATATTCATAGTTAAGTGCTAAGCCCATAAGGGTTATGTTTTGTTTTACATTCATGGGGAAACACTAAACTCGTAGGGGTAATACAGGACCTGGGAGAATGGGAGGCAATCAGGTTTGATACAAGGCCAGGGAGGACATGTCAAGTTCCTTAGATCAAGAGTCCTTCACCAGTATCAAGGCACCCCAGTGGAAGATGTGGGATAACACCTTGAAAAATAAACCTATTTTAAGCTATTCAATCCATCAACCTGTTTTCATTTCAGAATATAAACAGTTTTATTACATTTTTTTTTTTTTTTTTTTTTTTTTTCAAAAATCGGCCTCCCCCCACCGGGCAGGGTTTGCCCCAAAAAAGAAAAAAAATCCCAAAAAAAAAATACTTTCATCATCATTAAACACTTTCACCACACTCGCACATTATCACTGTTTTTGCAGAGGTGCTCAGAATACAACAGTCTAGAAGCATAAACATATAAAGATACACAACATATCCCTCCAAACTGCCAATACCCCAAACCCCTCCTTTAAAGTGCAGGCATTGAAACTTCCCATTTCCAGGATCAGTCCGCTAAGAAAATAACCTTTTTCCCTGAATCCCCTTCAAAAATTTACCCGCCACACTCCAAAGATCGCAGGTCCCAAGTACCTTTTCGTCTCCATTCATCCTATCAACACGCTCACCAAAACCTTCGGGAGTCCAACCCCCCTTTCCCACAAAACCTCCTTTACCCCCCCTCCAACCCTTTCGAGGACGCCCCCTACCCCCCCTTTCCCTTTCCCCCTATAATTTTTTGTTTCCATGTCATTCTACTGTGATCCATTCTCTCTAAAATGCCCAAACCACCTCAAAAACCCCCTCTTCTGCCCTTGACTAATACTTTTATTAACTCCACCCCTTTCTCCTAATTTCCACATCCAAATTTTTCGCATAATATTTACACCACACATTGCCCTTAAAAGGACATCTCCGCTGCCCCCAAACCCGTCTCCTCCCCTGCATTTACCACCCAAGCTTCACCCCTATAAGAGTTTTGGTACTACTATACTTTATACATTCCCTTCTTTGCCTCCTAGATAACTTTTTTTTGACCCACATATACCCAACGAACCACTCACCTTTTTTCCCCATAAATTCTAGTTTAACCTCTCCTTCAAAAAACCCACCCGCCGACCGTCAACTCCCCAAGTATCTAAAACTTTCACTTTTTCCTATCCTCCCCCCAATTTGAACCCAAATTTTTTCTTTACTAAATCATTTGACACCCTCATCACCTTACCTTTTTATGTTTCATTTTTCAACTTTCTACCTTTCACACATTCCCAAACTCATCCACTAACCTTGCAATTTTTCTTTAAATCCCCATAAGCACAGTATCATCAGCAAAAAAAACTGTGTCAATTCCCCTTTTTAAATTTTATTCCCCATAATTTTAACCCCCCCTTCCCAAACCCCCTGCATTTACTTCCTTTAAAAACCCCTCTATAATATATTAAACAACCATGGTGACATTACACATCCCTTCTAAGACCTCCCTTTACCGGGGATTGTCCCCCTTCTTCACACACCCTAACCTGAGCCTCCTATCCTCATAAAAACCTTTACAGATTTAAAATTTAACCACCTATTCCATTATTTGCAAATCTGCCAATTGCCCCTTTATCCACTCATCATATCCCTTTTCTAAACCCATAAATGCAAAAAAACTTCCCTATCTTTATCAAATATGTTCACATAAGCTTCAAGTAAAACCTGATCTACACATCCCCTACCCACTAAAAAACCTCCTTGCTCATCCCAATCCTACTTCTGTCTTCCTCTAATTCTTTAATTTAACCCTCCGTACATTTTTCCCCGGGTTTACCATAAGCTTTTTCCTCAAAATTTTTTACAGTCTTTTTTGTCCCCTTTTTTCCTTTATAAAAAGGGATAACATCCTCTCCCAAATCCCTAGGTACCTTCCCCTCTTTCATACATTTTTTAAAACAAAAGTCCCAACCACCCCAACACTAACCCCCCCCTGCTTTTAACATTTCTGTCATGATCCCATCATTCCAGCTGCTTTACCCCCCTTTATTTTACGTAATGCCTCACGTACCTCCCCCCATACATTCCTTTTCTTCACTCCTAAAAGATGGTTACCTCCCACCAGGCATAAATTACTGCCTTGTTTCTTCCTTAACATTTAAAAGTTCCTAAAAATTTTTCCCGCCATCTTCCCAATACCCCTTTCTCCCCATCTACTAACTCCCCTACTCTTTTTTTAAACTGAAAAATCCATATTTCCCTAGGCTTTTTAACTTTTTAAAACTCACCCAAATTTTTTCTTATTTTCTTTAAAAATTTCTTGACAGTGCCTCTCCACTCTACATCTGCCTCCCTTTGCACTCTCTCCCCACTCCCCTTTACCTTTCTTTTACTCTCCATATCTCTGCCTTCTTAAAACCTTTGCTTTGTAAAAACCTCTCAAAAGCTCCTTTTTCTCTTTTATCCCCCCTTTACTTCATCATTCCACCAATCACCCCCTTTTTCCTCCCCCCCCACCCTCCTAAAACCCCAAAAATTTCTGCCCCACATTCTAATATTTTGTTTTTTAAAACTATTCCAACCCTCTTCAACCCCCCCACTACTCATCTTTTGCACTAGCCCACCTTTTCTCCCCAATAGTCGCTTAAAAATCCACCCGAACTTCCTCCTCCCTTAGTTTTTTACACTTTCACCCCCCTTTTACTTGTTGTTGCCACCTTCCCCTTTTCCCATCACCTCTTTCTCTAACTGTAGCACAACAAAAATGCCGTATTCAGTTTCCCCTCTATAAACAGTACACCCGGAGCCTACCCATCAACCTTTTATCCCCCAATAATAATCAATAAACTACTTTTATTACGTGCTACATCATACCTTGTAAAATTTTTTTATCCTCTTTTTTATAAAATATTTTTATTATTACCCAAAATTTTTTTCTACACATAGCTCAATTAAAGGCTCCCCATTTTTCATTTTCCCCCGGGACCCCAAATTTACCTACACCCCCCATAACATTTTACCCACTTTGCATTAAAAACCCCAACCCCCATTACCTCACACTTGATTCAAAAATCCCCAGCATTCACTCAACTTTCCCAAAAACTCTCTCTCTCCTCTAACTTCTCTCTTCTCCAGGTGCATACACGCTTATTATAACCCACTTTTTACATCCAAACTTTATTTTTACTCCACATAATCCTTGAATTAAAAATTTATAGTCCCCCTTTTTTCCGGCCCTA
Source organism: Cherax quadricarinatus (assembly GCF_026875155.1). Classification (NCBI taxonomy): domain Eukaryota; kingdom Metazoa; phylum Arthropoda; class Malacostraca; order Decapoda; family Parastacidae; genus Cherax; species Cherax quadricarinatus. Next base: position 19,074,917 of record NC_069458.1, on the reverse strand, counting down.
GTTACCCTTTAACAATTTACTTTCCTTCTTTAGCTCTAACTCTATTTTAAACCCCGACCCAAACCCATTTAAATTCCCTCCACTGAAACTCTCCCCCCCCCTTCGCTTTTTTTTTCACTTAAACCAGGGACATCCAGCTTTTTCTCATTCTAAATCACAATCATCCCCTTTTTTTTCATCGCCAAAATCCACGCACATTTAGACTTCCCACTTTGAAAAAAAATTTTCTTCTTCTTATTCTTTTTAGTAATCTTTAAGGAAAAGGGGGTTACAGCCCATGTTTCCCGGCATTTTAGTTTACTTTACAACACGCATGGCTTAGGGGGAAAGATTTTTATTCCACTTCCCCATGGGAAAAAAAAAAAATTAAAAGACCAAGAACATTAAATAAAATCAAAGAAAAACCAAAAGTGTGTATAAATAATGTGTACATGTATTGAGTGTGACCTAAGGGAAGAAAGTAGCAAGACATGCCGTAATCTTGCATATTTTTGAACAGACAAAAGACCCTCAGCAATCCCACCCTCAGTAAAACAATCACAGGCTTCGTTTTACACTCACTTGGCAGGGTGGGAGTACCTCCCTGGGTGGGTTTCTGTCTACCAAAAAATTTTTAAAATTTTTTAAATTGACAATAAAAGTGGTTTATTGAGCCCCGGTTAATCTGTATGATGACACAGCTACAATGATTTAGGGGGTGAATGGGGAATTTTTTCCCTTATAACTTTTCATGAAAATCACGATCAGTAAAAGTTCACATGTAACCAGATAACCTGACAAAAGGGGAATAAACTTATCATAGTTTCAGTCTGACTTGGACCATTAACTATCCACAGAAAAGCTTTGTGTGACTAGGAATGGTCCAAGTCGGGCCGAAAAGTGGCATAAGTTTCGGGTTTTATGTACAGGGTTTTTTTGCTGTTCCATTCACGTATTGTGCTGTTTATTCTCACAAATATTTCCAACAGGGGAAAAAATTTTAAATTGGAAATCCTGGTGAAATTTACATTTTTATAGCCTTCCTTCACCCAAATCACTTTCACATTATTGCAAATGTACAAGGATTTCAAAAACAAGCCAGACAATGAAAACAGTGAATACAGAATGGCAGGAATCAAGGGGCACAGTGGGAAAAAACCAGCTATAGCCTAAGAGTGTCTGCTACTGGAACAACTACCCAAAAAAGATAATTTAAACAGCCAGTTAACTCACTTCGACAATCTGAGTCCATAAACACACCTAGGTTACCAGCAACAGAAAGCTGCACCCACCATCAGAAGCCCTAGTACCTTGGCTACACTGGAAATGACCCACAAAATCATGGTTGTCCTTTTTATTTTTTTTAAAAACTGGTCATCTCCCCCCTGAGGCAGGGTGACTCGAAAAAAAGAAAAACCTTAAACCATACCCCCCCGGATTGAACCCGCGGGCATAGAGTCTCAAAACTCCAGCCCGCGCGCTAGCCACTAGACCCCAGCCACAATAAGAAATTTATCCAACTGGTATGTTTATTTTCAATCGTGTCATTACGATTTCTTAAGTCATGAAGAAAGCCTTATATAGCTTTTCTTCTTTTCACATTTAGTAAAATGGTTGGTATTGCCAGTGGCGCACAGATACAACAGTTCAGATGTCTCTCCAAACAGCAAATATCCCAAAACCCCTCCTTTAGAGTGCAGGCAAGTACTTCCCACCTCCAGGACTTGAATCCGGTTAACCAGATGGTTGGCCTTGTGTGCATCAAATAATAGTACATAATGTACTTGGTCCACTGGTGGAAAATACATAGTATTTAAAAAAACAATTGCTTACCTGTGCAGTCCTAGCAGCATGAATCATGGCCACTAAGAGTTTGGTATAGGTATCATATAGCAAGGAAAGCTGAAAGTGCAACTTGTAAAGGCAGCGACACAAATCAATGTGTTGCTCATCTGCACACAGTTCAGGCAGGCTGTCACCTAGGTTCTGAAGCTTTAATGTTGACTTGATTCCATCTAGGCACTGTCAAAAAGAAAAAAATCACATTTTTGTAAAAGAGCAAGGCACACGCAAAAGAAATGAGCACTGCAGTAGGTCTACTCTATGCTAGGTATGTTCCTCTCTCACCTCACCATTCTCTCTCTCTCTCATATACAGTGGAACCTCAAATATCGAACTTTCTTCAGTCCAGAAGGCTGTTCGAGTGCCTTTACCGAATGAATTTATTGCCATCAGGAATAATGTAAATTAGATTAGTCCATTTCAGACCCTCAAAAATACGCTTATAAAAGCAATTACAAAAATACACTTACATAATTGGTTGTGTTGGGAGCAGTACGATTTTTGAGGTTCCACTGTACATCTTTAATCTATTTTTCTAAGCTGACAAAAGCATTGCTCTCAATGACTCTACAGGAATTCGGTGTTTGGTCCACTCATGAAAACTCTATTGCTAAACAACTCTAATATCAAATAATATGTTCATCTGACTGCAGATAAAAATGCTTCATGTAAGATTATCACCTCAAGTTATGTATCTTTATCCCTAGGTAACTTGATTGAATAAGACTAAGCAAGGTAATAAAGAAAGTTCACAGAAGGCAACTTACTGAAGAAATAATCTGAATTCTGATATAATTTAGTTGGCTTATGCTTATGTCTTCAGGATAGTAAGGTACATATGCATCATTTAACCTTCCTGCACAAATGTAAAAATTTGCATCCTATGATAAAATTAAAATATAAATGAGGAACCATAAGAAAATTACTATTCCTAAATATTAATACTATTTATTATTATTATTATTATTATCACACTGGCCGATTCCCACCAAGGCAGGGTGGCCCGAAAAAGAAAAACTTTCACCATCATTCACTCCATCACTGTCTTGCCAGAAGGGTGCTTTACACTACAGTTTTTAAACTGCAACATTAACACCCCTCCTTCAGAGTGCAGGCACTGTACTTCCCATCTCCAGGACTCAAGTCCGGCCTGCAGGTTTCCCTGAACCCCTTCATAAATGTTACTTTGCTCACACTCCAACAGCACGTCAAGTATTAAAAACCATTTGTCTCCATTCACTCCTATCAAACACGCTCATGCATGCCTGCTGGAAGTTCAAGCCCCTCGCACACAAAACCCTCTTACCCCCTCCCTCCAACCTTTCCTAGGCCGACCCCTACCCCGCCTTCCTTCCACTACAGACTGATACACTCTTGAAGTTACTCTGTTTCGCTCCATTCTCTCTACATGTCCGAACCACCTCAACAACCCTTCCTCAGCCCTCTGGACAACAGTTTTGGTAATCCCGCACCTCCTCCTAACTTCCAAACTACGAATTCTCTGCATTATATTCACACCACACATTGCCCTCAGACATGACATCTCCACTGCCTCCAGACTTCTCCTCGCTGCAACATTCATCGCTCATGCTTCACACCCATATAAGAGCGTTGGTAAAACTATACTCTCATACATTCCCCTCTTTGCCTCCAAGGACAAAGTTCTTTGTCTCCACAGACTCCTAAGTGCATCACTCACCCTTTTCCCCTCATCAGTTCTATGATTCACCTCATCTTTCCTAGACCCATCCGCTGACAAGTCCACTCCCAAATATCTGAATACATTCACCTCCTCCATACTCTCTCCCTCCAACCTGATATCCAATCTTTCATCACCTAATCTTTTTGTTATCCTCATAACCTTACTCTTTCCTGTATTCACTTTTAATTTTCTTCTTTTGCATACCCTACCAAATTCATCCACCAATCTCTGCAGCTTCTCTTCAGAATCTCCCAAGAGCACAGTGTCATCAGCAAAGAGCAACTGTGACAACTCCCACTTTGTGTGTGATTCTTTACCTTTTAACTCCATGCCTCTTGCCAAGACCCTCACATTTACTTCTCTTACTAATATTATTACTACTACTAATAATAACACACCATGGGGAAGTGGAACAGAATTCTTCCTCCGTAAGCCATGTGTTTCATAAGAGGCGACCAAAATGCCGGAAGCAAGGGGCTAGTAACCCCTTCTCCTGTAGAAATTACTACATTTAAAAAGAGAAACTTCAGTTTTTCTTTTTAGGTCACCCTGCCTCGGTGGGATACGGCCGAATTATTGAAAGATGAGAATTAATAAACCTATCTCCTCCCACCTGAAGTCTTTCTGTATCTGGGCCTCTGGTATGAGGGATTTTAATGTTTGTTTAGATTCTTGTGATGGAGGAAAGGGTAGGTAGTGGTAAGAACAGGGGGGATTCAGTTCCCACCACCACCATCATCATCCATTATCATTACCAAAGTTTAATTTGTTTCTAGAGAGAAGAGGGAGACTTGATAATGAGCAATGACTTACCACATTGGCACTTTCTCTTTTATCCAGGTATGTGTCAAGATGTTCGTGTAGAGCTATGAAGGTTGAACGGAATCTCTGAGTTAACTGCGTGACCGACAACAGCGCTGCATCCATGTACACATATGCCAGGGGTGCCAGGCCTCCCACACCCTGCTAAATATATTAAAAGTTTTGTAAATAAAGTAAATAATGAACCGGATCATGCTCAACCTCAAATGCAAATCCATATATAGTGGTACCCAAAGTTTCAAACTTTCTTCGTTCCAGAAGGCTGCTGGAGTGCCATTACTGAACAAATTTGTTCCCATAAGGAATAATGTGAATTAGATTAGCCCGTTCCCGACCCCCAAAATTACACTTACAAAAGCACTTACAATAATACACTTACATAATTGGTCGAGTTGAGAGCAGTTTGAAACTTGGGGTACCACTGTATTAATAGAATTTATTTTAAAATCTAATGAAAAGGCATTACTATAAATTTTGCATGTCAAGTCAAAGTTTCAACCATATAAAATTATAATTTAAACTGCAACTAGTTCATTAATAACTACAATTATGAAGTGTCAAGATAATGTTTCACAGGTTTCAGAGAAGCACAACCACCATGAACATGTGTAAAATAAACCACTCAAACGCTTAGGAATGATGAGATGCATCATTTGCATTTACAAATCTTGTGTGTCTTCTCCTTGTCTATTATGCTGAAGAATATAGAACTACAGGACTGAACTCCTTAACCAAGGAACAAAAAGTCTGATATCAAGATGTAATAAGGATATTCAACAGAGTTTGATAACTTATATTATGGCCACTTCATCAATATTTATTATGACACAAAACAAACTAATATTTCAAGCATGCCAGCTACAATGCAAAACAAATGTGAGAAAATTCTTTTTCCAGAGTAAATAAATAAATGAAGCAGTCTGTCCTAGAACTACTGAACCAAGCAGAATGCATATCAGAATTACTGCCACCCTTCCACCAGTTTTCTCTGGTGGAATATCTATCCAGTCACCAGCTGGTCAAAACTGTGCATAAGATTTTATCTGATGTAAGTTCTTTATTTTTGGTCCCTGTCAAATTTCCTAACCCAAGATTTAACACCTGAATAATTATCAAATAATTTATTAGACGAGAAGAGAGGTTATGGTAGAAACTATTTGTGGGACTGGAAAATTAAATAACCCAGAAGATTCTCTCACCCAAGTACTTCATAATGATGTTTTCAGCCAAACTTATATACCCAGCACTATTTAACATATAATGCCAAACCCTCAGGATGTGACTCACAGTAGCTGGATAATGCCCAGGAACAATTTACTGCTAGGTGAACAGTGGCAATGAGATAAATGAAATATGTCCAATCCATCCCAAGATCAAACCCAAGTCCCCTGGTTGTGAAAAAAATATCATAATGTAGAATGCCCACAGTATCAAGCTTGCAATATTACAGTACAGATCAACCACAGTATGAAGCTTGCAATATTGCAATGTAAAACAACCACAGTATCAAGCTTGCAATGTTACAATGAAGAACAAATTGCAGAAAACACTTCTCCAAGCCTATGCAACAGTCACCAAATACACTCAATATTTTATATGCTCTAGTAAAGGTCAGTGAACTAAACAAAGTAAACTTTTTCAAGCCAAGGCCTTCCAGTCCCAGAGAGCCACCAAGGACAGTGGTCATGACATACAGTGCAGTGTTTTACTGCTCTCTCACTGAAGGCTGCATTTAATGGGGCATGCCCCAAGAGACTGCAGTCTCCCAGTTCGAGACCTTTTGCTTCCTACACTATAATATGCCTGCACCTTTCTGGTCAGGTATTCTGGATCCAGACATACACTGCTCTCCAGTGTCATACCCTTACTCACTCACTCACTCCTTTTGACTTGTTCACCTCATTAACTTATCCACCAGTTTCCTTTTTCTGATAATGTATATTAGGGGCAGCTCTAGATTAGCCCCTCTTGGTGCTGCCACTGCTGTATACAGATCAATATATTATATAAAAAATGTGTACTAGGATGAATCATATATAGAAATTTAGGACATCTGAATGTTTTTATAATACACTGGCTGTCTCCCTACCCAAAACATGAAACATTATAATATAAATTAATAAAAATTTAAGCTGCAATAAATAAGAAGAGTAAAAAAAGATGAGCACAGTGTATGAATACTCACCTCCAAATTCTGAAGAAAGGCAGTGTAGATGTGCAACATTTCTCCACCCTCACTCAGGTACTGGCTGCCCTCACTCACCACCTCCATGAACTTGGCAACGCTCTCCTAAATATAATCCATATCATACAGTTATAAATTACTGTATATCAGTTATGGCTAGAATTATAAAACTGATCATGATATTCCCTCAAAAAAGAATAATAAATATGATAATAGGAAAACAGTGAAGTAAAGAATTGCAATATTATGCAAATTTGTACTGTACTTTTATGTTGTTGTAATGATAAAATTTTTTCCAACAAACCAGCTGTATCCCATCGAGGCAGGGTGACCCAAAAAGAATAACTAAAGTTTCTCTTTTCAACTTTAGTAATGTATACAGGAGAAGGGGTTAATAGCTCCTTGCTCCCGGCATTTTAATTGCCTCTTATGACAAGCATGGCTTACGGAGGAAGAATTTTTCCCCATGGAGAATAAAAATATTAATAATAATTTAATGAAACTCCATGGGAAAGCTGAGAAGAATCTTTCCTCTGTAAGCCATGTGTGTTGTAAGAAGTGACTAACATGTTGGGAGCAAGGGGCTAGTAACCCTTTCTCCTGTATAAATTACTAAATTTTGGAAGAGAAACTTTCGTTTTTCTTTTTAGGTCACCCTGCCTTGGTGGGATATGGCCGGCGTGTTGAATGCACATCACCAGATTTGAACTTTTATCTATGGCAAAGCCTGAATGATATGATGTGCAATCAACAACTAAACCATTGTCTTCCTATATTCGATAAATATTTTCTGCATTAACAAATAATATATGCTATGTATGTGAATTAAATTTGGGTCTGTAACTTACTGAGAACACAGTGTTGAAGAGTTACACATTCTGGTAACTTACAGAGAACACAGTGTTGAAGAGTGTACACATTCTGGTAACTTACAGAGAACACAGTGTTGAAGAGTGTACACGTTCTAGTGGGATGCAAAATGGGCGCATCAGCAGCCATCAGCGACAAAAGGTGCGCACGCCATGTATCTTCCAGATCATTAGGCTGTCGTATAGGGCGAAACAACATGGCAGTAATGCTTGGCGATGCATTACATGGGGTCATATCCCCAAGGTCACCATCACTGCTTTCACTGTGGCTAGAAGAAGCACATTATCGTAAATCAACAGCATACTATTTTTACAGTAATGTTCACAGGAATGAATTCAATATACTGAATGATGCAACAGTACCTGTCTTCAGTATAATACAGTTAAGAATGAAGAAGTCTTCTACACTGCTAGACAGGGACATATTTACATAGGTCAAGGTCCTAAAATACATTAAACATGAAAGGTCTTATAAAATAATATTTAAGATTATTACTTTTATAAAGGTCACCCAACCTTCAGAATGCAGGCGCTGTACTTTCCATCTCCAGGACTCAACTCCAGCTAGTATAAAATAATTTTATCTTGTGTGTATAGAAACATTTGCAAAGATGAAAAAAAAAATTAATACAGTGGACCCTCGGTTAACGATATTTTTTCATTCCAGAAGTATGTTCAGGTGCCAGTACTGACCGAATTTGTTCCCATAAGGAATATTGTGAAGTAGATTAGTCCATTTCAGACCCCCAAACATACACGTACAAACGTACTTACATAAATACACTTACATAATTAGTCGCATTGGGAGGTGATCGTTAAGCGGGGGTCCACTGTACTGCCAAATCTTGTACTAAGAATTCTCTGATTGAGACCAAAATATACAATTTATTTTACTGGTGCTGAATTTCATGTTCAAAAAGCAGTTTACTCTGTACTGATCAGTGTTTTGTAATAACTCTGCGACAAAATTGTTATGAAAAACTCAACAATTGCAATAAAACTGAGAAAATTCTTGTAAATTTATGATAAAATTGTGGCAAAATTGTTACAAGTAATCATGACAAAATTATCATAAAATTAAAACAAAAATGTCACAAGACTAACAGATCCTGACAAAATTTTGATACAACTAAAAAAACTGTGGCATAACTGTGACAAAAATATCATAAAATTATAAATTTCTTTTAAGAAACTGAAAATTTTTGCAACTCTGGTTTTATTTTTTCTGGACACTTAACCCTTTCAGGGTTTTCAACGTACTAGTACGGCTTACGCACCAGGGTATTAACGTATTAGTACGCCTAAATTCTAGCGCCTTCAAATCTAGCGATAGAAAGCTGATAGGCCTACATATGAAAGAATGGGTCTATGTGGTCAGTGTGCACAGTATAAAAAAAATCCTGCAGCACACAGTGTGTAATGAGAAAAAAAATTTTTTGACCGTGTTTTTGGATTAAAACAGCGACTTTGAACTGTATTTTCGTATGGTATTTATTGTTGTATTCTAGTTTTCCTGGTCTCATTTTATAGAATGGAAGACATATTACAGAAATTGAGATGATTTTGACTGGTTTTACAATGAAAAGTACCTTGAAATTGAGCTCTAAGTAGCAGAAATGTTCGATTTTTATCAAAGTTCAAAAGTAAATAAATCATGCCAAGTGTCCAATATACGTCAACTGGTGAGTCTAATATTCTTTCACAAGTGCGCTGATATTATTTATATCATTTCTACACTAATGTAGTAGTCTGCATAACAGTAAATCTTCTATTTTTTCTAAGAATAAAAATTCAAAGTCTAAAGCCAAAGAAATATGAGGGGCCTGGGGACATGATTAACGAACAGAGAACTTGTTATTTTAGTGCCAGGAATGTCCGTCTTTTTTATTCTGGACCCTATTTGGAAATTGGCATCTTCTGAAATTTGTGTGAAATTGGCAAAATTGCCAATTTCTAACCACTTTATTGGATAGTTGAAATTGGTAAATGGGTGGTTTCTTGTACTCATTCGATAGAAAAAATGGAGTTCTAGTACACAGACTAGTACACAGGAATTGGCCAAAAATAGGGCTCAAAAGGGGCGGAATCGCCGATGTGCAAACATTGGCGAGACCACTAACTTCACGAGTGCATAATTCCATAAGTTTTCCCATCAAATTTCATACTTTTGATGTCATTATGATCGGGAAAAGATTCTCTATCATTTCATAAGAAAAAAATAATAATTTTTTTTCGAAAAATTTTCAACCCTGAGAACAAATTTAGGAGAGGGCCTCTCGACCCTGAAAGGGTTAGCTGAATTTTGATATCTTTAACACTATACAGTGCTAAAGGCAATGTATATGGCAATGTTTATTTATTTATTTTTTTTTTTTTCAACAAGTCGGCCGTCTCCCACCAAGACAGGGTGACCCAAAGTGAAAGAAAATCCCCAAAAAGAAAATATTTTCATCATCATTCAACACTTTCACCTCACTCACACATAATCACCGTTTTTGCAGAGGTGACCCATAATACAACAGTTTAGAAGTATATATGTATAAAAATACACAATATATCTCTCCAAACTGCCAATATCCCAAACCCCTCCTTTATATATATGTACATAATAGCTTGTGTTTAGTAAGAAAATCTTTTCTCTCATCTTGTGTTAAGTATATATGTTGGGTCAAAATACCATTTTCTTTATAATATATAAATTCATAACAAATAAAAAGGCACAATACCATGACTGGAACAATAAATAAAAAACATAATAACATCATTATAAGTTTCATTCTCCTGCGTGTGGGTTATTTGTGTATTAGCTGGACTTGAGTCCTGGAGGTGGGAAGTACAGTGAATGCACTCTGAAGGAGGCACGTTGATATGTTGCAGTTTCTTAACTGTAGTGTAGGCATGCCTCTGGCAAGACAATGATTGAGTGAATGATGATGAAAGTGTTTCTCCTTTTTCAGGTCACCCCGCCTTGGTGGGAAACGGCTGATGTGTTGATAAAAACAACTCATTATTAACTTGTGATATGAGACATAAAAGAAATATTCCCTCACTCTGACATGGATGTGGGTGACGCAGGTCTACGTGCAGCTGTGGTGTCAAGGGTGAGCTTGGGTGGCATAGTGGTGCCAGTAGTGGCAGGCTGGGGGTGGCGGGTGTGGGACACTGCTGAGCGCTCACTGGCACCCAGAGTGGGGTCATCCACAGGGGACACCGAGCCCTCTTCCTCCCACCACTCATGGTCAGCAGGGGGAGTGGGTTTTTTACCATGAGCAGCAGTGATCTCAGAGGTGTGTATATCATCCACATGACTAGAAGGGTCCACGTCTCCAAGGTTACTTGGGGATCGTCGACGAACACCCCATAAATTGAAGTTGTCTACGCTTTCCTCCTGCAAATTGGGCCATTACTTACTCAATCAAGAATGAAGAATGACATCAAATTCTTTTAATTCAAATTATCTTTGACAATACAGCATAATCTTTTCAGACTTATGTGATAATTTACTTAATGCAAGATATCATCATAACTGCATTACAGTAGATATTGTTAGAACTAATTTTCAATCTATTCATGAACTGCAGTTACTAACAAAATATTGAAATAGGAGAACGTTATCTCTGTTCTGGTTAGAGAAATTATGAATCAGTTATTATTTTTATAATGACGAAGTTGGTATGTAATCATAATGCTGAGATCTAGCTCAACTTGGTACATAAGAGTATTACTAAACTTTCTGTACCTAATTACAGTAGCTTAAGTTTTTATCCCATATATTATTTTATTTTTATTGACAGAGAATTTTGTCTATTATTAATTTACTGATAAAATATGAATATTTATTAAAATGAATAAGTAAAGTGTAATGAACACTTATCAATACAGTACTCAATAATAACCCTCATGGAGACAGAAAGTCAAGAGATTGATTGATCTGTATATTGCAACCCCTTTCTGGGTTCCTCTTCATTAAAATCTGCAGTTCAGTGATAACACTTACCCCTTGACTTTCCAATTCGTATTCTAAGAAGTCAAAGTCCTTAAATACGGCAAACTGTTTCTCCGAGGAGGTCATGTCATCTGCGGTTCTGTCGTTGGTTGGGTCACAAGGAGCGGCAGAGACCTCCTCTGTGGACGACGCCATGGACGACTGCCTCTCCAGCTCAGAACTTTGGCTGAATATAACCTGGTGTTGGATTAGACATTTGTTAAAAACTAAATGGGTTTAAAAATTTCAGTCTTTATAGTGTAATGTAATGTATTTAGTGGAATACAGTGTTGATCTACTGTCTAGTTGAAAGTGATGTGCAGAAAGTAGAGAAAAAGATTATAGCTAATTGTTTACAAGCACTGTATTGTTATGTTCTATCAAGGATATTCCAGGAGGAGCAGGAGAGTTTAGTGGGGGGGGGGGGGGGTTGCAGAGGTGGCAGGGAAGCTTAACAGAATCAGAATCAAGAAAAAGCTAATATTAAATCATGCAGCAAATAGTCTTTTTTTTTTCTTGAGAGTTTTTCTTGGTATCATATCTATCATCCTAGCAAAAATTATATATTAAAAGCTATTTATTTTAAAAGCTAGCCCTAAAGATTATAAAGTAGCCATTAGCTTCAAAGAAGAAAAACAAAATGGACAAAACTGATTATTTAGCTGCTTTATTGTGGTAATAATGAATAATAATGGTAATAATAGTGCTTTACCTCACAGCAATATTGGAAAATATTATTTGTAAATTGTTTGGAGGGATTCCCTATAAAACCACATCATTTATTTCTTAATAATTCTATATGAATCTAATTATCCATTTCACAAGTACTGATATGATGACAAAATTTTTATACATAAAACATTACCGTATATTTAGAAAAATATTGAATATCTGATTTCAGCACTCTTCTCCCAGACTCCAACAATTGGACATTATATAATTTGAGAGGCAACAAGGGGTGGCTATAAAGGTATTTTATGAAAAATAATGAAATGTAAATCTGTCAGGGAAGTCCACCTGCAAAATAGTCAGAAATCTAATCAATCACTTATAGCATATATCTAGCTGGTAACTCAGAGGGAAGTTTACTAAGATGCCAAAAAAGTGATAATCAATCAAATACAATAAGATTTCATGCCCAGCTGTTGGCTCCAGTTCATCATCCTGCAATCATACTTAATTACCACATTACTATAAGAAGAAATAAATGATCTTACATAATATTATATTAAAAAAATGCCAAGTGTTGGTTGCCTTCTTCCATACACGTCAAAAAAAAAATTGCAAAGTGCTGGCTGCCCTCTTCAATACTGCGCAAAAAGCACGAGGATTAGAACTATCAAGAACCATTATTTGCGAAGAAGAATTACAAGCAAACAATAGCAAACAGCAAAGCATTGGCAAACAAATATCTGATACACAATAATACAAAGTTCCTTGGATGTTAGGTGAGAATTTTTGAAAAATGAAAAAATTCCAAAATAAAATTCTCAAATACAATACCTCACTGAGTGCATGCAAATTACATCACAAGGGATATTTAATTTAATATTCATAAAGATTCACACTAATGATCTATATATATTGTCCATAGGTATCTTACCATAGGAATATGAATATTTTATACAATGCCCATACAGTTATAACAACAGATTTAAATATCACAAAAGATTAGCTACTTCAACACTTTTCTTATGTGTAAATAGCATAACAAACTTTAAAGAACAACGAGGCCCAATACCATGGCTGGAACAATATACAAATAACCTGCAGATAGGAGAGAAAAGCCTATGACGATGTTCCGGACTAACTTTAACCTTTTACAGTCACACTGTGTGACAGTGTGACTTTGTAAATGGTCAAAGTCAGACCAAAATGTAATCGTAAGCTTCTCTCTCCTATGTGTGGATTATTTGTACATAAACTATTTTCTAGGTAGTAGGTTGGTAGACAGCAGCCGCCCGCCCAGGGAGGTACTACCGTCCTGCCAAATGAGTGTAAAACGAAAGCCTGTAATTGTTTTACATGATGGTAGGATTGCTGGTGTTCTTTTTTCTGTATCACAAACGTGTAAGATTTCAGGTACGTCTTGCTACTTCTACTTACACTTAGGTCACACTACACATACATGTACAAGCATGTATATATACACCCCTCTGGGTTTTCTACTATTTTCTTTCTAGTGCTTGTTCTTGTTTATTTCCTCTTATCTCCATGGGGAAGTGGAACAGAATTCTTCCTCCATAAGCCATGTGTGTTGTAAGAGGCGACTAAAATGCTGGGAGCAAGGGGCTAGTAACCCCTTCTCTTGTATAAATTACTAAATTTAAAAACAGAAACTTTTGTTTTTCTTTTTGGGCCACCCCGCCTTGGTGGGATACAGCCGGTTTGTTGAAAAAAAAAAAAAAAAAAAATGTTTCTTCCCATAAGGAATGATGTAAATTAGATTAATCCGCTTCAGACCCTCAAAAATACACTTAAAAAAGCACTTACATGAATACACTTACATAACTATTCGAGTTTTGAGCTGTTTGTATACTGAGGTACCGCTGTACAGTGGACCCCCGGTTAACGATTTTAATCCGTGCAAGAGGGCTCATCGTTATGCGAAATAATCGTTATGCGAATGAATTTTCCCCATAAGAAATAATGGAAATCAAATTAATCCGTGCAAGACGCCCAAAAGTATGAAAAAATTTTTTTTTTACCACATGAAATGTTAATTTTAATACACACAAACTGAAAAAGGCATGCACAATTAAATGACACTTACTTTTATTGAAGATCTGGTGATGATTGATGGGATGGGAGGAGGGGAGAGCATTATCTTCTTACTGTTTAGAAGGGGAATCCCCTTCCATTACGACTTGAGGTAGCAAGTCCTTTTCCGGGGTTACTTCTCTTCTTCTTTTAATGCCACTAGGACCAGCTTGAGAGTCACTGGACCTCTGTCGCACAACAAATCTGTCCATAGAGCTCTGTACCTCCCGTTCCTTTACGATTTGTCTAAAATGGGCCACAACATTGTCATTGAAATAGTCACCAGCACGGCTTGCAACAGCTGTGTCAGGGTGATTTTCATCTATAAAGGTTTGCAGTTCAACCCACTGTGCACACATTTCCTTAATCTTTGAAGTAGGCACAATGGATTCCACAACTGGCATAGGCTTCTCAGGGTTAGCCCCAAACCCTTCAAAATCTTTCTTAATTTCCATACTAATTCTCACCCTTTTTACCACAGGGTTGGCACTAGAAGCTTTCTTGGGGCCCATGGTCACTTATTTTCCAGAAACAGCACCGAAAACACTGTAATAATACGAAATATTCCGAGTGTATGCTTGGATGTTACCGCGGAGGCTGGCTGGTAAACAATGGGACGGCCGGCACATGTGAGGCTGGCTGAGGGCACATTGGACGCGTCTCAGACGAAAATCGGTAAGCGGGTTTTTAATCGGTATGCGCGGCAAAAATTTTGCGATAAAAGTAATCGGTATGCGGAAAAATCGCTATGTGATGCCATCGTTATGCGGGGGTCCACTGTATTTGAAAATAAATTTCCAATTTAATGTGTCAGACAGAGCTACTGGGGAAGTCAAAAAGAAAATTAATTTATTATTAACTCTAGTAGATATCTTTACTTTTATTTTATTGACCTACAAATTAAACTTCAACTACATTTCATTATGAATATCAGCATGACAATGACAAAACATCAACATCGAACAAATGACAAAATGACCACGAGATGAAACTCAATTTCATTAGAATTATAAACAGTGTGAGGTTAAAAAAAAAAAAAAAAAAAAAGAGTTACATGTATGGCACAAGTTAAGAGAGAGTTAACAGATGCTGCCAACTGAACAATACTTTCTGAAAATATAAAGGCACATGAAAAAATAAATTTCTGTTGAGAATAATGCAATACAAGTCCTAGAAGAAAAACAACTGCATGGGCATTAAATAATGTAGTTGTACAATATTAGATCATTAGCGTTAATCACACTGCCCTAGATAACAAAGACATCAGAAATTTCACTTCATTTCTAAATAGAATATATATATTAATGATGAGACTTTAGTTTTACTTTGGAATCTTTTTCCATATTCCTATATTTATCCATGATGGATAAAACAGAGTTACCTTGTTGATGTTGCCATCCTGCTGCACACCATTACCAGAACAACCAAGTTCATGAAACAGAGACACGAGAGACAAAGGTTAATTTTAAAGCCATGCCATTCCCAGAAAGACTTTCTTATTATACAGAAGGGAAAGGGACACTGTGAATCAGAGGACTCTGACTGTATTTAAAAGAACACAAAGGCACAATACTGTGACTGGAACAATACACAAATACCCTTAACAAGTTTCTTTCTCCTATGTGTGGGTTATTTGTACTCTGTATTTATAATAAATATTAAAATGAGGTATCAAAAATAAGAGATCAGAGAGATTATTTAAATTTAATATATTGCATAGTATTAAAACCAGCAATATTTAATCAATTTAAGAGAAAATTAAGTCATAAAGTCATCTGATTCAGTTATTCCACAAAAGCTACATTAAAAAAATGAGGCTGCTATATAAGGCTCATTTTACTAGTCTAAAAACTGAAATATTCAGTTTACCCAATCATGCTACACTGCAATGTACTTCAGCACCAGCTCTCTATACTACATCTCAGTGCCAGAGAAAATATTCTGAGAAAAGCTCACTTGGATCAAAACTGAGTTAGTTCCAGTCTTCAGCTGTTGTATAACCACTAAGTGTGGCTCTCCATGAGTATACAGTAATAATGATTATCAAAATGAATACAAAGGAACAATACCATGAATGGAACAATACACAAATAACCAGCACACAGGAGAAAGAAATTTATGACGATGTTTTGGTCGAACTTTGACCATTAACTAGCCACACTGAAGCGCAAAGGGAAGGAAGCCAGTATATATACGAGAGGGGATTCAACTTGGACAGAAACGTCGTCATAAGCTTCTTTCTCCTGTGTGCGGGTTATCTGGATAATAAAAAAATGGTAGGCCAGGTTTGTACTGAGAGCTGATTCAGAATGTTGAACATTTGCATGCCTAGAATGTTACCATAGAATATGTCATCATAAGAAGGAATTTCTGGAAAATGCAGACCATTACCACCTTGGGTTGACAAAACGCAGACAAATATAACAATGTATCACATTTCTCACAAAGAATCTATATTACAGTACCACTGACATTTACGTATAAAGATGCAAAAGCCGGCTTTAAGATTATCATCGAGTATTTTAGAAGATATGTATTTAATAAAAAAATCTGATGTCATGTAAGGCTGATTTAATTGGTAAAGATAAGAATTTAATTAAGATAGCTTTTATTCTTGTTCACTACCACACACACAAGTACAAAATGCTAAGTAAAATTGTACACTAGTGTATTTGAGAAAATTAAAGAGACTGTATCTAATTTTGGTTGAAGTGTCTTGCTTCTTCAGGTATCAGTAATAGTAACCAAGTCTGTTTGTATTACTCATTATCAGTTCCAGATCACTGCTATACTGTATTGTGGGATATACGTATATATAATAATCTAATTAAAACGTGACTTAGGAGTATAAACTGCCATCATAAACTGCTGTATACAAAATACATCACATAAATGAAATGTGAGAGATTATACAATGTAATTGATGTGAAAGGAATTCAAACCAAGACATCAAAAATTAAGAAGAAAAAATGCTGCCAAATGCAACTAGCAAGAAAGGCCACATTACTAAACTCTGAAATGTAACAAACTGAGAATGATATATTTCTCTTCTTTAGTCAAGTTAGTACACCAGAGCTTGTGAAGGTGACACATTCTTTGGGGCAAGTGTTGAGTTAACCATATACTATATAGCTCTTGCAAGACACATTGCCTGCAACACACGCACACACACACACACAAAGCCTGCCATGCTATTTACTAATATAGAGAAAGTTTGTAATCTACCTACTTTATGAGTCTCATGCTGAGTTAGTACAGATACCCATACAGCCTGAAACAATTAAGAACTTAACATGCAATTCTGGAACTTTGTTTCCTTGAATACAATAATACCACAATCATAGATACAGACCAGGTTAAGCAGATTTCCAATTATTCAGAATATCAGACACCAATATACAATATAAAGCACTATATACATAAGCAATGGTATTAGAAAAAATACTTATACAGTGATATCTCTCTTGTTCATCACTATATTATCTGAAAGCCATCTAAATTTGGAAAATAAATATAAACATCATTTTCCAACTTTTGAATAATTTTTCAAATAAAGAACGAAAATTCCAAATTTTGATTCAGAAAAAATCTCTTTACTGAATTTTTTTCCAAATACAAAAGAGGTTAATAAGTTCTAACTTTTGGATCTTTCTGCAATTTGAACACCCTGGCATAAGAAAAATATGACTGCATACAGCATATGACAAGACCTAATGCTCTGGACAATTTAGAATCTGTCTAACCCAATTTTTAGATGATTGAGGTATTGACATAATCTGTGAATGTTATAATTGCATGTACTGCTTAGGAATCATGTATTTTATGTTCATATATATAATTAATGCATGTAATATGTAAGTATTTTTATACACAGTACAAGTATACACGACTGCACAAATTGCATGTTATTATTCTTACTCTACAGTAAAACTTACAAGGAAGAAGTCACACTATCAGAGAAAAGAATTTGAGTTCATGTTACCCTGTTAATGTACAAAGAATATATAAAATTAATCAAGAATTATTGTATGTAATCCCTGTCTTTTCTCACCCACACATACAGCCAAGTGGATGTACACAATTCAGAAAATTACAAATAAATAATTGTATACACACAAGCACATACATACATAAAACCAGTTCTTAAATCAGTACAATATGCTAAATACCAGAAAGGAGCCTATATCTAGCAAAGCACATAACAAAGTCTATTCTTTAACAAGTCGGCCGTCTCCCACCAAGGCAGGGTGACTTCCCAAAAAAGAAACACTTTTATTATCATTCAGTCTATTAGTGTCTTGTCAGAGAAGTGCTGACATTACAGCTCATTTACTCCTCCAAACTTAAATATCCCCACCCCTCCTTTATAATGCTTCACTGTACTGTACTTCCCATTATAACAAAGTCCTGTGAAGTAGAAATGGTTTACCACCAGACTGGCAAGGCAACAGAAGGCTTCAGAGAAATAATCGAAAGCTCCACTGAGTGGATCATCATATGTTTGAGATCTACATTAGGAGAAGTTTTCTATTTCTTCTTACAAACAAAAATGCCACCATCACCACCAAACTAGGTACCAAAACAAAAATAAAAAGATACAAGGAAAGGTCACATAAACCAGCCCTCACGACTTCATAGCGATGTACGTGACTGGGTTAGGGTAGAATGTCTGCCCCGCCTTCCTGAGTGAATCCAGGATAAGAGGGGCCATATAAGCCAAGGAGATGTTAGCAAGCAACCTTTGCATCATTAATATACATTTAACAAGTGGAACAAATTAGGGAGCAATGTAGACTAATCTGAATAATCTGAATCTGAACACTCTTTTACAAGCAAATTTGAGGGAACTAGATTAAGGTATCTGACAAATTTAAGAGATAGACCCAGCAGCTGGAGTTCAACACTTGCAGAATTAAAAAAAAATATGCAAAATAACAAACAAAAACTGACTACAAATTCCTACAGGAAACTTTTGATAAATTGGACAAGTGGAGCGATAACTTGATGATGGAATTTCATGTTGAAGAGCCTCAGGAAAAGGAAATGTAGGAAAGTACAAATAGTCTTCACATGACCTATAACGTCATAATATCTTATGAATATCTAAGACAGAAAAAGATCTTGGGGTGAAAGCAACAAACAACAGATTATCAACAAAAGGACAGAAGATTGCATACATGCAGTACTGAGAGATTCTTGCAATGTTTAACAAACTGATAGTTTTCAACTAAAGGAATAATGAAGACTAAACCTAAACTATAAAATGCAATTTTAATCTAATTGCCGGCAACTACAAAGGTGCGGCCAAAACATGAGTAACTGAAGGTGTACAAAAAATAATATTTAAAAAAAAAAAAAAAAAAAAAAAATTAAGATGTCATTGTTGGGAGAAGGTAGAAAATGATCCATATTTTTCACTTGTCAATTTATAAAAAAAATGCAAAATGTGAAAGAAAAGTTTTTTCTTTTTTGGAACTAATGTAGAAAATGCAAGAGAAAGAACTACATCTCTTTATATAAAAATGGTAGATAACTAGGATATGTGCAAATAATTGGAGAGAGAATACTCCAAGTACAACTATACTCATTTTTTTTTTTTTCAACAAGTCGGCCGTCTCCCACCGAGGCAGGGTAACCCAAAAAAGAAAGAAAATCCCCAAAAAGAAAACACTTTCATCATCATTCAACACTTTCACCACACTCACACATTATCACTGTTTTTGCAGAGGTGCTCAGAACACAACAGTTTAGAAGCATATACATATAAAGATACACAACATATCCCTCCAAACTGCCAATATCCCAAACCCCTCCTTTAAAGTGCAGGCATTGTACTTCCCATTTCCAGGACTCAAGTCCGACTATATGAAAATAACCGGTTTCCCTGAATCCCTTCACTAAATATTACCCTGCTCACACTCCAACGGATCGTCAGGTCCCAAGTATCATTCGTCTCCATTCACTCCTATCTAACACGCTCATGCACGATTGCTGGAAGTCCAAGCCCCTTGCCCACAAAACCTCCTTTACCCCCTCTTTCCAACCCTTTTGAGGACGACCCCTACCCCTCCTTCCTTCCCCTATAGATTTATATGCTTTCCATGTCATTCTACTTTGATCCATTCTCTCTAAATGACCAAACCACCTCAACAACCCCTATACTCATATAAGTACAAATACAAGAGGGCCCCACATATACAGCAGGGCCCTGCATATACAGCACCTACATTCGGTGTTCCACATTTTCATTGACTTTCAAGTGAGCCAATGTTACACCCACTGGTGACAATCGTTGACAGGTGGAACATAATGAACAATGGCTCAATACGAAGCCAACGAAAACGTGGAACACTGAAGACGGTGCTGTACATGCAGGACCGTTCTCTATATAATAACCAACTGCTAATAATACATAATTTACCCCAAATCCCAGTTCTTGCTAAACGAAACAAACAAATATATCCAGATTTTTATAATTAAGTCTGTAATGGAAGATATTCACAGAACAATGAAGACAAGACAGAGGTTTAAGAAACAAGTACAGGAATTAGACAACCATCAAATAAACGTGAACACAAACTAAGCATAAATGTGATAAAACACTGCATAAATAAAAAAAAGTAGTCAACAAGGGAAAAGAATTGAGTGTTAAGGCTAACAAGCTAAGAAATAAGAAATAGAAGATAAAACAACTTAATGTTTATGAAGAATGAAAGTGAAATGAAATCACCACAAAATATAACCTGTGATACAAGAAGCCTCCATTTTGTAAATGATTTGTGTCTCTGGTGTTTTAACTTGCAAATGAGTTGTCTCTCTGGTGTTTCAACTTGCAAATGAGTTGTCTCTCTGGTGTTTCAACTTGCAAATGAGTTGTCTCTCTGGTGTTTCAACTTGCAAATGAGTTGTGTCTCTGGTGTTTTAACTTGCAAATGAGTTGTGTCTCTGGTGTTTCAACTTGCAAATGAGTTGTCTCTCTGGTGTTTCAACTCACAAATGAGTTGTATCTCTGGTGTTTCAAGTTGCAAATGAGTTGTGTCTCTGGTGTTTTAACTTGCAAATGAGTTGTGTCTCTGATGTTTCAAGTTGCAAATGAGTTGTCTCTCTGGTGTTTTAACTTGCAAATGAGTTGTGTCTCTGGTGTTTCAACTTGCAAATGAGTTGTCTCTCTGGTGTTTCAACTCGCAAATGAGTTGTATCTCTGGTGTTTCAAGTTGCAAATGAGTTGTGTCTCTGGTGTTTTAACTTGCAAATGAGTTGTGTCTCTGGTGTTTCAACTTGCAAATGAGTTGTCTCTCTGGTGATTCAACTTGCAAATGAGTTGTCTCTCTGGTGTTTCAACTTGCAAATGAGTTGTCTCTCTGGTGTTTCAACTTGCAAATGATTTATCCTGGGTTTCAACTTGCAAAGGGGAGTTGTATCTTGGTGTTTAAATGAAAGGGTTTTTGTATCTCTGGTGTTTCAACTTGCAAAGGGTTTGTATCTCGGTGTTTCAACTCGAAAAGAGTTGTATCTCGGGGTTTTTCAAGTTGCAAATGGTTGTGTTTTGTTGTTTTAACTTGCAAATAGTTGTGTCTCTGGTGTTTCTCTTGCAAATGATTGTCTCTTGGGTGATTCAATTGCAAATGAGTTGTGTCTTGGTGTTTTAACTTGCAAATGGTTGTGTTCTGGTGTTTTTTTTGCAAATGAGTTGTGCGGGGGTTTTTTAAACTTGCAAATGAGTTGGCTTTTTTTTTTTAACTTGCAAATAGTTTGTTTGGTGTTTTAATTTGCAAATGAGTTTGTCTCTGGTGTTTAACTTGCAAATGATTTGTCTCCGGGTGATTAAACTTCAAATGAGTTGTGTTTGGTTTTTAAAATTTGCAATGGGTTGTGTTCTGGTGTTTTAATTTGCAAATGAGTTGGTTTTCGGGTTTTTCAATTTGAAAATGAGTTGTGTCTTTGGTTTTTTTAACTTGCAAATGATTTGGTTTTGGGTTTTGTTTTTTAACTTGCAAAGATTTGTGTCTTTGGTGTTTTTAACTTGAAAATGAGTGTGCCCTGGTTTTTTTAAATTGAAAAGGTTGTGCTCTGGAGTTTTGGCTTGTGAATGAGTTGTGTCTTTGGTATTTTAACTTGCAAATGAGTTGTCTCTCTGGTGTTTTAACTTGCAAATGAGTTGTGTCTTTGGTGTTTTAACTTGCAAATAAGTTGTGTCCGTGGTGTTTTAACTTGAAAATGAGTTGTGTCTCTGGTGTTTTAACTTGCAAATGAGTTATGTCTTTAGTGTTTTAACTTGCAAATGAGTTGCTTGCACAGAAAACACAGGTAAAAAAGGATGTTTATATTTAGCATGTTTGTACTGCAGCACAGCAGTTGTCAAACTTTAACTGGTTCCTAAGTGATGAATTAGTAAGTGACATGTTTGTAAATTGGCATTTGTAAAATGGGATTTGTAACGTGGTGTTAGTAATGTGGGATTTTGTAATGGGGATGTGTGAAAATGTGAGATGTTTGTAACGGGGATGTTAGTAACGGGATGTTAAAAATAGGTTTTTTGAAATGGGATGTTTTAATTGTGATGTTTGTAACTGGGATGTTAGAAAAGTGGGATGTTAGAAATGGGTTTTGTAATGTGGGATGCTTTTTAACATGGGTGTTTGTATGGGGGATATTGTGTGGGTGTTTGTAATGGGGGATGTTTGAAACAGGGGATTTTTTGAAACAGGGATGTTTGTAATGTGGGATTTTTTGTAATGGGGATGTTGTAACAGGGGATGTTTGAATGGGGGATTTTTGAAATGGGGGATGTTGTAACAGGGGATTTTTTTTGTAAATGGAGATGTTTTTAAAGGGATGTTTGTAATGTGGGATGTTTGTAATGTGGATGTTTGTAATGTGGGATGCTTGTAACATGGGATGTTTGTAATGTGGGATGCTTGTAACATGGGATGTTTGTAATGTGGGATGTTTGTAACATGGGATGTTTGTAATGTGGGATGCTTGTAACATGGGATGTTTGTAATGTGGGATGCTTGTAACATGGATGTTTGAAATTGAGATGTTTGTAACATGGGATGTTTGTAATGTGGGATGTTTGTAATGTGGGATGCTTGTAACATGGGATGTTTGTAATGTGGGATGTTTGTAATGTGGGATGTTTGTAATGTGGGATGCTTGTAACATGGGAGGGTTGTAATGTGGGATGTTTGTAACATGGGATGTTGTAATGTGGGATGTTTGTAATGTGGGATGTTTGTAATGTGGGATGCTTGTAACATGGGATGTTTGTAATGTGGGATGTTTGTAACATGGGATGTTTGTAATGTGGGATGTTTGTAATGTGGGATGTTTGTAATGTGGGATGCTTGTAACATGGGATGTTTGTAATGTGGGATGTTTGTAACATGGGATGTTTGTAATGTGGGATGTTTGTAATGTGGGATGTTTGTAATGTGGGATGTTTGTAACATGGGATGTTTGTAATGTGGGATGTTTGTAACATGGGATGTTTGTAATGTGGGATGTTTGTAACATGGGATGTTTGTAATGTGGGATGTTTGTAACATGGGATGTTTGTAATGTGGGATGTTTGTAATGTGGGATGTTTGTAATGTGGGACGTCTGAAGGAAGAAAGAAGGAAGCACTCAAGTAGTGTATTCATAAAGAAATTTTAAGACAAATTTGCAATATATGTTAGACTCAAATTGGAAAATGCGGTCCTAATATGACATCCACTCCAAAAAATGTCCAAAGACACTTAATATTATGGATTCCACATGTAAGAAATATAAAAACTGAAGGAACTGGATATAACCACATACAAATAAGTAAAACAATACTAAGAAACAGACAGAGAAGGCTATTCAAAATCATGAATTGAGAGAATGACGAGGACATAATTTATAATTATGGAAAGAGATTGGGTCAAGAGACAATGTGAAATATATTACATCCTCACGAATAGAAGGATAGGTAGTTGGACTGATCTGCTGGAGAAGAAAGTATACAATACAACCACTGGAAACTTTAGAAGTACAGTGGACCCCCGCATAACGATTACCTCCGAAT
Organism: Cherax quadricarinatus; assembly: GCF_026875155.1. Taxonomy (NCBI): domain Eukaryota; kingdom Metazoa; phylum Arthropoda; class Malacostraca; order Decapoda; family Parastacidae; genus Cherax; species Cherax quadricarinatus. The sequence continues at coordinate 19,050,722 of NC_069458.1, read as the reverse complement.
GCGACCAATTATGTAAGTGTATTTATGTAAGTGCGTTTGTACGTGTATGTTTGGGGGTCTGAAATGGACTAATCTACTTCACAATATTTCTTATGGGAACAAATTCGGTCAGTACTGGCACCTGAACATACTTCTGGACTGAAAAAATATCGTTAACCGGGGGTCCACTGTATTAATGATAATTGAATTAACCAAAATGGGGCACCACAAGCATAATTATACTTCTGTAACTGCAAAGAAGAAGGGTAATCAATGTTGATATGTGCACACCTCACATACATACATGCACACACACATGATAATCACAATTTCAGTCAAAATTTGATGCAAGATAATGAATGATGGAATGTGATCCTGTAGCAGCTTATTGAGGAATACTAAATAAACAATGAAAACATGACACCTAAATTCAAAGGCCAAAAAAAAAAAAAACTCAAAAATCTATTTATAACACTGGCTTGACTTTTTTCTTTGATACCTAACTCTATGAGGATCATATCAAACAATACAGGATATGATTAATATGATTAGTGGTTTATTGATTAACTGTACATCTTTTCATTGATTTTAAAAGTTTGAATTATTTTTTAAGAAAGTATTTTAGCCAAAGCATTAATGATGATTTGTGTATGTACAAACTGCCTCATTTTTTATAATTAATTAAGTGTACAAGGCAAATCTAATGTGCACTGTTTGTTTATAACAATTATATACGAGTATTTTGTCTACTTGGCTTGTAATGGCTTATTCTACAAGGTTGAGATCTAGTGACCAACTTTCTGCATGAAGCATTACTTTCAACTTAACTACTTGTTTGAAAAATAAATCAATACAACTAAGTATTCATTAATCTTCAGATGTTATGATATATAACAATCATATTACCACCAGTGGCTTTTACCAACGTCAATAAAACCCAAAATTAACTACTAATATTCAAAATTCTTGTTATCAGAACCAAAGAACAGCACTTCCTAACTCGATAAAAAATCAAAACAAAATTATTTTTCCATTCTGCTACATATTTTTTATAAACGTATTTTACTCATGAAAAACAACCAGTAATTCAAATACTGAATCATGGCTCCCGCTCATCACTTCTCTCAAGCTCTTCCTATGTGAAGAATTAATTTGTTAGAGACCATGAAACAACATAGTTAGGAATGTCGATAAATGGCTCAGAGAACTGACAGGTTGATGAATTAGACACTCGTGAAACACTTGGATATCTTCATTGTGGAAATGCTTTGCCAACCAGTGGCTTCCTCAGTCCAATACAGAGAACAATAGTTGAAGATGAGGAGTTTGAGGTAATCAGTCCCTCAGATGAAGGACTGATTACCTCAAACTCCTTCCGATTTTCAACCATTCTTCTCTGTACTGGACTGAGGAAGCTGCTGGTTGGCAAAACATTTCCACAATAAAGATACCCAAGCGTTGCACAAGTGTCTAATTCAACAACACTGTCAGGACACTTAAGAATAATGAGGCAAAAAAAAAAGTCAATGGAATCTGTACAATGCAGTATATCTACCACAAACAAGACACTTGGCCTTAACAACAATAAAGGATGACTGAATATGATGATGAAGCATATTTATCTAGCAAATATGAGTCTACAATTTTTTTTTAAGATAAACTACAGTAACTGCTGAACAGTCTAGTAACTTGCATATTCTTATGATCCTAATGCCATACAGCTTGCAGTAGATCTATTTGTTTATAAGTGGCTGAAATTATGAAGAGCTATCAGACTTGAGGAGGGTAAATAAAGCTTTTTAAGGCTATTATGCTATTTAAACCTAACATTACCTTTTATTTCATGATGATCCAAAATCTCCTCAAAATTTACTACTTTAAGAGTGGAAAACTATCTTCACTGACTTATCTTGAACTGAAATTCTATTTTAATATATGGATCTATTTCTTGGGTAGACTTCTCAATACCATACTAAACATTCCAGCTAATAACAACTATGTGGTCTGATGTGAAATCAGGCACCTATAATCCAATGTTTCTTGATTTAGGAATACATACCGAAGGAGACTTTGGTAGCCCCACTCTCTGACCACAGGTGTTAAGGAGATTTACCAAACACTCTCGTGCACGGGCCTGCAAGAAAGGAGAAAGTGAATGGGAATGAATAGGAAAGATGGTACAGTACAGAACTTCGAAAAACATTCTAATGATTGGCAGGAACATGCAGATTTTGTGACCAATCCCCATCAATTTGATGAGACTCATGGTAGAATCCTGCCTCACTGTACCCTTGGCAACAATGACAGTCAACTCATTTCCTTTCATTTTGTGTTTTAACACAACAGCCATCTCCCACCAAGGCAGGGTGACCCAAAAACAAAAGTAAAATTTTCTTCTTTTTACATTTAGTAATTTGTACAGAAGAAGTTACTAGCCCCTTGCTCCCTGGATTTTAGTTGCCTCTTACGACACACATGGCTTATGAAGGAAGGCTTCTTCTCCACTTCCCCATGGAGTCTAATGAAGTATCTAACTTTATTTACACCAAAAATTAAAGAAGAAAAGTTTCTAAAAGAATATCATTGAGATACCATATAAAGACCACTTTCCTGTTAACTTCATCAGTGTAGCACCATAAAAGAACTTACATAACCAGCTGATACATAAATTACATTGTAATACTCTACCCCTATATCACGTAAACATTTTTCTACACTAAGTGCAAAGTGATACCTTACAATCCTTGTAATTATTTACTGTAGTATCTATGCAACTCTTGCAAGACAATGATAGTGAAAGTGTTTCTTTTTGTGTCACCCTACCTCAGTGGGAGACAGCCAGAGTTAAAAAAAAAAAATTGCTGGAAAACACTTAGTCACTGAGCACCTGGGGAATGGAAGGTAATCGAGTGTGACTTGAGGGAGGGATAGGTAGGTCCAATTCCCTGGATCAACAGCCATTCACTGGCATCAAGACACCCATCTGAAGGTTAACTATCTAATAATATTCAACAATGTAGTGCCTACTACAGATAGCTATCTCATGAAGCTCCTCAGCAGAGTGAAATTTTTTGTCAATGTGATTGAAAAAGTGCACAGAAAATTGAACAGCATGTGGAAAAGTCTTTATAGTATGTGCCATTCAATTTTGGATGAACCTTTCCAATTGAACTTGCAAAAAAGTGCACTGTATAGAATAGCTTTATACAAGAGCTGACTGTACAGAGAGAGTTTTACCATATCATCGACTTGAAAATTCTAATATCTTCTTGGAAGTATTTCCCTTCCTCTCTCTATCTCATACAGCAATGATTCTAATACAACACTTCAAGTACTTTTTTTTTAAACACGTCGGCTGTCTCCCACTGAGGCAGGGTGACCCAAAAAAGAAACACTTTCACCATCATTCACTCTATCACTGTTGTGGCAGAGGCACATAAACACCACAGTTCAAATGCTCCTCCAAACTGCAATTTTTGTTTTTTAACATGCTGGCTGTCTCCCACTGGGGCAGGGTGACCCAAAAAAGAAAGAAACACTTGCACCATCATTCACACATAATCATTGTCTTTGCAGAGGCATCCAGACATGAAAGTTTAGATGTCACTCCAAACAGCCAGTATCCCAAATGCCTCCTTTAAAGTGCAGGCACTGTACTTCCCACCTCCAGGACTCAAGTCCAGCAAACCAGTTTCCCTGAATCCCTTCACAAAATATTACCCTGCTCTTTTCAATATTAAATTTCCCAGGTCATTCACAGCATTTATTGGCATTATGCACTTAAGTGTATAATCTACCAACCTTCCCTAATAGTAAATAACCTCTGTTGTACTATAATGAAGAGCCTAACATTTACATTTACTTTTAAGTTAGAGCACACTGAGAATAATTTATTAACATGAGGTGGGTAAAATAAATTTTATTGCCAGGTCAACGGCAAAAGTCTTCAAAATGAAACTGGACAAGTTACTGAAGGATGTACTGAATCAGCAGTATTTCTGAGGGATGCAGGCAGTCACTCGGAAAGCCAAATTTTAAAAATAGTCACAAGCATGATATGCTGAGCTGTTGGCATTGGCCATTGAAGAAATTTGAGCAGTTTGAAATATCTCTTGGACCTGCAACATGTTTCCTTGAGGATTTGCAGCATGTTTCCTTGAGAATTTGCAGTATGTTTTCTTGAGGATTTGTAACATAAATGCTTGTTACAACTGTTTTTTAACACACCAGCCATCTCCCACTGAGGAAAAGTGACCCCAAAAAACTAAGGAAAAACATTCACCATCATTCACTCAATCACTGTATTACTGGAAGCATGCTCACAACACAGTTGAGATGGCCCTCCGAACTGCAACATCTTCACACCTTCAGAGTGCACTATTTTAATGTTTTTACTGAGTTATTATTTATAATTTATAGATCTTCCAAAAATGTTGTTAATGCAGATTTAAGGCAAGGAATAGATGATATTCTAAATGGTAAATATTCAGACTCCACTGGGTGGGTGGTTAATGAAGTTGTGAAGCTATTCTTACTCATTCTATCACCTTTCTCACTAGTGCACTCTCACTTATACCCTCTCACCTATGCCCTCTCATCTGTACCTTCTCATTTGTGCCCTCTCATTTACACCCTCTCAGGTTCATTTTCAAGAACAACTGTCATGCTGTACAAGAGGTAACTTGTACATAAATTATCAAATGTATCATAATTTTAAATCTATTCATTCTTACTGGAAATTAATGCTAAAACTAAAATAGAAATGAAACTACATTAGAGAACAAGGATAAAGTAACTCTGTACCTGAGACAACCAGGGCCGCTTCCAGCCAGCAAGGTGACTGGTGTCAGCGGTGGAGAGTGACAGACTTCTACGTGCTGAGGCTGTCTCCTCTCTGTCAATTCCCAATGAACCATTTGTGTCGCTGCTCACTCGGTCCTAAAACAAAATTGAGGAGAACTAGTTTATGGAAATTACCATATTTTCTACATATAAGATGCACAAGCAATATAAGTATCACAACTTTATGACTAAAATGAAGCCTTGGAGGGATGTTGCCGGTTTGTTGAAAGAAGAAGAATTTAGTGAACTACGTGTCCTTTTATATAATAACACCAGTAAACCGAAGCCTACTCTTCACCCTGACTTTGAGCATATAAGGTGCAGGCTGATCTTCCAAGACTTTTCTTGGAAAAAAAAAAACCCATAGAGGTCATACAGCACCTGAGAAAATAGAGGGCAATCAGGTTTGATCCGAGGAAGGGGAAGGCAATCCCAAATCTTTGGATCAAGAGCCCTTCACCATAAAAGCACTATCACAAAATAAAGACCTCTAGAAAACTGCTCGTTGAGACATTACATATTACTCTGTACAGGTCCACATTCCTTTATCTGAAATTCTGAAATTCAAAAAGTTCCGAAAACCGAAGTGTTATCGTGGAGTGTAGAGCATCAGTCACTGACAGCCAGAGTGGCAGGTGTCAGTTGTGTCTCAGTGCTTGTAGTGTTCACATGTGCGTCTGCTGTTCGCTGACATTTTGTTTTTGCTTTTTATTTTATGACTGTGTTTAATTTCACCATGAAAATGTAGAAAACTTAAATGCTCTTCTTAACCCTTAAACTGCCCAAACGTAGATCTACATTTGGAGAGCTAGCAGTACTAACATAGATCTACATTTGGACAGTTTAAGGGTTATATGTTCCAGTGAAAGGAAGAAGAGCAGTTCCTTGGGTCAAGATATACTTACTAGCATCAAAGAAAAATAATAAAATAATGTAAAATAATACTATACCATTATGAGATTAAGTGTCAAAATGGCACCTACACACTCAATTAACACCACCAAATTTACAAACTTCAGTATGTCTTTTGAGATTATATAATTTTTGAATGCAGAAATCTGTCTTATAGGATTATATAATTTATGAATGCAGAAATTAAATATGAACCTGTTCTTGTTCCTGTAGACTTTCACCGGTAGCAGAACTGACAGTTGATGAGCCAGTGCTTGCTTGGCCAGGGACCACTATAATTCCTGAGCCCTTTAGGTACCGGCGACCAATTATAGGTGTCTGGTTCACATCAAAAGTAAATTCCATTGTGCGTCCTGTTAATCAAAATTTAGATGTGAATATTTGAATTTAATACTGTATATGCAAGAAAATATATAACTAGTCTTCACACACACATACACAAAACAAAAGATACTAACTGAATATGAATTTTAAAATTGTGAATTAGGAATCAAATCATTTCAGAAATTTCTCCTACCTGGTAATTCCTTTTTGAAGTGCGACTCAATGTCAGCAAAGACATGATGATCCCAGTAATGTGTGTGAGATGAAGCCGGAGGCACCACCAGCGATGATGAACGAGTCACAGCCATTTTTAAAATCCTAAGAGCTTCTTTCCAGTGTGAACCCTGTAATATAAAACTTTGTTTATTTATGATTTCCATTTGATGTATGTTCAAAATCCTTTTATTTGAAGTTGTAATATATTCTGAACCAGTGGTAAATATTTTTTTTTTCAATGCACTGGCAGTATCCCACCAAGGCAGGGTGACCTAAAAACAGAAACAAAAGTTTTTTTTTTTTTTAATTTGGCAATAGTGGTAAATATCTGCTCAATAATTTCTATTTAACCTACAAACTATAAAGGTTGTTCTGGCACAAAGTACAGTAATTACCTTTAAATGTAAAATTGCTCAAGAAAAGAATAAAAAAGTACAATACTGTGATTGAAACAATACACAAATAACCAACACATGGGAGAATGAAACTTGTGATTACATTTTGGTCCAACTTGGACCAGTAACTAGCCACTATCTAAGATATTCCAAATTATTCAATGTGTAATCAAAATCAAGTGACAAAATTCTACTAATCAATCACTGTATTCTGCACACAAGTTTCATAGCTTAAGAAATGTTCCTTGACTTACAATGAGGTTACATTCCAACAAATCCATCACAAGTCAAAAATAGCATAAGCTGAATGTGAATTTTTTGTTTAACACGCTGGCTGTCTCCCACCAAAGCAGGGTGACCCAAAAAGGAAACACTTTCAACATCATTCACACTACCACTGTCTTGCCAGAGGCATGCAGATGTCCCTCCAAACAGCAAATATCACCAACCCCCCTTCAGAGTGCAAGAGCTGTACATCAACTGAACTTACCTCGATATATTTAGCAATAACCCTCAACAAATCTCCATTGACCAGCTGAGCAACAGCAGTATTCATGTCTATATAATGAAGCATGCAGTGGAGGATATTCAATATTGGATTCTGCACACTTGTAGGACCCTTCTCCAATACCTGGAAAGACATTTAGCCTTATACTGCATATTAGAAACTTTTATCCTAAATATTGTAACTCACACCAATATCCCAAACCCCTCCTTTAAAGTGCAGGCATTGTACTTCCCATTTCCAAGACTCAATTCTGGCTAACCTGTTTCTCTGAGTCCCTTCACAAAGTATTACCCTGCTCACACTCAAAAAGCTTGTCAGGTCCCAAAAACCATTTGTCTCTATTCACTCCTATCTAACACGCTAACATGTATGTATCTTTCTTTCAACACACCGGCCATATCCCACCGAGGCGGGGTGGCCCAAAAGAAAAAACTAAAGTTTTTCCTTTTATATTTAGTAATATATACAGGAGAAGGGGTTACTAGCCCCTTGCTCCTGGCACTTCAGTTGCCTCTTACAACATGCATGGCTTATGGAGGAAGAATTCTGTTCCACTTCCCCATGGAGGTAAGAGGAAATAAACAAGAACAAGAACTAGAAAGAAAATAGAAGAAAACCCAGAGGGGTGTGTATATATATGCTTGTACATGTGTAGTGTGACCTAAGTGTAAGTAGTAGCAAGACGTACCTGAAATCTTGCATGTGTATGAGACAGAAAAAAAAAGACACCAGCAATCCTACCATTGTTTAAAACAATTACAGGCTTCCGTTTTACACTCACTTGGCAGGACGGTAGCACCTCCCTGGGCGGTTGCTGTCTACCAAGTGAGCGTAAAACAGAAACCTGTAAATGTTTTACATGATGGCAGGATTGCTGGTGTCTTTTTTCTGTCTCATAAACATGCAAGATTTCAGGTACGTCTTGCTACTTCTACTTACACTTAGGTCACACTACACATACATGTACACATATATATATATACACACCCCTCTGGGTTTTCTTCTATTTTCTTACTAGTTCTTGTTCTTGTTTATTTCCTGTTATCTCCATGGGGAAGCGGATCAGAATTCTTCCTCCGTAAGCCATGCGTGTTGTAAGAGGCGACTAAAATGCCAGGAGCAAGGGGCTAGTAACTCCTTCTTTTGTAAATATTACTAAATGTATAAGGAGAAACAATACACAAATAACCCGCACATAGAAGAGAGGAGCTTACGACGACGTTTCGGTCCGACTTGGACCATTTGTAAATGGTCCAAGTCGGACCGAAACGTCGTCGTAAGCTCCTCTCTTCTATGTGCGGGTTATTTGTGTATCATCAGTCACGGTATTGTGCCTTTTTTTGTTATTTAAAAGGAGAAACGTTCGTTTTTCTTTTTGGGCCACCCTGCCTCGGTGGGATACGGCTGATGTGTTGAAAGAAGATATATATATACATGTATATATGTATGTACATACACATGCATGCATGCATGTAATAAGATCACAGTAAACAGATGATATCACAACATGCAAAATAACAACTCTGAAAAAAATTGTGAAATTCCAATCACTTTTGAGATTTTTCATATCAAGGAACTGTACACAGTTCCTTGATAGTGTATAAAATCACAAAATCACTTGGAATTTCACTATTTTTTTCACAGTGGTTATTATGCTTATGTATACAGCCTCTCCTCACTTAATGATGGGGATCCCCTCCTAAGACCATGTCAGTAAACGAGTTCGTTGTTAAGCGAGGAGCATACTATAATGGTAGTGGGTTTGTGTTAACCATCTCTGGTATTGTTTTAATGTCGCCTATGCACCATTTATAATATTTCTGGTATATTTTTAAATGTTTATACAGTAGTGTATTGTATATCGTAATAAACTGAACAGAGGAAATCAACTCTAATACACATTATTTAGGTATGTGTACTGGTCAGAGAGTCCGGTGTAAGTCTGAGTTGTTGGTAAATGACTATGTCCCTAAGTGAGGAGAGGCTGTATATGTATGTATGCAAGGACCTTGATAATGTGAGAAATCATGAAAGTGCTTGGAGTTTCATTATTTTGTGTTGCATACAGAGAAGGAATATCTCACCTCAACTAAAAATGCCATGAGACTTAACGAGAGGTTTGCGTACGAGTCGTGGAGGTATTTGACAACGCACTTAGTCCACTGAAAGCTCTCCTTACTGAAGTTGCGGCGACTGTACAGGGTCATAACCGTAGCCAGGTTTTCCAGCTCTTTGCCCTTCTCATTACAAACCTGAAAAAAAAGAGTTAGATAAATTCTTAAATCAGGTGTTTCTTCCATGCAGGGGTAACAAGCTGAGCATACCACTTCTATAAAAACTTAATAAAAAATGCAAATGCTCCTCATAAATTAAATTTAGTATATGCACACACAAACACACATTTCATTTGAAGAACTCCCAAAAGAACCTTAATAAATTAACAACTTTACTTCCAATATTCAGAGGTCTGGAAATAAAAGTACAACATAACTTGTCCACTGATGAGAAAAAATTTCTATTTGTATTCTGTCTCAGTTAAATGGTAAAGGAGAAGCATCTAGTCTGAAGATACAAGGTATTACAACAAAGTGTTAAACAATCATTATTATTTCTCATTCTAATGATGATAAATACAGTGGTACCTCGGGATACAAACAGCTCAAAACACGAACAATTATGTAAATGTATTTATGTAAGTTCTCCATGGGGAAGTGGAACAGAATTCTTCCTCCGTAAGCCATGCGTGTTGTAAGAGGTGACTAAAATGCCGGGAGCAAGGGTCTAGTAACCCCTTCTCCTGTATAAATTACTAAATTTAAGAGAAACTTTTGTTTTTCTTTTTGGGCCACCCTGCCTTGGTGAGATACAGCCGGTGTGTTGAAAGAAAGAAAGATTTATGTAAGTGTTTGGTAAGTGTATTTTTGGGGGTCTGAAACAGATTAATCTAATTTACATTATTCCTTATGGGAACAAATTCGTTCAGTATCAGCACTCAAACAGCCTTCTGGAATAAGTTCGTATCCCAAGGTACCACTGTAAATATCACCATCCACCAAGGCTTCACAATAAGCAGCCTATGCCATGACAGATCATCATTACAGGTAATATGATTTCTCAAAAATGTTTTGGTACCTGAATTCTAATCTGATAGAAAATATAGTCCAAGTGATATATTTTGTTGTGCTGGCTAAGGGCTTCAAAATACTCTAGGCAGTATATTAGCACTTTGAAAAAAAAAAAATATTCAGACAACAGACATTAACAAAATTTTTGTCAAACATGACAACACACCTGCACAGTAGGCCTCATGTCTGATGATCATTTCTCTTTAACCCGTAAACAGTCCAAGCAGATCTACGTTCACATGTGTAATGCTACAAAAGTAGATCTATGTTTTTTTACATATTTTCAAATATAAAAAAAAAAAAAGTAGATCAAAGTTTTTTACACATTTTCAAATGTAAAAAAACAAAAAGAAGGTCTATTTTTTTTTACATACTTTCAAATGTTGAAAAAATGTATACCGTGGACCCCCGCATAACGATTACCTCCGAATGTGACCAATTATGTAAGTGTATTTATGTAAGTGCGTTTGTACGTGTATGTTTGGGGGTCTGAAATGGACTAATCTACTTCACAATATTTCTTATGGGAACAAATTCGGTCAGTACTGGCACCTGAACATACTTCTGGAGTGAAAAAATATCGTTAACCGAGGGTCCACTGTATATACGTTTGGACCGTTTATGGGTTGAGAGTGAGTTAGCATCATTCACTATAAAGCCCAGATCTAGAACAGTCTTCTACTACTTGGACAAGTTAAGACAACATCACTGACAATAATGAGGAGCTGAAGACTTGACAATGCCTCTGCCACTGGCACTAGAGGTTTCTATTATTAGAAAAAAGTGTGTGAATCATAATGTTAACTCAAATGAAAAACATGATTCATTACCAAAATCTGATAGGCATTATATATTAATTTCAAGTACTGTAGTGTATTTATGTTGCTTTCTTTGCACTATTCTATGACAGAAGCAAGAATGAAAAAGGCATTTCTGAGATATTGCTTGAGGAGTGAGAGTGAGTTATAGAGTACAGTAATTATGATGGGTGATATGAATAACCTGAAAACAGTGCTTTTTTATCAAACTGGCCATATCCCACTGAGGCAGGGTGACCTAAAAAGAAAAACAAAAGTTTTTCTTTTTAGGTTACCCTAAATATAAAAAGAAAAACAAAAGTTTTTCTTTTTATATTTAATAATGTAAACAGGAGAAGGGGTTACTAGCCCCTTGCTCCTGGCATTTTAGTCGCTTCTTACGACACGCATGGCTTACGAGGAAGAATTCTTCTTCACTTTCCCATGGAGAAAGAAATAGTGTATATGTATTATAAATGCATATTTTAGGCGTAAATTAGTTACATTCTTGTATACCTTTGATATACCTTTGAAGAGTTTAAAGAATTTTACTACTCTTGGCCATAGGCCAGGCTTGTCCGGTACTTGCCTGGTCAACCAGTCTGTTGTTGCTGGAGGCCTGCTGCCCCACATATCCATCACAGCCTGGTTGATCTGGCACCTGGTGAAGATGCTTGTCCAGTTTCCTTTTGAAGGCTTCTACACTTGTCCCAGCAGTGTTTTTGATATCTTCTGGTAAGATGTTGAATAGTCTGGGACCCCGGATGTTGATACAGTGTTCCTTTATTGTTCCTACCACACCCCTGCTCCTCACTGGGTTTATTGAACACTTCCTCCCACATCTCTCACTCCAGTATGTTATTATGGCAGTGTGCAGATTTGGGACCAGGTCCTTGAGTACTTTCCAGGTATATATTATCATGTATCTCTCTCCTCTGCTCCAATGAGTACATGTTCAAGACTTAAAGGCGTTCCCAGTAATTTCGGTGTTTTGCTGACTCAATGTGGGTCGTAAACGATCTCTGTATTTGTTCCAGTTATGATATTTCTCCTGCTTTGAACGGGGCCATCAGCACTGAGCAATATTCTAAATGAGGGAGCACTAGCAATTTGAAGAGTGTCACCATCAGCATTATTTCCTTTGTTTTGAAAAGTCTCAATACCCACCCCATCATCTTCCTGGCTGTCGTGATCTTTGTCTTGTTATAGTCCTTAAAAGAAAGGTCAGCTGACATAATTATTCCCAGGTCTTATAAGTGTTCCTTTCATTCTATTTGGTGACCCTCTTACAGTGTTCCTTTTGAGTTCTTCATTCTTTACATACCTAAGCAGCCGGAACTTATCACCAATGAATGCCATATTGTTCTTCACTGCCCACTGGGAAACCCTGCTTATGTCTTCCTGCAATTTTTCAGTGTCCTCTACTGTAGTGTTTTTCATGCTTATTTTAGTGTCATCTGCAAATGATGATACAAAAGTGTGATGGGTATTTTTATCTATGTTTGCTATGAGGATGAGAATCAGCAGAGATGCCAGGACAGTGCCTTGGGGCACTGAGCTTTTGACCTTGCTGATGTTGGATCTTGCTCTGGTTACTACTACTACTTGTGTTCTGTGTGTTAGGAACCTGAATATCCATCTGCCTACCTTCCCCATAATGCCCATGGCCCTCATTTTGTGTGCTATCACTCCATGATTGCATTTGTCAAGCACCTTTGCAAAATCTGTGTAAATCACATCTGTGTTTTGGTCATCTTCCAATGCCTCCGTAATTCTGTCATAATGGTACAGTAGCTGTGACAGGCATAATTTTGCTCTAAAATCATACTGGTTTGGGTTATGCTGGTCCATGAAATTTGTAATCTGCCATCTCATCGTTCTTTCGAAGATTTTTATGATGTGAGAAGTTAGGGCTACTGGTCTGTAATTTTTAGCTAGTGTTCTACTACCTCCCTTATACAAAGGAGCTATGTGCGCACTCTTTAATTAAGGCCTCCGGTATTTCACCTAGATCTAAGCTCTTTCTCCAAAGAATACTGAGGGCTCGTGCTAGTGGTACTTTGCACTTCTTTATAAATAGAGCATTCCATGAATCTGGTCCAGGTGCTGAGTGAGTGGGCATGTTGTCCATTTCTTTTTTGAAATCTATGGGATTTGTACTAATATCAGTTAGTTGGTCTGTACGGCCTGCTGCTGGAGTGAAAAATATTTCTGCATTTTCTACCTTGCTGTCATTTAGTGGGTTGCTGAACACTGACTCACACTGTTCTTTTAGGATTGCACTCATTTCCTGTTCATCGTCAGTTTACGAATCTCCTCTCAATAACAGTCCAATTCTACAGGTAGTTGTTAGCTTAGATTTTGCATAGGAATAGAAATATTTCAGGTTTCTTGCAATATCCTGTATGGCCCTTTTTCCCTTTGTACTTCTTCTGTTAGGTATGACATCCTAAGTTTTTGCTCTAATTCAGTGATCTCTCAGCTAAGACTATCTTTCCTCTGTTGCAACATATTTGTATTTTTAAGCAATTCAGTAACTCATTTTCTTCTTCTGTACCATCTCCAATGCTCTCTCTCTATATCTGATCTTCTGTACCATCTCCTACACTCTCTCTCTACATCTAATCTTCTGGGTTTCCTCAATGGTATGTGCTTCATACATACCTTGTTTGCTTCTGTATTCAGCTTCTCTCGGCACTGGTGGGGATTTAGGGTGCTCATGTCTGATTCCAAGGATATGTCTGATACCTTTTGGTTTATTTTTTCCCAGTCAATTCTATGGTTGTTAAAATTAAACTTACTGAACATCCCATCTCTAACATTAGTGATGCAGTTCGCTAATCCTGAGTTAATACTCATTTGAACTTCTATGATGTTGTGATCAGAGTACAGTGGACCCCCGCATAACGATTACCTCCGAATGCGACCAATTATGTAAGTGTATTTATGTAAGTGCGTTTGTACGTGTATGTTTGGGGGTCTGAAATGGACTAATCTACTTCACAATATTTCTTATGGGAACAAATTCGGTCAGTACTGGCACCTGAATATACTTCTGGAGTGAAAAAATATCGTTAACCGGGGGTCCACTGTATATTGTTTTTGTAACTGTTATGTCTCTGATTAACTCCTCATTGTTTGTGAATATCAAATCCTGGATATTTTCATTTCTAGCGGGATCAATTATATATTGGTTCAATGAGCACTTTTCACACAGCCTCATTAATTCCCTGGTATGTGCCCATTGAGCCAGGGTGCTTCCTGGAGATATTTCTGGTATAACATTGTATTTTTAGCTAAGTTTCAATATTTTTTGTAATACAGCTGTTGTTTTATTGAATATATACCTCTAATGAGGTATATATTCAATATTAGTTGCTTGCTGATTTAAATTCTTCATCTATGATGCAAATGAAAGTATGAGGCTGGTTGCACACATTACATTTGCTAACACCTGTCAATGGCTATGGAGCTCATCAGTCCTGCAGCCAAGTCCTAGAAAAGATCCCTTAAACTGGAAAGGAAATATTAAAGGAATAGAAGCTCTTACAAATACATAGGAAAGTAAAGATAGTGTATAGCACTGAGAATAAGTTTGTACAAAAGATTCTTCCATTTGTGAAGGTTGTAGATAAATCCTTTATTGACAGGAAAAGGAACAAGTGTGGGTAGCTGAAGTGACAGCTGGATGTAGTCATGGAACCAAGTGAGGGAGGGTAGGTACAGTCATCTGTAGACCTGGATAACAATGAAAGGGAAAACTGGGTGTAAGGGGAGGGAGTATCCCCTTCACTCCTCACCAAGCAGCAGCACTTGTGCTGTGCATATGGAGTGAGGTACAGAGATACAGAAGACAAAGATGGCAGTTATGAAATGCTGCAGAAGGCAGGTTAACATTCATGATATTTACCTGCCATCTCAAGTGCTTATAAGACAAAAAGAAAAGGCCAGCAATCCTGCCAGTGTAAAACATGTAAGATGAAGAATGGGAGGGGGACATGTAATTACCATGTATCCTTTTCACATTACTATGAGAGGACAGCAGTATCCTAAGCCTAAACACATTTATATCATATAGTTAATAGCCTCAAATTTTTTTTAACACAATGGCAGTCTCCCACTGAGGCAGGGTGACCCAGAAAAAAAAGGAGAAACAAAGTTTCTTCTCTTTTACATTTAGTAATTTACACAGGAGGAGTTAGTAGCAACTTGCTCCTCGATTTTAGTCGCCTCTTACAACATGCATGGCTTAAGGAGGAAGGATTCTTCTCAATAGAGGAAATATAAAAGGTAAAAACGTGCACATACTGGATTATATGATAAATCTTACAGAAAGAAGACATTAAAGAAAACATTAAGCTCGTAAATTCTTATTTGTATTACTGCTAAATTCTACTGAACAGTTCTTACCTGTGCAATATTTTCTGCTGCCTGTATACAGAGTGTATTTGCATCTTCATAGTTTTGCAACATGTAAGGAAGCAAAGCGATCACATTGATGGCAAACGCCCTGCTCTGACTGGGGTCGACAACCTGAACAGACAAAATAAAAGCGTAAGAGATACATCAACTGGTCATCTGAGCTGACAACTTCAAGGACCATGTCTATGAATATTTCCCTAAAAAAAAAAAATACCAAGAAAAACAAAAATTGTAATTTTAATATCGTTTTATCTGCTAATCATTGCAGGAAACATGACAAAAAAATATTTACAAAACATGAACAGTAACTCAATAAATATTTGTTTTCCTAGGCAGCAAGGATATTCATACACATCTATTATTTCCTTGTTACTATTAGTGATATAATGAATATTTTATAGATATCAGACTGCAAAGAAATAACTAAAATGAATTTTACTACAGTATCAAAACTAAATACTGTATATGACACATGGTGTTATAATAACTAGTGAGAGGTAGTCTACACAAGTTAATAGTTTAAGCAACAAAAAATAGTATTTACTATTAGCATTTAGTGTTTTATGACTATAATATGATTTCCTCTCTGGGTCACCCTGTCTTGGTGAGAGACTGTCAGTGATTTAAAAAAGCAATTCAGAGAGCACAGGAGTTGTTACAGTGGTTTGGGCATTTAGAGGATGGAACAGAATAAGATGACCAAGAGGATGTATAAATCTGGGATGGAACGAAGAAAGGGCAGGGGCCAGATAAGGAAGGGATCACGGGAGTGTAGAGGTGGTTTTGAGTGATAGGGACTTGTGCAAGTGTGTCTGAACAGGGTAAGTGGAGACAAGTGGTTCTTATAACTTTACATGCTATTGGAGAGTGAGTACATTAACATTTATGAAGCCATTCAGAGAAGTCTGTTTGTTGAACTTGAGGAGTCCCAGGGTGGGAAGTACAGTGTCAGACTCTGGAGGAGTGGTAAGGATGTTGCAGTTCAGAGGGTCATTTGAATTGTGATGTTTGCATACTTCTAGAAGATAGCTAGTGAATAAATGATGGTAAATGTGTTTCTTCTTCTTCTTATTCTTTTTAGTAATCTTTACAGGAAAAGGGGTTACTAGCCCATTGTTCCCGGCATTTTAGTTGACTTTTACAACACGCATGGCTTACGGAGGAAAGATTCTTATTCCACTTCCCCATGGATATAAAAGGAAAAGTAATAAAACCAAGAACTATTAATATAAAATCAAAGAAAACTCAGATGAGTGTGTATAAATAAACATGTACATGTATGTGTAGTGTGACCTAAGTGTAAGTAGAAGTAGCAAGACATACCTGTAATCTTGCATATTTATGAGACAGACAAAAGACACCAGCAATCCTACCATCATGTAAAACAATTACAGGCTTTCGTTTTACACTCACTTGGCAGGACGGTAGTACCTCCCTGGGTGGTTGCTGTCTACCAACCTACTACCTACAATGTGTGTAAAGGTAGAAAGTTGAAAGTAAACATAGAAAAGAGTAAGGTGATGAGGGTATCAAATGATTTTGATAAAGAAAAATTGGATATCAAATTGGGGAGGAAGAGTATGGAAGAAGTGAATGTTTTCAGATACTTGGGAGCTGACGTGTCGGCGGATGGATTTATGAAGGATGAGGTTAATCATAGAATTGATGAAGGAAAAAAGGTGAGTGGTGCGTTGAGGTATATGTGGAGTCAAAAAACGTTATCTATGGAGGCAAAGAAGGGAATGTATGAAAGTATAGTAGTACCAACACTCTTATATGGATGTGAAGCTTGGGTGGTAAATGCAGCATCGAGGAGATGGTTGGAGGCAGTGGAGATGTCCTGTCTAAGGGCAATGTGTGGTGTAAATATTATGCAGAAAATTCGGAGTGTGGAAATTAGGAAAAGGTGTCGAGTTAATAAAAGTATTAGTCAGAGGGCAGAAGAGGGGTTGTTGAGGTGGTTTGGTCATTTAGAGAGAATGGATCAAAGTAGAATGACATGGAAAGCATATAAATCTATAGGGGAAGGAAGGCGGGGTAGGGGTCGTCCTCGAAAGGGTTGAAGAGAGGGGGTGAAGGAGGTTTTGTGGGCAAGGGGCTTGGACTTCCAGCAAGCGTGCGTGAGGGTGTTAGATAGGAGTGAATGGAGACGAATGGTACTTGGGACCTGACGATCTGTTGGAGTGTGAACAGGGTAATATTTAATGAAGGGATTCAGGGAAACCGGTTATTTTCATATAGTCGGACTTGAGTCCTGGAAATGGGAAGTACAATGCCTGCACTTTAAAGGAGGGGTTTGGGATATTGGCAGTTTGGAGGGATATGTTGTGTATCTTTATACGTATATGCTTCTAAACTGTTGTATTCTGAGCACCTCTGCAAAAACAGTGATAATGTGTGAGTGAGGTGAAAGTGTTGAATGATGATGAAAGTATTTTCTTTTTGGGGATTTTCTTTCTTTTTTGGGTCACCCTGCCTCGGTGGGAGATGGCTGACTTGTTGAAAAAAAAAAAAAGTGTTTTTCTTCTTTTGGATCATCCTATATTGGTGGGAGATGGCTGGTGTAATAAAAAATAACAAATTGACTTTTAACACAATGGCCGTCTCCCACCAAGGCAAATAAAATAAAAACAAAAAAGGCAAATTTTTCTTCCTTTTCTTTTTTTAAGTTTAGTAGTGTATACAGGGTTACTAGCCCCTTGGGAAACGGCCAATGCGTTGAAAAAAAAAACCAATAATAGCAACAACAACAATACTTACTATTAGATCAGTGAGCTGTGTAAATCTAGAGAGAAGAGTAATTGTTGGTTCATAGGTGGTTGCACTTGTACATCCCTTAAGTAAGAGAGCATGTACACCTGGGAACTCCTTCCACTTTAGTTGCTGCTGTAACTTCTCAACCTGTCAAGTATTACATCATATGTTATTACATAATATATAGTATACTCATCGCTCCTTCCCTATTCATTCGTACTTTTCTGTTTCTCCTCTCTCCTTATTCATTTTCCTCCATGTTTCTCTTCCTCCTGCCCTATCCTTGTTCATCTTTTCCTTCTCATCCCTTCCTTCCTGTTTCTCTCTTTTTCCCTATTCCCTTGCGTGAAATGCTCTGCATAACCACGGGCTTTCTACATGCATTATTAAGTGTCATCCATTTGTATACAAACAATGTATCACGTGGAAATAAATTTTTGAATTTTGAACCTGAATGTATCTAACTTGTTTGAGGAGGAAGCATTACACTTTAACCTATCACAGTAACCTACTTTTCAAGAATCTGTCCTTTCAAGTCCCACTGAAATTAGATTGTGAATGAATGACTCTACCCTTATGTTTCATTATTCGGTAATTAAATGCAAATAACCATATGAAGTTCAATACTTGAAAAGGTCAGTAATGTACTTTCTTTCTTTCAACACATCGGCCGTATCCCACCGAGGCGGGGTGGCCCAAAAGGAAAAACGAAAGTTTCTCCTTTTACATTTTAGTTTTTACATTTAGTAAGTTTGAGCTCGGGTCACTGGGATGAGAGCTCAAGGTGCTTCCACTGAGACATGAGTCACCTTTACTTAACATGATTTAAATTGGGATGAGAGCTCAAGGTGCTTCCACTGAGACATGAGTCACCTTTACTTAACATGATTTAAATTGGGATGAGAGCTCAAGGTGCTTCCACTGAGACATGAGTCACCTTTACTTAACATGATTTAAACTGCCATCTCCCAATGTCTTTCTAAAATAATTTTCAAATTTTAAATCAAGAAAGATTTTTAAATAAAAAAAGGAGATTCAGTATTTTATGAAGCAGATTTTATTCCTTGTTTCCTTTAGGAGGTTTGTAAAGCTATGAAAAAAAATTAAAAAAGGAACACAATTCTGGAAGATTAAGATGCATGCAACAGTTGGGTATCTTTATCGTTGAAACATTTCACCTACACAGTAGACTTCTTCAGTGAAATAATGATGATGTAATCAGTCCATCAAACTTAGAGAAATAGTACAGTGGACCCCCGCATAACGATCACCTCCAAATGCGACCAATTATGTAAGTGTATTTATGTAAGTGCGTTTGTACGTGTATGTTTGGGGGTCTGAAATGGACTAATCTACTTCACAATATTCCTTATGGGAAAAAATTCGGTCAGTACTGGCACCTGAACATACTTCTGGAATGAAAAAAGTTCGTTAACCGGGGGTCCACTGTATTTGAGGTGGTCAGTCCCTCAATAATTGTTGCACATATCTTAATCTTCAACTTGTTGGTATTTTGTACCTTTTACAACATAACACAATTCCTGCTAAATAACCTTCACTGTAACCCAGAACTTGATGGTAAACCTGCATCAAAACGAAAAATTCCATCTACAGTCCTTGACAGAGTTACCGGAAAACAATAAAACCAGTTTAGATATGAGAAAAAACAACCGTTAATTTCCTACATTGCTTACACAATCCAATCAAGGGAAAATCAATATTCAAAACAACATACTCAATCCATTTTGTTGAAATAATTCCACTTAAAATAGAAAACTTAATAACAATGAAGGCCTAAAATCTTGCCTTGTCTCGACAGTCTGGTCGATCAAGGGGTAGTCGTGCTAGCACCTTGTCCAGCAGCCTCATTGCTAGAATAAACTCATATTCATAGTCAGATTCCAACATAGACACTGCAATCCAGAAGAACTGTGCGAGAACCTGGAAGAATTATGCCTTCTAAAATTATACTTTATGACACAGACATTATAACAAATCAGATCATACACAATTAAATAAAAAAATATCCTATCTGGTTATTTTTTCGCTTAGTGACAAAGCAAACATTAAGTAGCAATTTCTTAGTGACTACCTGGTACACAGTACTTAGTTTTCTCAAAGACCTGTCAACAAGATGTATTTCAGTCAATTTTGTCAGAATAATTTAATATCCAAAGAATCATAGTAGTGCCGTAAATGCACGTCAACTTACCGTCATCTTGTCATCAGCTGAACTCTGGTCAGCTAACTGTTTCAGTGATTGAGCTGACCGTGACCGTGACAAGTTACTCGACTGCTGGAGCTGCTGCTGTTGCTGTTGCCTCATGCGTGTGTCCACATCTGTTCCACTCCTACCTCGCATCTCAGGCTGAACTGTAAAAGGGGTAAGATTTATCTACATCATTTCATCTATCTACATTCGTTTGCAATTTTATTTTGTACCTTTAAGGAAAAAAGTTATTAGAAACTTCTTCATGCCAATACCTCTCATTCATTGTAAAGTACAGCTTTGTCAGTAGAGTTGTAGATGAGTGGAAATAACTTTTATATTGTATCACTGCTCATAGAACTGAGTAGCTTTTAAAATAGAATGGATAAATATGTGAGAGAGAATAGTCGGGTGTGAAAAAGACCTGCCTAGCATGGGCCTTTATGGCTATCACAGTGCTCCTCTAGTCTTATGTTCTTATGAGTCTTTCACTTCTTTATAATGTAAGATTCAATTATCACCATTTATTCAAGATAAACTTCAATAAATGGTACAGATAGGTACCAAAGTTTAGCTTGAGTGTTGGAAACTAGAGTAGCAATTCAAGACTGAATGACTGTGAACAGGAAGTTTAATGGGCCTAGTATAATCCCTAATGTATAAAAAAAAAAAAGCTTCAACATTCAACTTTTATGCAAGAATCTTTTTTTTTTTATCACACAGACCGGACCGCGGGGGCGCTGACCTCTGGAACTCTCTCCAGGTAAACTACAGGTAAACACTGACTGTCACCCTACCTTAGTGGGAGACAGCCAGTGTGATAAAAAAAACTTGCACAATACACTGAGCTGTTTAACATAGTTTATAACAACAGGTCAAATGAAGTGTTTGGCTTATTATGTATATCTAAATAATTAAAAATATTCAAATACAAATCGAAAGCTAAATATTAATGCATTTAAGCTGTACACATTGAGAAAGGTGTAGAGAAGCTATATAGGAGGGGCCCCACTCTTATATAGCAGGTTAGGTTCCGGGCTACTGATGTAGAGCGAAAATCACTGTAAAGTGAATCATAGCCTTTTTCCACTTTCAAATGCATATAAAACCCTGATAACAACAGCAATAGAGCTAGGCCTAAAAAATGCATATACAGTACACACATTACTTATCTTAAAATATTTTTGTCCTTAGCTTATAGTGAGTGATGAATATTGTAGGAAGACTGAATAAATAGAGAATGGGCATAACCGAAAACTGCTGTATTAGCAAAACACTATAAAGCAAAGCGCTGTGCAGTGGGGCCTGCAGTCTACCTTTAATGTCTGCTGTTGGTGAAGCCATTGGTTTGCCTCTGCCATAAGATATGGAGTAAGAGGTGGAACGGATGTGTCCTCCAGGAGAAACTGGTGTTGTGGGTGTTGGATATCCAGCCCCGTAGAAGTGACCCATCATGCCATACCCTAGCGGCCCTTTGCGTTCTTTGTTGTTTAAGTTTGGTGTGGATTTGAACAGTTCACGAACAAATTCTATGGGCCTGTTGAAAGAACGAAAATCTCATTACAGCATATTTAAAAAAATGAAAGAACTCATAAACTTACAAATAATGAGTTGCTGTGTACAGTTTAGGAATACTCAATAATTTGCAACATTTGATTATTTCACTATGTATTTTAAATTGGTCAACTAAAAACCAAAGATTAATTATTAATACACTTAAGCCCTAACTTTTTAAAAAAGGTGTATGAAATCTGACATAAACTAGTGTATTATTATTTAATTGTATTGCCTAAATGTTTACAAGAATTGATTATTTAATAATAAAATTACTGTGCACATTTAAAAAAGTTTCAGAAATACAATAAAAGTGATACATTTTATTTTATTATACAATATGTATATTTATTGGGAAGCACTAAAATAGTATAGGTCGTATAATGCCTGGGTTGAGAGCCCTTTACAGGATGGTGAATCAGACACATGTGCAACATCAACCCAGATATTGCACATGTGTCTAATTCATCAATGTTGCATAAAACAAGAATTTCACTTGCCTGAAATCTGAGTCCAGAGCATCAACAGCGGACTCGAGGGTGAGCATTAGTTCGGTAACATAACCTTGCATGTCCTCCCCTTGCTCAGCCACTGTCTCCACAAGGCGCCCAAGAAGATCACTCAACATGCGTGATGACATAGACACATGTAATGACCGAAACACCTGCCAAAAATTTGGAGAAAATAATGAACACTGTCATGATGTACAGATTTAAGCTGCATAGAGAACAAAGATAATCTACCTAACTGTTTCAACAACTATAATGCTATACACAAATAACCCGCACATAGGAGAAATAAGCTTATGATGACATTTTGGTTCAACGTGGACCATTGACTAGTCACACTAACACGCAAAGGTGAGGGAGCCAGTATATACAGTGGACCCCCGGTTTACGATATTATTTCATTCCAGAAGTATGTTCAGGTGCCAGTACTGAACAAATTTGTTCCCATAAGGAATATTGTGAATTAGATTAGTCCATTTCAGACCCCCAAACATACACGTACAAACGCACTTACATAAATACACTTACATAATTGGTGGCATTGGGAGCTGATCGTAAAGCGGGGGTCCACTGTATAGGTGAGGAAGACAATGCTATAAAAGTGACACACAGACACAAAGCAGAAAGTGAGTGTGAAGTTTTACCCTTCTAGGATATGTGGCAACCTTCACTCAATTACTGTACTGAGTGTCTGTGGTTTAACCCCCGGCTGAGTGGAAATGTTGGACATATTTCCTTACATCAGCTGTCCCTGTTCACCTAGCAGTGAGTAGGTACCTGGGTATTAGTTGACTGGTGTGGGTTGCATCCTGAGGAACAATACTAAAGGACAGCAATAGAAATAAGGCAGACAGTTCTCGATGATGTATTGACTTTCTTAGGTTATCCTTCATGGCTTACACTCCCTACCTTGGGTTAAAAGTCCCAGCAAATCTTATCTTACCTTGTACTTTGGAAAATATTAGTGAATGTGCAGTCAACATGCAGAGACATCAAAATATTAATGATCCTCTGAACTGCAAAAAATCCCCACATCCTCCCTTCAGTGGATAGGCACTATACTCTCCACCTCCAGGACTCAAATCCAACTACACAATATTAATCTGATGTTGATTTAATTTCAAATAGGGGCTCCTTTATTAGGCCTTCTACATACTGATCTCTTGTGTATTCTTATTCCAAGCACAGCCTGAGGAACTGAACATTACACTAATAGAGGAAAGTGTCTTCTTTATTCTTGTTTAGTACTAATCTTCAAGTGGACTTTTAGAGTGACATCTAAACCATCATATTTGTGTGCCTCTGGGAAGACAGTGTTTGTGTAAATGATGACAAAATTGTTTCTTTGTTGGGTCCCCCATGGCTGTGGGAGACAGCCAGCACATCAACTTATCTGGTTTAATAATATGTACATTTAAAAATGAAACTACAAAGGATTTTAAACTCATCATAAATCTTACCTGCAAGGAGCGTCCAGCATAATGTCGAGAAGAACACGAGAGTGCCAGGTGTAAAGCAATTTGAGCCCAGCGTTCTTCAATGTGGGTGTGGGGCAAGGAGTGACTAAACACCTAGAACACATTACACAAAAGTAACACAAGCCTAAGAACAAATTAAATGTCAAATATAGAGTGTTAGAATAGGAAATAAGATTGCTAGTTACTGCATTCAAGTATAGTACATTAAAAACCATGGAATGGGAAGGGTTTGAACCCATGGCGAGTGAGTCGCAAAACTCCAGTGTTATTACGATTTTGTGAGTCATAGTACATATTAATAAAATGACCAAAAGTGATGGCTGGATGAGACAACTTACTGTAACAACATGCCGGACAAAGTTGGCAAGTTGTTCGGCACTTCTGATGGAGAACTGCTTCGATGTGATGTCTTCATAAGTCCAAAGAGGTTGGTTCTTGCTGCAGAATAATAAAAAATGATTGCGTTGAATATGATAAAGTTTAGGTAACTGTACATTTACCTAAATATTTAAATTTATTATAGGTAGTAGGTTGGTAGACAGCAACCGCCCAGGGAGGTACTACCGTCCTGCCAAGTGAGTGTAAAACGAAAGCCTGTAATTGTTTTACATGATGGTAGGATTGCTGGTGTCCTTTTTTCTGTCTCATGAACATGCAAGATTTCAGGTACGTCTTGCTACTTCTACTTACACTTAGGTCACACTACACATACATGTACAAGCACATATATATACACCCCTCTGGGTTTTCTTCTATTTTCTTTCTAGTTCTTATTCTTGTTTATTTCCTCTTATCTCCATGGGGAAGTGGAACAGAATTCTTCCTCCGTAAGCCATGCGTGTTGTAAGAGGCAACTAAAATGCCGGGAGCAAGGGGCTAGTAACCTCTTCTCCTGTATATATTACTAAATGTAAAAGGAGAAACTTTCGTTTTTCCTTTTGGGCCACCCCGCCTCGGTGGGATACGGCCGGTGTGTTGAAAGAAAGAAAGATTTAAATTTATATCCATTGGCCTTTTCTCAACCCCTTCTAATGACATTTGATGAATCTCAAAAATGATCCATCATTCTTGGTGTCCATGAGTGTCCACTCATGATGTTTTTCATCACCATTTGTTTTACATATATTTTGTCTTACTGCAAAACACATTTGTGCTTTAGAACTTTTTGTTCAGTTTCTCATTAACTCTTATAGATGTTTTACTGCCATTATACTGATGAATTGTTTTACTACACCTCTCATGCATTTTTTTTTTTTTCAACAAGTCGGCCGTCTCCCACCGAGGCAGGGTGACCCAAAAAAGAAAGAAAATCCCCAAAAAGAAAATACTTTCATCATCATTCAACACTTTCACCTCACTCACACATTATCACTGTTTTTGCAGAGGTGCTCAGAATACAACAGTTTAGAAGCATATACGTATAAAGATACACAACATATCCCTCCAAACTGCCAATATCCCAAACCCCTCCTTTAAAGTGCAGGCATTGTACTTCCCATTTCCAGGACTCAAGTCCGACTATATGAAAATAACTGGTTTCCCTGAATCCCTTCACTAAATATTACCCTGCTCACACTCCAACAGATCGTCAGGTCCCAAGTACCATTTGTCTCCATTCATTCCTATCTAACACGCTCACGCACGCTTGCTGGAATTCCAAGCCCCTTGCCCACAAAACCTCCTTTACCCCCTCTCTCCAACCCTTTCGAGGACGACCCCAGCCCCGCCTTCCTTCCCCTACAGATTTATACGCTCTCCATGTCATTCTACTTTGATCCATTCTCTCTAAATGACCAAACCACCTCAACAACCCCTCTTCTGCCCTCTGACTAATACTTTTATTAACTCCACACCTTTTCCTAATTTCCACACTCCGAATTTTCTGCATAATATTTACACCACACATTGCCCTTAAACAGGACATCTCCACTGCCTCCAACCGTCTCCTCGCTGCTGCATTTACCACCCAAGCTTCACACCCATATAAGAGTGTTGGTACTACTATATTTTCATACATTCCCTTCTTTGCCTCCATAGATAACGTTTTTTGACTCCACATATACCTCAACGCACCACTCACCTTTTTTCCCTCATCAATTCTATGATTAACCTCATCCTTCATAAATCCATCCGCCGACACGTCAACTTCCAAGTATCTGAAAACATTCACTTCTTCCATACTCCTCCTCCCCAATTTGATATCCAATTTTTCTTTATCTAAATCATTTGATACCCTCATCACCTTACTCTTTTCTATGTTCACTTTCAACTTTCTACCTTTACACACATTCCCAAACTCATCCACTAACCTTTGCAATTTTTCTTTAGAATCTCCCATAAGCACAGTGTCATCAGCAAAAAGTAACTGCGTCAATTCCCATTTAATAACTTACCACCTATTCCATACACTTGCAACATCTGCCACATTGCTCCTCTATCCACTCTATCATATGCCTTTTCTAAATCCATAAATGCAATAAAAACTTCCCTACCTTTATCTAAATACTGTTCACATATATGCTTCAATGTAAACACTTGATCTACACATCCCCTACCCACTCTGAAACCTCCTTGCTCATCTGCAATCCTACATTCTGTCTTACCTCTAAGTCTTTCAATTATAACCCTACCGTAAACTTTTCCTGGTATACTCATGCAATATATATTATTAAAGCCATCTATACATTCATGTATACCTGTGACTAGTTTCTAGGTTTCTATTCCTACAAGCGTGGTCAACCAGGCTGTTGCTGTTAGTGGCCAACAGGCCTACAAAGTAGTCACAACCTGGCTGAACAGGCAGGTAATACAAAATAATTATGTGATATAAATGGTTTAGAAAACTGACAGGTTGATGAATGAGACACTTGTGCAACATTTGAGAATCATTACTGATGAAAAGTTTCACCAGTTAGTTGCTTCTTTAGTCCATTACAGAGAAGAACGGTGGGAGATAAGGAGGAGCTTGAGGTAATCAGTCCCTCAGCCTGGAGTCAATGTGTTTAGTCCATCAGTCTTGATGGACTGAACAAGCCACTGATGAAGCCACTGTCTGCCGAAATGTTTCCTCAACAGAAATTCCCAAATGTTGAACAAGTGTCTCATTCTTCAACAAAATAATTAATATATTGTACATGAAAATAATTTCCATGCTCTTACCTAGAAGCTATAAAATCTATGAGAGCCATAATGCTGTACTGAAGATCATCTTGTGGTACATGGTCAGCTCCCGTGGCCGAGGAACCAGAAACAGTATCCGCATTATCATCCGAAGTGATGATGACAGGGTTAGTTCCATGTTCATCTGCTAGGCCTACTGGTACACCCCTGTCACATTCACTAGTTGAATCTGGCGGGTTCTCGAAGCCTGGAGGAGCGGCAACTATTGGCAATGCTGGATCTGTTGGTGGTTCCTCTGAAGGTGTTCAGAGTAAAGTGTACATCAACACACAGTTACATACCATCATTAAATACATATTTCTTAGCCTTTTTTTTTTTTAAAATACAAGCTGTCTTCCACCAAGGCAGGGTGATGCGAACAGAAAGAAAACTATAAAGTTTTCTTCTTTTTACATTTAGTAATTTATACAGGAGAAGGGGTTACCAGATCCTTGATCTCAGCATTTCTTAACACACACACTCATAATTTTCATTTTATCAATTGGAACATAAATATAAGAACAAGCCCATGAGGTGTGCATAGACCAGGAGGTTTTGACAACTTTATCATTCACAGCACTGAATTCTGTCGCAAAACATTTTCTTTGCTGAATACATTCACTACTGTAATTCACTCTGACATAGGTAATCAAGGAAAGTACAGTGCCTGTACTCTAAAGGAGAGGTGAAGATGCTACAGTTGCAAGGGTCACCTGAACTGTGATGCCAGAATGCTTCTTGCAAGACAGCAACTGAATGATGGTTGATATGTTTCCTCTTTTCTCAGCTTACCTTTCCTCAGTGAAAGACATCTGGTGTACCAGGAAAAACTTTAAGCTGTACCAATGAAAATACAATGGGAACTAGTATACTACCACAAATAGGCTGGAAGGTGTGGTGGTGACATATAAAAATTAAGGACTATTCCAGCATGATACAATGTATGTAAACAGGTGGGTGACATTTAAGTGTGCATGCAGAAATCCCATTTGTATGCAGACTATTTTGGGCAAACAAGTGTGACAACACTGTATCAAACCATGGAACAGGCGGGGCTTGAACAAATGGTGAGTGAGTGGCAAAACTCTGGGCCAGTGTGTAAGCTACAGTGGCTTAAGCACTGGCCTAGAGTTTTACCACTCGCTCACCATGGGTTCAAACCACCAGGCCCGGTGGCCTGGTGGCTAAAGCTCCCGCTTCACACACGGAGGGCCCGGGTTCGAATCCCGGCGGGTGGAAACATTCGACACGTTTCCTTACACCTGTTGTCCTGTTCACCTAGCAGCAAATAGGTACCTGGGTGTTAGTCGACTGGTGTGGGTCGCATCCTGGGGGACAAGATTAAGGACCCCAATGGAAATAAGTTAGACAGTCCTCGATGACGCACTGACTTTCTTGGGTTATCCTGGGTGGCTAACCCTCCGGGGTTAAAAATCCGAATGAAATCTTATCTAATCTTATCTCTTGGTCCGTGGTCTGTTGGCAATCACGTTATTACAGTTTCGTGAAACAATGAGTCAATTGTGGTGGTGCGTGTGGTGACAAGTGTGACCACACCAGATCAACTGTAGTAGTGGGTGTATAATAGATGGATTCAATGGATTTAAAGAGTTAGCATGTGGCGAAATTTCTGTAAATTAAAATTATGCAAGACAGTTAATGAAGGATACTGCATACCATTAGCACAGCTTAATTTCTGCAACTAAAAAGAGGCATAGTACTGTAATTTCTTTTACCACAATGAATGATTCTCCACCAAGGTAGGGTCACTCAAAGAAGGAAACATATTTACCATCACTCATTCAATAGCTGTCTGGCCAGAAGTGAGAGAATATTGCAATAATAACTGTCGTCTGAATTACAATATCCCCCACTTTTTTGTAGTGTGCAGGCTCTATACTTCCCACAAACAAAACTCAAGTCTTGCTACCTGGGTTTCCTGAATTCCTTCATAAGTTACTTTGCTTACACTCCAACAGCACATCAAATCCCCAAAACCACTTGTCTATAAAAGATTATGCATCTAAAATGATAATAGCCCTTAACTTACCCTGTTAGCTGATTTATGATTAAATTGTGTACCAGTTACATTCCTGTCAATAATATGCCTCTGAACCAAATACAGGAGGGCTCTGCTTATACAGCAGGTTAGCTTTGGGCTACTGTAGGGCTCTGCTCATACAGCAGGTAAGGTTCCATGCTACTGTAGGGCCCCACTTATACAGCAGGTTAGGTTCTGGGCTACTGTAGGGCCCTGCTTATACAGCAGGTTAGGTTCCAGGCTACTGCAGGGCCCCACTTGTACAGCAGGTTAGGTTCCAGGCTACTGCAGGGCCCCACTTGTACAGCAGGTTAGGTTCCAGGCTACTGCAGGGCCCCACTTGTACAGCAGGTTAGGTTCCAGGCTACTGCAGGGCCCCACTTGTACAGAAGGTTAGGTTCCAGGCTACTGCAGGGCCCCACTTGTACAGCAGGTTAGGTTCCAGGCTACTGCAGGGCCCCACTTGTACAGCAGGTTAGGTTCCAGGCTACTGCAGGGCCCCACTTGTACAGCAGGTTAGGTTCCAGGCTACTGCAGGGCCCCACTTGTACAGCAGGTTAGGTTCCAGGCTACTGCAGGGCCCCACTTGTATAGCAGGTTAGGTTCCAGGCTACTGCAGGGCCCCACTTGTACAGCAGGTTAGGTTCCAGGCTACTGCAGGGCCCCACTTGTACAGCAGGTTAGGTTCCAGGCTACTGCAGGGCCCCACTTGTACAGCAGGTTAGGTTCCAGGCTACTGCAGGGCCCCACTTGTACAGCAGGTTAGGTTCCAGGCTACTGCAGGGCCCCACTTGTACAGCAGGTTAGGTTCCAGGCTACTGCAGGGCCCCACTTGTACAACAGGTTAGGTTCCAGGCTACTGCAGGGCCCCACTTGTACAGCAGGTTAGGTTCCAGGCTACTGCAGGACCCCACTTGTACAGCAGGTTAGGTTCCAGGCTATTGCAGGGCCCCACTTGTACAGCAGGTTAGGTTCCAGGCTACTGCAGGGCCCCACTTGTACAGCAGGTTAGGTTCCAGGCTACTGCAGGGCCCCACTTGTACAGCAGGTTAGGTTCCAGGCTACTAATGTAAAGCAAAAACTGCTGTAAAGTAACACAGCCTTTTTTCACCTGATTACATGTTTACACTATCATATATTAAGTGAGCAATACAGCTAGGCCTAAAAAAATGCATATACAGTACACATTACTCACCTTAAAATATTTTCATTCTTAGCTTATTTTGAGTGGTGAACATATTTATTGTAGGAAGTTTAAATGCATGAAGAATGGGTGTAATTGAAAACTGCTGCACTGGTGAAATACTGTATCGTAAAATGAAGTGCAGTAAAAGTGGGGCCCTCCTGTATAAAATTTCAGTACCATTTCTCTTAGTATATTCAGCGTCCACATTTCATTTACCAATTACAACTCCACCAACAGCAGAAAATGACCTCAGCCATTTTTTTTTTAAACACAATGGCCATTTCCCACCATGGCGGGGGTGACCCGAAAAAGAAGAAACACTTTCATCATCACTCACTCCATCACAATCTTGCCAGTGGCGTGCCAATCTTACCGGTGAAATTCTTGTTGTGTGTGAATATATTATTAGGGATAAGTCCGTAGCCAAGCATAGTCGTCTTGTTGTTGAGAAGAACTCTTGCTACTCCTAAGTGATCTCGGTGGTCAGCAACTACTGTTAAGAGGTGAATCAGCAAGGTTTTGCCTGTGGGAAAGCAAATTATTGGTGGTATAAAAAAAAGTATATTGGACAATATTCCATTGTGTGTGACACAGATTGGCTACATTCCATGTGCTATTACACAGGGTGAAATAGGTAGCAAAACATACAGGTGCTACAGCAACAGTGCAAGACACCCTTGGGGATATATTTTATTTTAAATGCAATTATCGATTATTTAGCTCCTTTGGAGAAAAGGGTATGCTGGATATTCAGCACTGAATGTTGATAATAATACAATGGTAGAATATACCTAGTTACGGCAAAACCAACATGGTGTTTTGCTACACTGGATGTTCACATTTTTGAAGATCTCCTTGTTTTGCACATTCCTCTAATTACCAATCTTGGTGCTGGGTAAAACTAAACTACTTGATAATGTTGGAAACTAAACAACTATTCACTGGATAATTAATGATCTACAACATATATTCCATATCAACCTTTCCAAACAATATTTTCAAAATGTCTTGCACTACACACGAGGTTCTCAGCATACAAATAATGTGTGTTTCTTGGTTTTCAATTTTCAAACAAGTTGTTTGTATAGGAAACAATAGCCCAAAGGATGGCTATGTTTTCCACACATTCATGCTATGAATCGGCAGTTTTAAAACTTTAAATGGTTCTTTAGTAAATAACAAAAAAGGCACAATACCGTGACTGGAACGATACACAAATAACCCGCACATAAAAGAGAGAAGCTTATGACGACGTTTCGGTCCGACTTGGACCATTGACAAAGTCACACTAACCAGAGGTGGAGCAGGACGGCTATATATAGGCAGGAAGAGGTGGTGGTAGTAGTAGTAGTAGTAGTAGTACAAGAATTGTATATAATACCGACAAGATGAAATTAAGACACATGCACAACACCCGGGCATCCCCATCGTAGACGTTTCGCCATCCAGCCAGCCACTGGATGGCGAAACGTCCACAACAAAGACAACCAGACGCTGCACATGTGTCTTAATTTCGTCAGTAGTTGTAGTAGTAGTAGTAGAAGAAGAGGTAGTAGTAGTGGTAGTGGTAGTGGTAGAAGTGGGAAATAAGGAAGACGAGCCAGTCAAATACAAAGGAAGGGGAGCACTGCAAGAGAGCTAGATGCCCACAGAGGGAGAGCAAGCGCACAGAGGTGCGTGAAAGGGGAAGTGGTGAAATAAATGAAGAAGGAACAGAAACACGAGACAGGAGAGAGAAAGACAACCCAGAGGAGAAAAGGAAAGAGGAAAGGGGAAGAGGAAGAAGAAGAAAAAGAAAAAGAAAAAATGAGGATTCAGGTTAAGTCACGGGTGTTCTGAAGTTTGGAGCATTTTACAATGTAGTCGGAGAGGAAGGCATCTACAGAGACGAAGCCAGGGCTAAGGTTCATACAAGGAAAGTTGTGTATTAGAGAGGATTCAACTAGACGGCGACTGTTCGAGTTGGAAGTAGGGAAGACAGTTTTAGCAGAAGACCAGTCAATAGGATGGCTATGATCTCTGACGTGACAGAAAAGAGCATTGTTAGTGTCGGCAAGCCTAACACTATTTTTGTGCTCCCTAAGTCTGTCAGAAAGAGATCGACCAGTTTCTCCGAAGTATTGAAGAGGACAGGAGGAGCAAGAAATAGAGTAGACACCAGGAACATCTGTAGAGGGAGGAGAGGTATGAACGAGATTAGTGCGAAGAGTGTTAGTCTGGCGGAAGGTAAGCTTGATGTCTAAGGGACGGAGAGAATTGTTGAGATTAGAAAGACCGGAAATGTAAGGAAGGCGTCTGGTTGTCTTTGTTGTGGACATTTCGCCATCCAGTGGCTGGCTGGATGGCGAA
Organism: Cherax quadricarinatus; assembly: GCF_026875155.1. Lineage (NCBI taxonomy): Eukaryota > Metazoa > Arthropoda > Malacostraca > Decapoda > Parastacidae > Cherax > Cherax quadricarinatus. Next base: position 19,017,963 of record NC_069458.1, on the reverse strand, counting down.
ACGTCTATGATGGGGATGCCTGGGTGTTGTGCATGTGTCTTAATTTCATCTTGTCGGTATTATATACAATTCTTGTACTACTACTACTACCACCACCTCTTCCTGCCTATATATAGCCGTCCTGCTCCACCTCTGGTTAGTGTGACTTTGTCAATGGTCCAAGTCGGACCGAAACGTCGTCATAAGCTTCTCTCTTTTATGTGCGGGTTATTTGTGTATGGTTCTTTAGTGTTTTACCTGTAAGAGCAGATGTGTGAAGAATGAGGTGTGACCCCTGTATTCAGTTTTCCACACAGTTTATCCCTTTATTTGTGCCACTCTGTTCTGTTTTCCCCTTTATTTGTGCCACTCTGTTCTGTTTTACCCTTTATTTGTGTCACTGTTCTGTTTTACCCTTTATTTGTGTCACACTGTTCTGTTTTTCAGTTTCTTGTTATCAATAAGAAGGCTTATTAACCCCTTGACTGTTGCAACCCCAAATCCTAAGGTGTCTCGTGGTATTGCAAAATTTCAAAAAAAAAAAAAAACTCGTGAAATGATAGAGAATCTTTTCCCAATTGCAATGACGCCAAAATAATGAAATGTTATGGAAAACTGATGGAGTTATGCTCTCGCGAAGTTAGCAACCTCGGCGATATTTACGAATTGGCGATTTCACCCAATTTGAGCCCTATTTTCATCCAATTCCTTTGTTCCAGTTGACCAAACTCATAGCTATTTCTTTAGAACTCCATTTTTTCTATCGATTGAGTACAAGAAACTACCCATTTACTGATTTCAACTACCCAATAACATGGTCAGAAATTTGCAATTTGGCCAATTTCATGAAAATTAAAAAATATGACAATTTGAAAATAAGGTCCAGAATGAACAATGCAGACATTCCTGGCTCTAAAATAACATTTTCTTTGTTCATCAGTCATGTCTCCAGGCCCCTCTGATATTACTCTTGGTTTCTATTTTGAATTTTTTATTCAAACAAAAAATAGAAGATTTACTGTTATGCAGACTATTGCAATATTGTAATAATTGTATAAATAATGCCAACCCATTCATGACTGCATATTAGAATGGCTACTTGGACATTTATTGGAAAATGACATCATTTGTTTACTTTTGAACATCGGCAAAAATCAAACACTTCCTGTACTTTGAGGTCCATTTCAAGGTTCTTTTCATAGTAAAACCAATCAAAATCACCTCTATTTCTATATGTTTCCCATTCTATCAAATGAGACCAGGAAAACGAGAATACAACCATAAATACTATACAAAAATAGACCACAAAGTCGGCATTTTAATTAAAAAAAAAAAAAAAAACGGTCAGAGTTTTTTTTTCTCATTATGCTCTGTGTGCTGCAGGATTTTTTTTACATGGTGCACACTGACCACACAGACCCATTCTCTCCCATGTGGGCCTACCAGCTTTCTCCTGCTCAATCTGAAGCCGCTAGAATTTTTTTTTTTTTTTAACAAGTCGGCCGTCTCCCACCGAGGCAGGGTGACCCAAAAAGAAAGAAAATCCCCAAAAAGAAAATACTTTCATCATCATTCAACTCTTTCACCTCACTCACACAATCATTGCTTTTGCAGAGGTGCTCAGAACACAACAGCTTAGAAGCATATACGTATGAAGATACACAACATATCCCTCCAAACTGTCAATATCCTGAACCCCCTCCTTTAGAGTGTAGGCATTGTATTTTCCATTTCCAGGACTTTTATGAGTATACAGTGGACCCCCGGTTAACGATATTTTTTCACTCCAGAAGTATGTTCAGGTGCCAGTACTGACCGAATTTGTTCCCATAAGAAATATTGTGAAGTAGATTAGTCCATTTCAGACCCCCAAACATACACGTACAAACGCACTTACATAAATACACTTACATAATTGGTCGCATTCGGAGGTAATCGTTATGCGGGGGTCCACTGTATATACATCAAAAACGGTGGCTCGTAAGACATATATATACGACCAAAACAGTCAAAGGGTTAATAAGTAGGCCTACTGATAAGCAGGCCTACTGATCCATACTAGGCAGGTCCTCCTCACATTCACTCATGTGCCTGTTCACCAAAATTTTGAAGCTCCTTAATTTACTTTAATGATCTTACTTAGCAGCAAGATCATTAAATTTAAATTAATTAAACCTGATTCCACTGCTTCGAGTCTGTCTTGATTAAAAGCTTTCAGCAATTTGTTTTGCTTATTTATGATGGTGGCCAGTACAAAGAAAGTCCTGGTTGTGAAACGCAGAATAAGCTACATGGAGCCAGTCTTCCAGTCTTCCTGCAGCCAAAAAATACTGATGCTGTGTAAACACTGATTAGTTGGTTCATTAGGTTTAAAGCCTGAATATGATATGGTATACAACACTGACAAGTTGATAAGACACACACAACAGTTTGGTATATCTTTATTTCAAAATGTTTTGCCTACACAGTAGGCTTCTTCAGTTGAGTACAGAGGAGACAGCAGAATCAACAGAGATGTAAAGATGTAATCAGTCCGTTACCACCTCAAAACTAGGTCTTCAAGGGTGATGGACTGATTACATTGTCTTTACTTTTCTACTGCTTCTCCTGCCTCCTCTGTACTTGACTGAAGAAGCCTACTGTGTAAGTGAAACTTTCGGAATAAAGATGCCTAACTGACGCGTATGTGTCTTACTTATTAGGTTTAAAGCCATAAGAATCACTAAGGCTGCATGTCACCTGTATATCACAAATTCAGAATTCTTTAATCCTTAAATTACAGACTAAAGCAAACTCTCAGCATATGCACACACCTTTGTGTGTATAATATACCCTTGGTCTGCATAAATGTGAAGAATCCAGAATTAAAACAACAGAAATGAACAATCTGAAGACTATGTATTTAGTATGGAGGAAAGGAAAGGTTGTATTATAGTGTTTTGGAGTGTTTGGGGCTGTACGACCCATACGAGTTTAGAGCTTATGTTCTAATATAATGAAGGTGCAAAAAACGATTGAGTCTGAAAGTTTGATTCAGTTCATGAAGTGTGTGCCATGTTCCTAAGGTCATGCAGGACAAAAAAAGGAGTAATGACAGAGCAGTGAAGGAAGCACATGTGAATGATCAGTAGAGAAGTGAGAAAATATGAAGAGTATGAGGAGAGAAATGGTAAGTGTGCAAAAACAGTGCCAAGAACATAGTCAGCACAATACAACATAAGTAGTACAGTAAAGAAAAGGATGGAGCTCAGTGGCAATGTTTAATTAGAATGAATTGAATGATTAGTAATATGCTTTTGACAATTTACAAGGAGTTACATAAAGTCCCATGTATGAAATAGCTGAAATATTGCACAATTGGAACATGGAAGGCAAAAAATCCACCTTGACCAAAAAATGAAACACGGGTAAGTGAGATCTGTATATCTTCGCTTCAGCCACGGACCCTCCTCAGCAGATAGGTCTAAATGCCTTAGTTTAGTTTTGGTTTTACTTACTTAATGATGTACAAATGGAGCTTGCATCCAAAACTGATAAGTGCAAGTCTGCAGATGACATGAAATTAGGAAGATGTGTAACATCCATCACCAATTTGTCAACACATCCAAGTTGACCTGGAGATTGACTTGGATAGGCTGACCTTGACAGGTTGTCACAATGGTCATTAGACTGGGAAAGGTATATATTGTAGATTAAATACCTGTTAATGAGGACAAAATATAGATATCTCTTAAACTTGTTTAAATTTTTGGTCCAAGTGGTTCCTCACCTTTCATTAATCAAGTGTTCATGACACTTTAATTGAAGAAAAGTGGAAAATGCTAAAGCAGTGTCCTTGGATGCTTCTTAATATGCAAAGTGGAGTGCAAGATTGGGTGTTATCCTTTCCTATAATCTAATTTTTCTTTCTTTATCCAATGAAAGGGTGAAGTTCATAGTGATGATGATCACAATGCTGATGATGCTGATGATGATGTGATGATATATGTGTAAAACATATACTGTATACAAGCAAAACACAAAAAACAAAAAATAACAAACAAATCTCAGCCCCCCCAAAATTCTAAGTGTAACACTAAGAAAGCAAAAAACTTTAAGAAATGAAAACCAAATATACATACAGTGTAGATGTACAAGTGGCCTGGAGTGGTCGAGCCCAAGGGTGATGATATGTAGCATAAGAGGAACATGGATGGACCAGTCTACACTGTGACATTCAACATCAATGCCTGCTACTATAACATCACAGATCAACATCACAGCTAAGTTGCATCTGCAAAAAGAAAAATCTGAATATATATAATTTTCCATTTAATGGAGAGCATATGAACATAATACAGAAGCACTGTGGTAGGCCTACTGGCCCATGTTAGGTAGGTCCTTCTTGATTCAAACCCTTCCCATTCATATATTCATTTAACCTAAGTTTTAAGCTTTAATGTGATAAAATAATCTAGCAGCAGCTATTGTCTCAGAAAATAAACAGATACTGAAAGTTTTATTTAAGTAAATACAGAGAGTAAAGCAGGTGATATTTCTTGCTACTGGAAGACCCTCCATTAAGGAAGCAAAGAGGTGCTTTTTTCTCTTACCATTGGTTGATTTCAGACAATTGCAGTGCTGCAGCACTAAATGATAACGTCCTAAAAAGACCCACCTTTGCACATCTATTTCTGCTCTTAATTTGGTTTTCCCACTGGTGTGCTGGAGTGAGTTGTTGGATAATGAGGGATGGTGCCAAGTGTGGCATTTACAGTGAACAGATGGGTGCCGCTTTTGAATATTTATCATTCTTTACCTATAATGCTCTTCTATTGTCACGGGGCCAATGCCTCGCTGCTCTACGAAGGTAGTCATGTGGTAATGGTAATGTTACTTCTATGTGATAGTATATTTTTATTCTGTGTATACATGGTTGGTTCACATTATTTTAGTATACAGCAGAACCCTGTATCCATGGAGTCATCATCCATGGTTTCAGTTATCGACGGTTTACTGTGGCCCAAAAATAACTCTTAATTTTGTTTAATAGTGGCCCCAGAGTGCAAAAGCAGTGATGCTGGCAGTTCTTTAAAGCCTAAGAGAAGCCATGAAATGCTTCCCATCAGTGAAAACATGCTAATTCTAGACTTATTTTGAAAAATTTATCAATTAAACTTTATCATACGCATATATGTAAACAAAAAAAATGACATATATATATAGGGTTTACTACTATCCATGGTTTCAGGTATCCACAGTAGGTCTTGGAAAATATTCCCTGTGGATACAAGAGGACTACTGTAATATGTTTACAAAATCATGAGAGGTGTTGATATTCATTTATTATTTGATTGTTTCCTGAATTTTACAATAAATTTACTGATGTATGGTATGGTAATACTGCTAGCACAATGACATGTTCTATCAAACTAGCTCTCCTTCCCCAAAAATAGCCTCTCCTCACTTAGCGACGTACTCGTTTATGGACGACTTGGACTTACAACGGGCTCTCTGACCAGTATGCATATTAAAGTATGTATATTAGAGTTGATTCCCTCTATTCTGTTTATTACAACATAAAATACACTACTGTATAATCATTTAAAAATATACTAAAAATGTTATAAATGGTGCAAGGGTGATATTAAAGCAATATCAAAGATGGTTGATGTTACGGCCCCCTGCCAAACTAGCGGTTAAATAGTTAACCTGCCGGCCGGCAGTACCACTGGGTACGTCATCAAACCCAATGTGGGGACTGCTGAGCCGGCCTTAGCAGCAGTAAGTACCTGAACACCTCACGGTACGCATCTAAGCAGTAGGTACCTGAACACCTCACGGTAAACATCTACTGGCTTTAGAAGCAGTAGGTACCTGAACACCTCACGGTACACATCTACTGGCTTTAGAAGCAGTAAGTACCTGAACACCTCACGGTACACATCTACTTGCTTTAGAAGCATTAAGTACCTGAACACCTCACAGTACACATCTACTGGCCTTAGAGCAGTAAGTACCTGAACACCTCACAGTATGCATCTAAGCAGTAGGTACCTGAACACCTCACAGTACACATCTACTGGCCTTAGAAGCAGTAAGCACCTGAACACCTCACGGTACGCATCGAAGCAGTAGTTACCAGAACACCTAATGGTACACATCTACTGGCAGTAGAGAGTATTCTACTGATTTTAGAAGAAGCGCTCACCGCAGCTCACTGAGTCTGTTGGCCTCAGTTATTTGACGGCTGCATTCAGTGAGCTTGCAACATAGTGTGTGCTGCATCGGACCACCTTGCGGTGTGTCAACTTGTCTTGAAGGCGGTAGATAGTACTCACCAGACCATCTTACGGTGTACTTCTACCGGCCTTAGAGAGTATTTACAGGACTACCAGTGATGTCTGCGGACTCACCGCCTATGCTAGTCAACTGTGGGCCGGAGTCATCTGATGCTATTTTAGTGGGACATTACATGAAGAAAAGGTTGGAGTGTTACACTGAACTGGGCTAGGACCGTAGTGTGACACTTAGGAAAGTATGATGGAGTGGAACACTGAGATATGCTACAGGACCGTAGTGGAACACTAAGGAGAAAAGGGTGTCTTGTGACACTGAAGATGGCATAGTTGTAGTGTACATTGAATAGTGTCATGTGACTGGCCTCTGATAAGAAAGACGCTGTGGGTGATAGTGTGCGACGCAGAGACAAGGGTGTCAAGAGTGACACAGTAGAGATATTGTGTATGACGCAGAAAAAAGGGTGTCGTGTGACAGAGAAAAGGGTGTCTAGTGGACACGGTTGAGCAGGAGCGTCATTATACGGAAGAAAGGGTGTCAAGTGACACAGTTGAGAAGGAGCGTCACAACATACCACGGATAAGTGTCGTGTGACACAGAGCGTCATAAGGGTGTCGTGAGACACGAAGAATGCAGTTGATTATTTATTATTATACAAATGTTATTTATAATTTATTATTTTAGCACAGATATATATATTTTAAATACTTCTAGACCAAAGATTGTGTTTTTTATATAATATTAAAAATTCATTTATTTTAACGTGTACTTATGTATCCCGAACTCTTTATTACAAAATGAGTAAATCCACCATATAAAATTAACTTTTTTTTGTAATAGTTGACATAAACCCACTACCATTATAGTATGCTCCTTATTTAGCGACGAATTCGTATACCGATGCGGTATTAGGAACGCAACTCCGTCATTGAGGAGAGGCTGTGATGTTTGACTGAAAACTTCTTAGGCATTCAACTAGCCAGCTCCCTAACTGGAGCAGCCCATGGACCATTATCAAGTCACAACTTAATAATGGATCTGGACAGATCAAAATGTCATCTACAATTTCTTCTTTGAATCATAGGTTGGTTGTGTAAGTCTCTTGGTAAATGTCTGTGATACTATGTTATGTTGTGGTAGTCACTGCTGCAACATGGTGAGTATGTCTCTTGGTTAAATGTTCCAGCTGTGCTACTGTGACCTTTGTTCTTCAAAACCCAGAATGCTTTGAAATCTTCAACTATTAAATGCAATTTTCAGTTTAAGGGTTAAAAAAAAAAAAATCCCACAGCAAGACGAGAGGACATAAAGCATCATGGATGACACCCAGCTAAGTCCAACAAAATAGCTGACTCTCAGAAATCAAATAACCTGCACACAGGAGAAAAACTACTACCATTACATCGCTTCACTCCACTTTGTCTCATTTGCCACTACCACTACTCCCCCTACTTACTACTACTTAAACTACCAGCATTGCCTCTACCACTAATGTCTCCATTTCCTTCTTTCTTCCTTCTCTCTCTTTGTTTAATCCCTGCCCTCCTCTCACATACATACTGGTTCCCTTACCTTCATGTGTTAGTGTGTGACTAGTTAATGGTCCAAATTGGACCAAAACATCGTCATAAGTTTCTTTCTCCTGTGTGTAAGATATCTGTATATTGTTCCAGTTACAGTATTGTGCCTTTTTGTTCTTCACAGCAATCAACTAATACAGTACCAATTAACTCTTTCACTGTTAGTGCTGTAGTACTACGGCTTACGAGCCAGTGTTGGTGCCGTAGTCCTATGCCAAAATTCTAGCAGCTTCAAATCTAGCGGGAGAAAGCTGGTAGGCCTACGTATGAGAGAATGGGTCTGCGTGGTCAGTGTGCACAGGATAAAAAAAATTGGGGAGCCAGTGGTGCATTGTGGGAATGCCATTTCAGCAGTCCTTGTTCAGCATGTCTAGCGGTAAGAAATATCTGACTCTCCAGTGAATTTGGACTCTTCTCTTCCCAAGTGATAGTTCTAACAGAGATGGAAGTGTCAGTGAAGATGAATTTCATGGTTTTGAGGAGTTGTAGAACATAAAAACATAAGGAGGAACACTGCAGCAGGCCTGTTGGCCCATACTAGGCAGGTCCTTTACAATCCATCCCACTAACAAAATATTTGCCCAACCCAATTTTCATTGCTACCCAAGAAATAAGCTTTGATAATTCTATTTACTCATATGCAAGTCCCACTCAAATCCAACCCCTCTCACTCATGTATTTATCCAACCTAAATTTGAAACTACCCAAGGTTTTAGCTTCAATAACCCTACAAGGCAGACTGTTCCACTCGTCAACTACCCTATTTCCAAACCAATACTTTCCTATATGCTTTCTAAATCTAAACTTATCTAATTTGAATCCATTATTGCAATGCCCAGGATACCAGATACAGACAGTGAAAAGGGATGGCAGCTTGGACAGAGGGTAAGGCAGCTTGAGTATTGGGGAAAGCAGCTTGGATGGTGGGGAAGACAGCGTGGATGGTGGGGAAGATGGTGTGGGTGGTTGGGAAGACGGTGTGTAAGTAAGTTCATTCAGGTATACACGAATACAGTTGCATAGATTATCATACACAGCAGCATGTGTAGAGAACCTAGGATAACCCCCAAAAAAGTCAGAGTGACTTATTTCCAGCATGGGTGGTGGGGAAGACAGTGTGGGTATGGGGAAGGCAGCATGGGTGTGGGGAAGGCAGTGTGGGTATGGGGAAGGCAGCATGGGTGGTGGGGAAAGCAGCATGGATGGTGGGGATGATGGTGTGTGGGTGGGTGGGGAAGGCAGCATGGATGGTGGGGATGATGGTGTGGGTAGGGAAGGCAGCATGGGTGGCTGGGAAGACGGCATGTAAGTTTATTCAGGTATACACAAATACAGTTATATAGATTATCATACATAGCAGCATGTGTAGAGAACCTGGGATAACCCAAAAAAGTCAAGCATGGGTGGTGGGGAAGACAGTGTGGGTGTGGGGAAGGCAGCATGGGTGGTGGGGAAGGTGGTGTGGGTGGTGGGGAAGACAGCATGGTTTTGTGTAAACCTGTTTTGCAAACAATATAAAGATAACAATGTTTGTGCAGTTACTGTGTTGCAAAGAAGTGGATATATATATGTACGTATATATTACACATTATATTGGTCTCACAGGCCACAAAAGTTACTTGAAAAAATAAAATATTAGAAACAAAAAGAAAAAACAGAATAAAAGTAAAAATAATATTACCGAGTGAGTGGCAGTCGGTGATGTTGCTGTAAGCGGTTCACTTTGTCAACTTCACGCCTCTATATCTCGGTATATAGTGATAGCAAAAAAATGTTTTTTTCTTTAAAAACAATCAGAAAAATATTCTTAAGATTTTGGTAAGAAAAAATAATTATGTTTTCAAATATTTTTCGACACAGAGAGGGACTTCAGGATCAGAGCTCTCGACAGTGAAAGGGTTAAAGATTGAATGAAACTGTGGCACGTGGTTAACATGAATATGGGTAAGGGATTTTATGGAGGAGCATTGAAATTATCTCTCGCCTGAAGACTATTCATCGCATTTAGCAACACTGGAAGGTACTGTACTACATTATGAATTACAATGAGTGAGGTAGTGACGAGGCAGTGAGTAAGGTAGAGAGAGGTGGTAATAAATGGTATAAAATACCGACACAATGGAAATATAAACACAAATGCAGTATAATGTGATCCTTTATTGACAACGTTTCACCCACACAGTGGGCTTTCTCAAGTCACACACGGATCTACCTGGGGTTGGAAGGTACGAGAGTATTTATAGTCAGAATGTTGAGGTAGAGAGAGGTAGTGAAGCAGTGAGTGAGGCAGTGAATAAGGTAGTGAGAGAGGTAGTGAGGCAGTGGGTGAGGTAGTGAGGCAGTGGGTGAGGTAGTGAATGAGGTAGTGAGGCAGTGAGGTAGTGAATGAGGTAGTGAGTGAGGCAGAGAGGTAGTGAGGCAGTGAGTGAGGTAGTGAGGCAGTGGGTGAGGTAGTGAGGTAGTGGGTGAGGTAGTGAGGCAGTGGGTGAGGTAGTGAGGCAGTGGGTGAGGTAGTGAGACAGTGAGTGAGGTAGTGAGTGAGTAGTGAGTGGGTAGTGAATGAGGCAGTGAGGGAGTAAGGTAGTGAGGCAGTGAGTGAGGTAGTGAGGGAGGAGGTAATGAGGTAGTGAGCAGTGAAGAGGTAGTGAGGCAGTGAGGTAGTGAGGCAGTGAGGTAGTGAGGCAGTGAGGTAGTGAGGCAGTGAGAGGCAGTGAGGTAGTGAATGAGGTAGTGAGGCAGTGAGTGAGGTAGTGAGGCAGTGAGGTAGTGAGTGATATAGTGACTGAGGCAGTGAGGTAGTGAGTGAGGTAGTGAGTGAGGTAGTGAGTGAGGTAGTGAGTGAGGTAGTGAGTGAGGTAGTGAGTGAGGTAGTGAGTGATGCAGTGAGTGAGTAGTGAGGAAGTGAGTGAGGCAGTAGGTGAGGTAGTCACTCCTATTACTCGATTTATGGATTTACGACTACTTCATTAAGTGATGATGTGACTAACATGTAGGAAGCTTTAATAAATTCTTAGAGATCAGACTCACATGACTTCATAAAAAGGTAAACCTAATTCAGGAAATCATATATAAAAGATACATGGGAGGACAAAGTTAACCTCTATATCTCACCTGTGAAATGCAGTGTTGGTGAGTTCATATCGTCATATATCATCGTGAGTTGACAAATAACCCCCTATTCTGCATGGTTCACTGGTTATTTGTTTGGTCTAATATCGTTATCACTATTATCATTGAACCTGGAGCAATACGGGTTTCAGGAGTTCCTGAGATTATTGCATTCTGAGCTTAAGAACAGCGAAACTTTCCCTTAGTGGTACTGTACCATCCTGGGAACAATGTACCTTTATAAAATGCTTGTGCAGAATGCTTCATGCAAGTTTCACGGGAGATAATCTGTCTCCACTATATAAGTAAGGGTGACTTCCTTCCTGTTAAGGAAGGACATTTTACCATCATTATTCAATCATACACCATTTGTCAGGAATAGTGGAGATTGCAGTTCAGATGGCTTCCTTCAGAGTGCAGGCATCTATACTTCCAACCTTGGTTTTGTAAGTCCAGTAATTGGTTTCCCTCATTCCTTTCATAAACATTACCTTTCTCACACTCAGCAGTGCAGCAAGCCATAAAAACCTCTTATCTCCACTCATTTTGATTTAGCCACTGTCATACAAGCCTTTTGGATGGCTTCATATAAACAAAAATAAAAATAATTCTCATGATAATCTAAACAAGTGTAAAGAACATACCTCAACATTATTAGTGTTGAGATCCTCCTGCATATTAGAAGGTAAGGAGTTGGGTGCCAGTGAGGAATTGGGCCGAGACTTAACATTAATGGCTGTGGTCGCTGCTGTTGAGGCTGCAACAGAGCTGTCCACAGCAATGACACTCGAGACCCCAGACCCAACACTGGACACACTGCGCAGTGATCCAGGAGCACTGCGCTGTTCTCTTGTAACTCTGCAAAATAAAGATGCAAATAAACCATTGTTGCAATTAAAAATATTTATGGCAAGTGAGTGATAAGATTCCACGGCAGTGTGCAAGCAACTCAGCCAGCTGGCTCATGGTACATATATTCACAATGGGAATCTCACCGATGGCATGAAATCAAAAAAATGAAGAAACCCCAAATGGAAAATGACTTTATCATGCATTCAACACTTTCAACACCCAGTTTCACTGTTTTGCGTGCTCAGATTAAATTAAAATAATCATAAAGTAACTAAACTATACTAGTCTATGTCCTCAGAGGGAATTTTATGTGATTTAGCTGCCATTACATTATTTAAAGTTTGTTTCTGTCAATAAAAGGAAATTAAATTATTCTATTCTTTAGAATATGGAAATGTGTACATTTTGTGTGTAGAGGAATTAGAAACATTTTTAAGAATTTACTTGGATTAAGAAAATTGATTCATTGAAATGATTAATTGCACTCAAATTGATAATTAAGAAAGACAGTACAAACACTCCATGGGGAATGGAAAAGAATTTGTCCTACATAAGCCATGAATGTCCTAAAATGCTGGGAGCAAGGGGCTAGTAACCTCTTCTCCTGTATATATTACTAAATTTAAAAGGAGAAACTTTTGTTTTTCCTTTAGGGCCACCCCACCTCAGTGGGATACGGCTGGTATGTTGAAAGAAAGAAAAAAAGGAAAAGCCTAAGTTTTTTCCTTTTTCGGATGGGAGACAGTCAGTGTGTTAAAAAAATGGTATAGAGAAGGAGAATTATAATTTACTAGATGTACAGTAGAGTACCACTCTCCAGAGTTGTGTGTGAATAGTTATAAAGAATTCAAACAAGAAAATGAACAGACAAAAATATAGCGATTTGGTTTGAACCAAATAAAACGATATTAATATCTTATGATGAATATATAGTAATTTACAATACAGTAAGTGTTAAATTTCGTAGTTCCAAGTTGTATGGCGACACCGACAAGCTGTGTATAAGGACACTTGTGTACCATTTAGGACATTTTTTAATGGAAACATTTCACCACAAGTGACCTCTTCATCAGAACTGAAGATGCTGTTTGTGGTGAAAATTTTTCTCTCATAAATGTCCTGAATAGTACACAAGTGCCCTTATACATTTGTTAAAAGTCTGTGCCACGATAGTAAGAGCTGCATTTTAACTTATCTTTAACTAAAATGTTTATTAAATGCATTTATTAATTCTGTATGTTTCTTTTATACATGATTTGGTTTAAAAATACATATTTGTTTTCTGCAACATTAACATACAGAATTTCTTATTTTTTTAGATACATTAATTTTTTCAGTACAAATGCACACTCTGCATTTTTCACAGTATATACCTGTTTTATACACACCTGGCTAGTCATTGATATGTTTGATATCAATTAGTTTGGGAATGTAGATTAATTTTTTATAATTTTCAAACTGAATTTCTTAATATTCTAATTGTAATATTTTTTTTTTTGTTTGCATTCTCTCCATTATAAAACTTTCGCTACCCCTTTTTTTTTTATTAATGTGTAAAATTCACCACTCCATAACCTGTGTCTGGTTTTAAGTCAGCATTTGGAGTAGTCTGCCCAAAATGCTCAGGCATGTTAGTGGCTTTCATTGTGTTTAACAATACTTTACTACATGTAAACTACACATCGTATACTATGCAAAGAAATAAATATTTGAATTTGAAAAATGTGTGATCAAAAAGAACAAAATGGCACAATACCATGACTGGAACAACACACAAATAACCTGCATGTAGGAGAGACGAGCTTACGATGATGTTCCACTCCGACTTGGACCATTTACAAAGTCATGTTGTCATTAGCTCCTCTCTCTCCTATGTGCACCTTATTTGTGTAATATGTGGTCAATTTACACATTTAGGATGCAAACTTCCCATCCTTATAGGACAGATATGTGATCACCATTCAGTGTCTTGTTTAGAGTACAAATGCAAAATCGTCCAGAAAAACAATAATGTTATGATTACTTACAGAGGAGAGTATCTCTCTCTAGGTAGGTCGTGATGATCTCCGGAATGTCGTTTTGTGTGTAATGTTCCTCGTTCGGAGGGCGTCTGCTCTTGTGGTGCCCCACTTCCCTCCACACACCCACCCTCACCATGTGAGGACGTTTTACGCATGGAAGTGAGTCTGAAAAATATTAAAGAGTAAATTGAGCTATCGTATGTTTGTAGAGTAAACTGAGATATCTGTTTCTAGAGTAAACTGAGATATCTATTTCTAGAATAAACTCAGATATCAGTATGTTTGTAGAGTAAACTGAGATATCTATTTCTAGAATAAACTCAGATATCAGTATGTTTCTAGATAAACTGAGATATCAGTATGTTTCTAAACTGAGATATCAGTATGTTTCTAGAGTAAACTGAGATATCAGTATGTTTCTAAACTGAGATATCAGTATGTTTCTAGAGTAAACTGAGATTTTTTTTTTTTTTTTTTATTATCACACCGGCCGATTCCCACCAAGGCAGGGTGGCCCGAAAAAGAAAAACTTTCACCATCATTCACTCCATCACTGTCTTGCCAGAAGGGTGCTTTACACTACAGTTTTTAAACTGCAACATTAACACCCCTCCTTCAGAGTGCAGGCACTGTACTTCCCATCTCCAGGACTCAAGTCCGGCCTGCCGGTTTCCCTGAATCCCTTCATAAATGTTACTTTGCTCACACTCCAACAGCACGTCAAGTATTAAAAACCATTTGTCTCCATTCACTCCTATCAAACACGCTCACGCATGCCTGCTGGAAGTCCAAGCCCCTCGCACACAAAACCTCCCTTACCTCCTCCCTCCAACCCTTCCTAGGCCGACCCCTACCCCGCCTTCCTTCCACTACAGACTGATACACTCTTGAAGTCATTCTGTTTCGCTCCATTCTCTCTACATGTCCGAACCACCTCAACAACCCTTCCTCAGCCCTCTGGACAACAGTTTTGGTAATCCCTCACCTCCTCCTAACTTCCAAACTACGAATTCTCTGCATTATATTCACACCACACATTGCCCTCAGACATGACATCTCCACTGCCTCCAGCCTTCTCCTCGCTGCAACATTCATCACCCACGCTTCACACCCATATAAGAGCGTTGGTAAAACTATACTCTCATACATTCCCCTCTTTGCCTCCAAGGACAAAGTTCTTTGTCTCCACAGACTCCTAAGTGCACCACTCACTCTTTTTCCCTCATCAATTCTATGATTCACCTCATCTTTCATAGACCCATCCGCTGACACGTCCAATCCCAAATATCTGAATACGTTCACCTCCTCCATACTCTCTCCCTCCAATCTGATATTCAATCTTTCATCACCTAATCTTTTTGTTATCCTCATAACCTTACTCTTTCCTGTATTCACCTTTAATTTTCTTCTTTTGCACACCCTACCAAATTCATCCACCAATCTCTGCAACTTCTCTTCAGAATCTCCCAAGAGCACAGTGTCATCAGCAAAGAGCAGCTGTGACAACTCCCACTTTGTGTGTGATTCTTTATCTTTTAACTCCACGCCTCTTGCCAAGACCCTCGCATTTACTTCTCTTACAACCCCATCTATAAATATATTAAACAACCACGGTGACATCACACATCCTTGTCTAAGGCCTACTTTTACTGGGATATATCTACTTTAAACACGGTGACATCACACATCCTTGTCTAAGGCCTACTTTTACTGGGATATATCTACTTTAAACTGAGATATCAGTATGTTTCTAAACTGAGATATCAGTATGTTTCTAGAGTAAACTGAGATATCAGTATGTTTCTAGAGTAAACTGAGATATCAGTATGTTTCTAGAATAAAACTGATGCTGCAATAAGACCTTTATAACCCAATATTTTGAATGTCAGAAACTCTCCCCAATGTGGACAGTTACTGGAAGTGAAACCTGATTCCTTCAGCAGAATTCTAGAAGATCAGGTACTTTCATACACTGGCTTCAGGAGCTTGCTCTATTTCCTTAAATTTTGCACTGTTGATAAAAGGTGTACACCACAGGTAACAGCTTAGCCTGGGCAGTAATAACTTTTTTTTATAAAGGTACAAGTCAGAATGGACATCCAAATCATATATTGTATGTTTTATCCCCCACAGATTGTTCTTATTTTCCTTCAAATTTTGCAGGAATGGCATTGAAATCCAGAGATGCTCCAAGCAGGATGCTGGCAGTGGGAGCAATAGTTGAAGCTTCTGGTAAAATGGATCTAACTGCTGTTGCCACCAGTAGCAACAACCTGGTTGACCAGACAAGCCTGGCCCATGGCTGGGCTCTGGGAGTAGATAACCTCTCAGAACTCATCAAAGGTAAGGTATTGACTGGTTTGTTGGTGGAGATGATTTCCCCTTTTGAGGAAGACATAGGTAGGTAGATAGCAACAATCTCGGTAAGGTCCAGTACTACTGGTCTATCATATGAATGTGGAATGGAAGCCTGTTAAATATTTTGCACTCTGACAGCACTGCAGGTCTTTTCTATCTCTCCGATGAATGTGTAAGATGACAAGTAAATCTTGCCACCTTCTGTTTTTTTTTTTTTTAACATGTCAGCTGTTTTCCCACCAAGGCAGGGTGACCCAAAGAAAGAAAACCCCCAAAAAGAAAAAAAACTTTCATTATCAGTCAATACTTTCACCATCACTCATATATAACCACTGTCTTTGCAGAGGCGCCCAGATACGACAGTTTAGATAGTCACTCCAAAGTGCCAATATCCCAAACCCCTCCTTTAAAGTGCAGGCATTGTACTCCCATTTCCAGGACTCAAGTTTGGCTAACCGTTTTCCCTGAACCCTTCACAAAATATTACCCTGCTCACACTCCAACAGCTTGTCAGGTCCCAAAAACCATTTGTCTCCATTCACTCTTATCTAACACGCTCATGCATGCTTGCTGGATATCCAAGACTCTTGCACACAAAACCTCCTTTACCCCCTCCCTCCAACCTTTTCGAGGACTACCCCTACCCCGCCTTCCTTCCCCTACAGATTTATACGTTCTCCAAGTCATTCTACTTTGTTCCATTCTCTGTAAATAACCAAATGAACAACCCCTCTTCAGCCCTCTGACTAATGCTTTTAGTAGCTCCACACCTCCTAATTTCCACACTATGAATTCTCTGCATAATATTTACACCACACA
>NC_069458.1:18968467-18990967 GCF_026875155.1 Cherax quadricarinatus | reverse complement strand
AAGAAGGCAGGGGAAAGGGAAGGCTGGGGGGGAAGGGATAAAAACACTTTACTTTTTTCCTCAAACCTTACCAACATTATCCCGAACAGTAGGTTAGAACCCACAAAAGCGGTCGAAACTCCAACCAGTGCCATGGGTTCAACTCCCCCATACCCGGGTTTGTCTGCTAGACGTTTTTAGACCCTATTCGCCATCTCTTACGAGAATAACGGGGTTTAATGCTAGGCTAACCCCTTCACTGTTCTCCGAGAGATGAAATGTAATGCCCCATTCCAAACTATGATCTTTAATGACTTATTATGATTCACCCAAAAATTTTGATCTCGATAAAGAATGTCATAAAGTGCCGATTTTCTTTATATAGACACCTAGTGAGTGTTTTTAAATTTGCCACTGGGCAAGTCCCTTCCCTAGTTTTCACTAAAAGGGTATTTCAAAAGGCGGCGGGCTGTAGGCTTGAATAAATGCTTTAAAAAAACCTTCAAGTTGAAAAATAACACGTGAAACATTTGGGCATAAATAAAAAAAAAAAAAAAAAAAAAAAAAAAAAAAAAGGCACGATACCGTGATAGAACGATAACAAATAACCCGTACATAGGGAAAGAGTTTAGACGACTTTGGGTCAGACGGCCTTTTACAAAGTCACACTTAAGCTCCTCTCTTCATGGCGGGTTATTTGTGTAACATTTAGGTTCTTTTTTCCCGGAAACGTTTCTCCACGCAGTGCTTCTTCAGCCCAATGTAAAAAGGTTTTTAACACAGCAACGTCATTTTTAGATTTTGATGCAGGATTTTTTTTCAAGACTTGTCTGACTACAACCGACCTATTTCCACTAGTGATTTTGCCCACGGGTGACTCCCCCACCACTGCCCCACCTCACGCATCAGAAGTAGACTCTGATACTGGAGAGAGTGATCTTGAACCGGGGACACCATGTAACAGTTGGGTTTCCGCGAAATCCTTTGCGATCAATACCTTTTATGGCCGTAGATTAACCCGAAGACTAATAAAAAGACTATTAATTCCAATGGGATTCACGTAGTTTTTAAGAAGCTATGACTTTTTTGGGGGGGTTACCCTATGTAATTTACACATATGTTACTAATTTGTGTAACTATTTATGTTCCTTTTCGGTATACCTACCCGTAATAACAGAATGGTTATAAATGACCAAATTTTTAAAGGGGGGCCCGGGTAACCCACGGAAGGCCTCGTCAGATACCAAAAGCCCAAAGGGGGGGCCCCTCATCTAAGACCCCCGTCGGGAAAACTTTTTGTCCGTTTCCTGACAAACCCTTACCTAACCTAACCTAACCTATCCCTCTCGTTTGCAGTGCACTAAACTCACACTGAAATCCGTTTTTCGATCCCCGGACGGTGAAAACACTAGGAGGTTTCCCCCTCAAGACATCGCTGTCCATGTTCACTAGCATAAATTAGGTACCGGGTTACGCTAGTGGGGTCGACCTGGGACAAAATTAAACAACACCCGGGAAAAAAGCCAGCATAACAAGAGGTTTTGTATACAGTAGTATTTATTGATTCACAGGGTCTGTATCCCTTTGTACACTACTTGTAGAAAAAAATATTATTATTATTATTTTATTATTATTATATTATAACCGGGGTCGATATCATTACGGATCACGCTATTCATTAAGGAGGCTTGCGTCCCCAAGAAAGAGTATACTGGGTATCATCCCGGATCAAGGCCATAACTAGGTGTCAACCAAGATACCACAGAGGTAAGTGCCTAGTAGTTTATTCCATAAGAACATGTCTGTTTCGGGCAGCCCACCTGCTAGAAGCTTGAAGGGCGGGGGGTTTCTAGGGGCCGACTGATGTGTGATTGCCCAATCACAAAAACCCCCCTACTATAGACCAGAGGGTTTAAACAATGCTGGGTGGTGAAAGAAGAGGGGGGTGAAGGAAGGATAGGGGGTGAAGGAAGGATAGGGTAAAGGGATAGGGGGGTGAAGAAAACGGGTGGTAAAGGGAAAAGAAAGGGGGTGAAGGGAAAGGAAGGTGGGTAAAGGAAAGGGATAGGTGGGAAGGAAGGAAGGGGGTAAAGGAAAGGGATAGGGTGAAGGAAGGATAGGGGGTAAAGGGAAATGGGTGGTAAAGGGAAAGGGATAGGTGGTGAAGGAAGACGGGGTGCTGAAAAAAGGGTTAGCCAGAGGCACAGGAAAATGAACATGATCAACAAAAGGCCGTTTAGAGTTTTACGATGACACTCGGGGGAAAAACCCAACACATTTCAAGAGTGGGCGGCAGAGCCCAATATACCAGGAACCAGTCAAACGGCCAATTCTTAAGAGAAAATTTCCCGTTGCTACAAACACAGGGAATCTTTTTCATATACTGAGGATAAATATGGACAGTACTGAGGGGAGGGGTGGGGACTGAAAAAGGGTCAGTGATAAGGGAGAATCAGAGGTCAGTAGTACTCAAATGGGCAGTGTAAGGTATATTCTAACACGGCATGTAGAGAGCAACACCATAGGCAGTGTAAGGGTATATTTTTAACAAGGGGAGAGTGAGGTTTAACCTCACGAAGGGGAGTAGAAAGGGGAGTATACTAACACAGGGCAGTAGGAGGGTTTAACACTCCAGAAGGGCATAGAAGGTAGTATTTTCTAACACAGGGCAGTATGAGGGTTGTAACACTCCGGGGGGGAGAGTAAGGGGGATTACTAACAAGGGGATAGTGAGGGTTTTTAAACTCACGGGGGCAGTGAAGGGTAGTATTACTAACACAGGCAGTACGAGGTTGTAACATCACGGGGGCAGTAATAAGGTAGTATTACTAACAAGGGGAGTTGGGTTTGTAACACCACGGGGGCATATAAGGGTAGTATTTACTAACACAGGGGAGTAGTGAGGTTTAACACTCACGGGGGGGGGAGTATAAAGGGGATATTCTAACACAGGGGGGATGAGGGTTGTAACACTCACGGGGAGAATAAGGTATATTACAAAAACAGGGCAAGTGAGGGTTGTAACCCCACGAAGGGCAGTATAAAGGGTATATTACAACACAGGAGTATGGGGGTTTAACACTACGGAGGGCAGTAATAAGGGGAGATTTCAAAAAACCCGGGGAGTAGGAGGGTTTTAACACTCATGGGGGGCAAGTAAGGGGAGCAGTACTCACGAGGGCACAGTGAAGGGACATACAATATAGAAAGCATCTCCGTAGGGATAGTTTTACAGAGCCATGCCGGTGAATAAAAAAAGTATCGATGATAACTTTCAGGGTTTTTGGCCAACAGGGACACGGGCCCCCCCACAGTTCCTCCCCTTCCTAGAGATCTTCACCAACCAGCACACAATGTGATGTTGAATATTAAAATAATCAAAACACAACAAAATCTGTCCCAAAATAAATATATAATTTTGGGCCATTTCTAGTGCAAAGGGGGACCCATAGCCCCACAAAGTGGTAAAAAGGCTTTGGGTAAAACATTTGGATTTCTTCCTAAGCCCTTTTAAAATATTTCCCCTTCCTCATCCATTTTTTTTTTCTTTTTACTAATGGGATATTTTTTCTACATAATATGACACAAGATTTAAAAATACAATGCGGTACAAAAAACATACTCGTACAGAGGTTTGAGGGATCACGCAAGTACATATTGTTTAAGTGTTTGTCACAGTTTAAAAAGCGAAAACCCCACCAGCTCCCCCGAGCTGGATGCGTACCCAGTAAGCGCATTACCTCTGAACAGCAGCGTGAATTTCTGGAAGGAAAACTACTGCCCTGGGAACCCTATTACCCTACTCTTAGTATCTTACGCGCATTCTTTCCCCACGGTCAAGGCCCGACAGGGAAAAAACATTTCCCAATCTCAGGATGACCTGTGCGCACAATTTTCCTAAAGATTTAAAGTTTTACTATAAAAAAAAAGAAAGACCCTACTTCACCACGAACGACAAAACAAATGGGATAGTAAAAATGACAAAGTCCCCATTATATGGAAAAAGAAAATATTTAAAAGGAGACAGGGAAAATCACCCCCTAAGGCGGGCACGCAACTACTAAGAAACGAAGGCTAAACACACAGAAGGGGAAAAAAAGCAAAGCGGGGGCGGGTAATTAAGCCAAGGTAAAAGTAATACGGGAAAATTAAAAGGGAAAGGAATGTCCTGCTGGAAAAACGGAAAGGGTGACTTTTGGGTTCAAGAAAAGGTAATGTAGTAATTTGAAATTTTTGTTTGTACCAAGTCCCGCAACCCCCCAACCCCCATACCCTTTTGGGTGGGTGGTAGTCAAAAGGATTAGGGGGTACAAAGGTTCCCGGGCTGGCCCAAAATACAACTTATCAACGGTATATCAAAGTGCAAGTGTGAACTACCTAAAAACGCCCTCAGGGGTTCACCACTCAGGGACATTACCATGGAAAAAACCTTTAAAATCCACTCAGGTTTTTTACACCACTCAGGTACTAGTTACCCATGTGAACACCTTAAAATGCCACCAGTGTGTACACCCTCGGTACCATTGAAACCTCGCACGTGATTCCGTAAATCGGGAATACCGGTTTACAGGGGGGGGGGGGAACCGGAGGCCCAACCCCATTGCTTTTAAAGTGGGATTTTTTTTTTTGGGGTAATAAATTTTGGTCCCCCACAACCTTCCCCTCCCCCCCTTTTGTCCCGCAAACTTTCATTCACCCTGGGCCCTTTATTCACCCAGAGAAAAAAAGCCCCTTTGAACAGTTGGCACGGGCTAAAAATTTAAAAAATATGTACCAACTTTGACCTCCCTCGGGCACACAAACACTCTGAACTTTTTTAGATGATAGACCAGAGGAAAGTTTCCCGGGTGCTTCCCAGTACTTCCCACTACATGCGGAGTCCTCAGGGTTCTCCTCTCCCCACCCCTACACCTTTACCCCCAACGTCCCCAACACCTCCTTTGACTCCACCATCACACTGGGAATGCAGACATCACCCAAACCCCCACCACACACAACAAATAACCACTCACCCGCAGAACAAAGCCAATAACCAGATCATACATTGGGAAAAAAGGGAGAATTTTTAAAACCCAAACCCGCAAAAAACCCAAAATCACCTACTTCCCACAGGAAACGAACCCCCCCCCTCCGAAACTCCAGGATCGATACCCCCACCAACAACCCTGCCACGGACAAACCCAAAGTCCCGGGGGTACTTCTAACCCAAAAAATCGAAACACTTTCACATCAACCGAAGCAAGCCGTCGCATCAAGGGCCTACGGGCTATTCAAACTAAGGCAACCTCCTACAAACGAAACTACACCTTACAAAACCCTCCTTTGTCCACTAATAACTTACTGCCCACTACCCTCCCCCTAGCAGTTACAACCAACGTAAAATTTCAACGCATCCAGAACAAAGCCTTACGCTGGGTGTTTAAAACCCCGCGGGATGAATTCATCACAAATGAGTCCATCCACGTCCTGCAAACATCCCCGCACAAACGTGTACTGGAAATTTTTTACGACAAACAAAAAAACAGATAAGACCAGAATAACTACGAACCCATACTTGATACGAACTACGCAGACCTCACACACACACACACAAACCCCTTCACCTCTACTAGCACCACCCAAATTTCCCAATACAAATAACCTTCAAAAATCGAATCACTAACCGTAACTCACAGATGGGCCTTTAAACGCCCTTGTACCTGCGATCACGCTTTTGTCGCCCCCCCCCCCCCCCCCCCCCCTCCATCCCCGGGGCGCCGACCCCTGTCGCCTCCTCGCTCTGGGTTGCCCCCGATTCCCCCTCTTACAAAAAACCCTTCCTCAACCAAACCCATTCTTTCCCCACCACACTTTCCCCCATCTCACCCCTCTTTTGGGGCCCCTAAATCATAGCAAGCAAAGCATAGGTTGCCTCCCGGGGTCTATCCTCCCTCCCATCTACAAACCCAAACCCCCGCACCTACCCCCACAACCACCAATTACACACATGTTTTTGTATAAAAAGGGGAAAAAGTGGGTTTCCTCCCCCACCACTAATTTAAACAACATTCTTTTTTACCACTTACAATTTTTTCCCCCCTTTTTAAAATACGCCGATGAATAAATTTTTACACTCCCACTTACATAACCTTGTGTTGGTGCAATTGTTTAATAAATGTATGGAAGGGAAAGGGACCTAGGGGGTTGGCAGAGGCAGCATATTCCTTTGTAAAGGCCCAAAAAGGATAAAAAAGAGTGCAAAAATATGGGGGATAATCGTTTATGTACCTGGGAAAATGTATGTAGGTTTTTTGAAAAATTAAATGACAGAAAAAAATCAGTAACCTTTAAAAGGTTGGGGGGGGGACCTGTTTATTAACTTAATAACTTTTGAAAGGCCCCAAAATCTTTTTTTGGATTTAATTTGAAAGGCTTCTATGGGGGGGAAATTCAATTTTTCGGAAATTTAGGAATTTAAAAGCCGGGGGTTTTTAAAAGGAATGAGCCAAAAGTTAGATTGTAGGGAAAAGGGGTTTTTTCCCATAAAATCCTTCAAATTTTATTCCCCTTTGTTTTTAATAAAAAGGGGTTTAAAAATAAATCGGGTCTTCAAGGGCGTGGGTTAAAAGAAAAGAACCACACAAAGTGGGATTTTCACCTCTCTTTCGAACCCCCTTCCTTGGGAACGAAGAAAGTGCAAATTTTAAATTTTGGAGGGGGCAAAAAAGAAAATTTAAAGGTGAATCGAAAAAGTAAAAAAATAGGGTAACAAAAAGATAGGATAAAATTGAAACAATTTTAGGAAAGGGATGGGGGAGGGGAACGAATTTAGATATTTTGGGGTGGACGGAAAACGGTGGGGCTTGAAAGATAGGGAATCAAAAATGATGAGGAAAAAGAGGAGTGGGGCACTTGGGGTCTTGGAGACAAAGAACTTGTCCTTGGGCAAAGAGGGAAAGTATAAGAAGTTTTACCAACGCTTTAATTGGGTGTGAAGCGTGGGGGGAGAAGTTGCAGCGAGAGAAGCTGGGGCATGGAAGTCATTCTGAGGGCAATGGTTTGGGGTGAATATAAAAGCAGAGAATTCGTAGTTTGGGAAATTAGAGAGGTCGGGTTACCAAAAATGTTGTCCAAAAGGGGTGAGGAAGGTTGTTAGGGGTTCGGACATGTGAAGAATGGAGCGAAACAGAATGACTTCAAAGTTACAGCTGTATGGAAGGAAGGGGGGTAGGGGGCGGCCAAAAAAGGGTTTGGGGGGAGGGGGTAAGGAGTTTGTGTGCGAGGGGCTTGGACTTCCCCGCACTGCGTGGCGGTTTTTAAGGGGTGAAAGGAAC
This sequence comes from Cherax quadricarinatus, assembly GCF_026875155.1. Taxonomy (NCBI): domain Eukaryota; kingdom Metazoa; phylum Arthropoda; class Malacostraca; order Decapoda; family Parastacidae; genus Cherax; species Cherax quadricarinatus. The sequence continues at coordinate 18,983,675 of NC_069458.1, read as the reverse complement.
AAATGGTTTTTTTTAAAACTTTACTGCTTTGGAGTGTAGCAAAGTAACTTTATGGGGTTCAGGGGAAACCGGCACCACTTGAGTCCTGGAGATGGGAAGTACAGTGCCTGCACTCTGAAGGGGGGGTGTTAATGTTGCATTTTTTAAAAAATGTAGGTAAAGCACCCCTTTTGGCAAGACAGTGATGGAGTGAATATGGTGAAAGTTTTTTTTTTTTCGGCCACCCGCCTTGGGGGAATCGGCCGGGTGAAAAAAAAAAAAAAAATATATATATATATATATATAATATAATATATAAAAATATATATATATATATATATATATATATATATATAATATAATTTCAAACTGGCCGATTCCCACCAAGGCAGGGGGCCCGAAAAAGAAAAAATTTTTACCACATTTTCCCCCACACTGTCTTTTCCAGAAGTGCTTTTCACTACAGTTTTTTTAATGCAACATTTTAAACCCCCCTTCAGAGTGCAGGGACTGTACTTCCCATCCCAGGACCAAATCCCCGCCGTTTTTCCCCGAACCCCCCTTTAAAAATGTTTTCTTTGCTCACCTCCAACAGCAGTCAAGTTTAAAAAACCATTTGTTCCATTCACTCCTATAAAAACACGCTCAGCAATCCTGCTGGAAGTCCAAGCCCTCGCCAAAAAACCTCCTTTACCCCCTCCCTCCAACCTTTCCTGGGCCGACCCCACCCGCCTTCCTTCCACAAAACTGATACACTCTTAAGTCATTCTGTTTCGCTCCATTCCCCAATTCCAAACCACCTCAACAACCCTTCCTCACCCTCGGGACAACAGTTTGGTAATCCCGCCCTCCCCTAACTTCCAAACTACAAATTCTCTGCATTATTCACACCACACATTGCCCCAGACATAAATCTCCCGCCTCCAGCCTTCTCCTCGCTGCAACATTCCACCCCGCTTCACACCCATATAAACTTTGGGGGAAAAACATACCTCAAACTTTCCCCTTTTTGCCTCCAAGGACAAATTCTTTGTCTCCACAGACTCCTAAGTGCACCACTCCTCTTTTTTCCCTCACAATTCTATGATTCCTTCATCTTTCAAGACCCATCCGCTGACCGTCCACTCCCAAAACAATACGTTCACCTCCTCCATACTCCTCCCCCCCAAACTGAATCCAACTTTCATCACCTAACTTTTTTTTCCTCATAACCTTACTCTTTTCCCGAATTTTACCTTTATTTCTTTTTTTGCACACCCCACCAAATTCATCCACCAACTCGCAACTTTTCCTTTAGAATTCCCAAGACACAGTGTCATCAGCAAAGAGCAACTGTGACAACCCCATTTTGTGTGTGATTTTTTATCTTTTTAACTCCCGCCTCTTTCCAAGACCCCCGCATATAATATATAATATTATATATATAATATATATATATTTAAAAATATAAATATATATAATATATATATTCCTTGATAATGTTAGTCACGAAAGCGCTTGGGAATTTTTCTATTTTTTCAGGTGGTTTTTGGGAAAATAAAAATATTAAAATTTTAAAATATAAAATATATATAAAAAATATAATATAAAATATAAATATAATATATTAATATATAGCCGAATATGAAAACTGGTCATTTAGCAAGAACTCGTTTAAAATAAGGTCCCTTTAAAATTTTTTCTTATTGTTAAAGATATATATTTTGCATTTATGTTTATGTAAAAATTAATAATTTTGTACCAAAAGAACCTTGGAAAACTTACCTAACCTTATTATAACAAGCCCAATTTAATTTAGCCTAATCAAGCTAAATATATTTTAGATAAGTGTGTAATAATTTAATAATACACAACGAAATATATTTTTTCGTTAGGTTCAGAATGATTTTTCCGAAATTATTGCATACACAAATTTTCGCTTGTCTTATTAGGCAAGAAGAACGTTGCTATTTAAACCAAAATCGCAAGTTTTACCTATTCGGCACATTATATATATATATAGTGTATATTACACACACATCTGCATGGGACGACGTACAAAATTCGTAATGTACTCTTGCCTGTTAACGTACTGTAATGGACTACGTTTACCCTTCTCCCCCTCACAAATCTCTACTTTCACGAGAACACCCAAGCTTATGCAAATAAGCTGAATACTTAATAATTTGAGTGAGAAACTTATGATACACTACCTCGGTGCTGACTTTTGTCAGGAATTTTCATGAAGGTGGAGCTCAGTGTTTGAGAACAGTATTTGTAAAGCCCAAGAGGTAGAGCTCATTGTTTATGAAGAGTTTACAGAGCTCCAGAGATAGAGCTCATTGTTTATGAAGAGTTTACAGAGCTCCAGAGATAGAGCTCAGCACCTTGCCAACACCAGTACATAAAAAGACACATGGACACAACTTATCCACGTATCACCGTTGAGAAACACATCTCGCCCATGTGTGAGGGCGAGATGTGAGCCCTGATGTTGACTCATCAATTACACACACACACACACTGTAGAAACTCAGAAAATATAATAGAAACAGAGGTAGTAGTGAGCATGATGGAAGGAATCTCACCAAATCGTAATGATACGATTGTAAACAAACCAGGGAACGGCTGGGGTTCAAACTCCACCCGTTTCGTGGTTTGTTTATGGAAGATCTCTTTCAAGCACACTCACCTTCCCTCCCTCCCTTCACTCTCTGCCTACCTCCCTCCACTCCCTCCCTCTTGCCAGTTTCCAAGGGATAATTAGATTCCTGGAGAGGTGTGTACATATGACTTTCCAAGCCTGGTGAGTGAGTGTGGGAAGTGTATGACGTGGGGAGTGTGAGGCGTGTGGGGCGTGGATGATGCGTAGAGACTAGTAATACAAAACACAGGTGAAGACCAGTGATACAAAACACAGGTGTACCTCACTGCATAACGTCGCCAGACAGGTGTATCTCGCTGCATAACGTCGCCAGACAGGTGTATCTCACTACATAACGTCGCCACACAAGTGTATCTCACCGCATAACGTCGCCACACAGGTGTATCTCACCGCATAACACCGCCACACAGGTGTATCTCACTACATAACGCCGCCACACAGGTGTATCTCACCTCATAACGTCGCCACAGGTGTATCTCACCGCATAACGTCGCCACACAGGTGTATCTCACCGCATAACGTCGCCACACAGGTGTATCTCACCGCATAACGCCGCCACACAGGTGTATCTCACCTCATAACGTTGCCACAGGTGTATCTCACCGCATAACACCGCCACACAGGTGTATCTCACCGCATAACGTATCCACACAGGTGTATCTCACCGCATAACGTCGCCACACAGGTGTATCTCACCGCATAACGTCGCCACACAGGTGTATCTCACCGCATAACGTCGCCACACAGGTGTATCTCACCGCATAACGTCGCCACACAGGTGTATCTCACCGCATAACGTCGCCACACAGGTGTATCTCACCGCATAACGTCGCCACACAGGTGTATCTCACCGCATAACGTCGCCACACAGGTGTATCTCACCGCATAACGTCGCCACACAGGTGTATCTCACCGCATAACGTCGCCACACAGGTGAGGCAAACACAGGTGCGCAAAACAGTTGTTATAAAAAGTGTAAAAATAGGTAAAAAAAAAAGTTCACGAAGACAATAAACCAATAACGTACAACTAATATATTTTGCATACGCACATGCGCACGAAAAAAAAAAAGATAGGAAAAAGAGAAAACGGAAAAGAAAAAACAGATGGCGGTAAAAAAAAAAAAAATCGAATTAGCATAAAAAAATAAATAAATCAATAATGCAATAAAATTAGAATACGAAACAAAGAAACGATACAAGAGAGTGACGAACATAGAAAAATAATGGTACGATGAATCAAATTTTTAAACACTTAAAACAGATGGAACTGCAAAAACGAGGTGTAAAGGGGGAATACCTAACTTTCTTCCCAAGCCGGTCAAACACCCCACCACATTGTACCCTCGGGCCGCTAAACCCAGTAAGATTTGAGAGCGCGAGAAAGGGTGAGAGAAAAGAGAGAAGTACCTTAAATTTAAGGAAATGGGTAGAAAAAAACCCTTGATGAGAAAAGGGGAAATGTTACATGCGATAAAGACCCTTATTTTGAAATCTCAAAAACTTGAAAAAGTATCTTTGGGCCAAAACAACTCGGGCCCCGCAGTACTTCGCTTTTACTAGACAGAAAAACCACTTTGATTTTGGGGAACATGCTGACTAAGGAACTATAGCAAGAAGTGAAAAGGTGTTTTTCCCCATAACCCTATAAATGATCCGGACAGGACTGTGTGTTGAGCTCAGACGGCCAAAAACCCCCAGGCGCTTTTTGGGAAAATACAAAATCTACAAACATGCTTACACCAGCCCCCAAAAAGAACAAAGAATGGAGGAACACGGAAGGCCTACTGGCCCATGGAAGGCGGGCCTTATCAAAACGACCTCTACCTAAAGCTACCCAAAAAATAACTCCCTCCCAATGCGCCAATAAAACCCAGCCCCCCCCACCATATTGCCAATCCTTCAAAAAGCTCCCCCAATAAAAACCAGCTTAAAGACAAATCCTCTGGTCTCATCTTTCAACTAGATTGCTACCCCTCCCATTCGGGTAGAGAGTCGGAGCCCCCCTTGTCTGCAATTTGAGAACCGGGTGACCGGGGACTACCCGGCCAGCAACCTGGCCCCACCAAGAGGGCGTCAGAACCACTATTAACACCCAGGACGATCACGAAGCGTGCCCCCCCCTTATCTCTCCTCTCTCCACACTAAACCCTTCAGAGGTTATTACTACCCCGACTTGGACCCCCCTCCCTGTAATAAAGTTTCATTTCTGCGACCCCCAAAGGGAGAGAAAGGGAGAAAGAAACCCCCTGTTTTAAGAGGAAAAAAGGAGCAACACTGCGCGGGCCTCGGGGCAGGTCCTTTAAAAGCCAAACCCACTAAAAAAATAATCCTAACCTATTTTCAATGCTACAAAGGGAAAGCTTTGATAATACAAAAAATGGTATGCTGATACCGACAAAATGGGGAACGACAATTAACCGTTCGGGGATTACAATGGTAACAATACCGACAGGTTGGTAGATAAGACACATGGGCAAATTTAGGAAAACTTTTTCCCGAAACGTTTCGCCTACACGGGTTTCTTCTCGGTACAAAAGAGGGGGGAGCAGTAAGAGTGAAGACCCTTGGGGTCGTAGATTTGGGTTCTCAGCCCCCTCACCGGAAAATTTCTGTCCAAAGTCGGAAACTAACTGAAGATAAAAGCGCAGTGTTGAGACTTAAATACTGTCGAAGGGAGGTGCAGAGTAGTACAGAAGAAAAACATTTTGGGAAACTTTTCAAGTGAGAATGTTTGATTGAGAGGACATGACCATCAGTGGCTACTTTCTCATACTTACATACTCGCACCTCCTTCCTCCCAGTATTTATCAGCACCAGGCACTGTTACCACGATGCATTACTCTAACAGAGTAAAGACAAACCGAGGGGCACAACCAATGATCGCCCAAACTAGCACTTCAGCTTCTTTAGTGGCGGGCTGCAAGTCAAATGTAATGCGATTTTATCGCTCAAAGGGGGCCTTTTGTTGGTCTGTAAGACGACACAGAGGCTGAGAAACCTTACCACTATGCTATACCACCACGAGACCAGGTTTCTTGTTTTGATACCCCACACTGGGGGCCAGGAGAACTCTTTTCCTCAAGCACTCGACAACCTTATCCGTACAGGCCACTGAAGAAATCAAGTCATCTTCGAACAAAAAACCCCTTTGGGGGAAAAGGTGGACTTCATTACAAAAACACCCAATGCTTCACCCATGCTGAAGTCACCTTCTTTGACGTCAACATGGCAGCCAGAGCTCTCGCGAGGCCTGGCTATTCCTACTTCCACATAAACCCACCCTTTCACGAAGCGGGAAAAATTTCCAACATATCCCAAATGCAATAATGTTACCTACTTACACACCACAAAGTTGCCCTACCAAGACAAGAATTTCTGCTCCCCCTGGGGCCGTGGGGGTCATACTTAAAAGAATTGCACTACGCTTCAACCCCAAAATGTTGAACTGCAAGAATGACCCCCAAAGTTTCAAGCAGCCCCTACCAAGATACTAAAAACCACGCAAGTCCTCAACATTCCCTGCCAGCACCACCCCAAACTCCCCCAAGATTCTTTATTGCATTTTTTTGTCATGACAGAATGCACTGACCGGGTTCCTTTAAACACACCAAAATAAACTTTTAAAACTAAATAAGATCCCGGGCCCCTCACTTCCCTGCATCACCCCCCTTTCCACTGAGACCCTAAAACTATTTGCAAAAATTACCACATCACCGCTGCTCCACCGCTGTCAAACCCCCCACTAGACACAAGAGGACCAATCAGAGACCATGAGACGTCGGCAAACCCCACCAATGAGAGTCCACACCGCTTGCATCCACTGCAGAGCAACTGACCCGTCGGGGAAAACTTTTCCTTCACCAGTTCAGCCACCACCCAAAAAAGAAAAACACAAAAAACTGGGATGCACCTCACGTCCACTGCCCCTGCACTGCTGCCCACAACAATCCGATACCTGAAGGGTGTAAATTTTACACAACCCTGTAAAAGAAAAGAACTGTCTTCGAAATCCATCAGCACCTCCCAAAGGAACAGTCAAGATACCCACGACCAAAAATGTTACATACACCCTGCAGACTGACCAGACTACCACGCCAACACCCAACACCTTTTGGGAAATCAGACACCTCAAAGAGGAAATTTTGGATGCTTCAGAATGGGGGGCCTTGAAGAGGTACCCCCTCTAGCACACTATCCTGACCATTTACCCTGAAGTCTCCCCAGCCTTTGCTTCCCCCACACTGGGGTGGCTCCCAATCACCCTGTAAACTGCCCTCTGCCCAACGCAATTCCTTCGGGAAGTCAGCGCAAAATAGGAAAAAGAATACCCTCCCCAAACCGGGGGCCAAGAAAGAAAAAATGATCGTCAAACCCCCCACCTGGGGGCCACTGCCGGGGCCCATCTGGAGAAACCAGGCCAAAATTACTGGCAATCAACATGATGAAACTCGATCTTTAGTTAGTTCCAGACTTTGGGAATAGAAAATTCTCCAGGGTGAAGGACGACAAACCCCAAAACTCACCTCAAGGGGGTTTTACTTTTTTACTGCTCCCGCCTTTCTTTTTGACTTTACTGAAAAGCCACTGGTAGGCGAAACTTTCGGAATAAAGTTGCCTAAATTTGCCTATGGTCTTTTCTTTCCAGGTACCGTTCAGGATATTAATAAGAATGGAGAACACGCAGAAGGCTACGGGTATCAAGGGAGGTCCCTTATCAAAACCACCACCAGGAAACGTTTTGCCAGAGTAATTCTTTAGTCCTAATGATTTTCAGATACATTGGATTAACTAAAAGAGCACCCATATGTGGTGGAAAGCAATGGGAACCTTAATCGCTGCCCAAAAAACAAAAACCCGGACCTCAGACTTGATGAGGGAGGGGGATCTGATGACCTCACCTGTTGTTTAACACAAGAATTTCGCCTTGGGAAAGTAAGGGCTACATCAAAAATCCCGATTTTGGGGTACAGAACAGCGAATTAATCGACATCTCTTTCAGATTTTCAAAGGGGCATCTTAGGGTTAAAATCCGTGTCAGGACGCAGTTCCTCCCGAAACAACAAATTAAAGGAAAAAAAAAAAGCTTTAGGGGTACCTCCAGCCGCTAGTCAAGCCGATTTTTAAAAGACGCCAAACCCTATTTTGTACATGGAGACTCAGGGGAAAATTAATCAACAAACCACAATTCCTCGTCAATGAGGAATGGATACAAGCACAGTACATTTTGGTACCCCAGATCCAACAAGCAAGTAAATGGTGAATAAGATCCAAAAGCACAGTAAAAAGATGGTAACGAGACTAAAAAAAACACAGTGTAAAACCTTGGTAAAAATACCGACAAGTGGGTTTTTAGAAAGACACGTAAGCAAAACTTAATATTTTTTAGAAAAAGTTTCGGTCCCCGGGGCCTGATCAAGGCCCCCGGACCCAAACGTTTTTAATAAATATGTCATAGTGTTTGCTTACGTGCTTCTAAACCAACAGCCAGTAAAATGATGGGGAATAGACCAACAAGCCAGTAAATGATGGTGAATGAGATTCAAAAAGCACAGAAATGATGGGAATGAGATTTTAACCACAGTAAAAGATGGTGGGGGAAAGAATCCCAAAAAGCACAGAAATATGGGAAAAAGACCCCAAAAAGCAAGTAAATGATGGTGAATGAGATACATAACACAACAAAAGAGTTGAAAAAATAACAATGCAAATACCATGGGAAAATGCGCAAATAACCGTACTAGGAAAAAGAAACGTATGACGACGTTTTGGGAAAACTTGTGTGTAACTAATTAATTTCAAGTCAACCGAAATTTCGTCGTAAGTTTCAATTTCGAGTTATCTGGTAAGGAAGAGATGGGGGAGCCTGAGGCCTTACCCCAACCTGGGGGTCACAAGATGCAAACGGTGAAACGTCTGCCTACTGTTGTTCAGTTCTTGGGGGTGAGATTAGGATACGAGTACCGTCCTTTTGGGGAGTGAGTAGAAGAGATTGTTTAGGACCATCTCTTGGGCCTCGGCCCAGCCCCATCCTTCCCGTCTGAACCTTGCCCCCCTCCATTTTCACCGTAGTACGCAGGGGAACATACACAATTGTAAACTGAAAGTTATATATGTCGCAAAAAAATACGTAAAATCAAATAAGCCACCAATACGATTCGCTAAAATTTTAAATGGGTTTTCATTTAAATCAAACACCTTACCGTCGTCTTCCATCTTCACTGCCCCAGTGGCAACGTTATGCTACTGGAACTGGCGTCATGCCCCAAATTCGAAAAAACGTCATGTGTCTTGGGGTTTATAATTTTAAAATACCCAAGTAGTTTACTATCATACATTTGAATGCCCTTTTTTATTGCCACTAGACTTACTTTCTCTTCAAAAAAAAAAAAAAAAAAAAAAAAAGTGCTTTAAACTTAAACTGAAAACCCTTAGATTTTTTTCCAGTCTTACGGCAATGATAAATTTCCCGAGAGAAGACTGACTCTTACAGGGAGTACAGCCTTAACAAAATGTAAAAGAATAAAGGGAACTGTTGGAAACCCCAGGTTGTAAAGAGGGACAGGAAATGAGGTTTAATGAGGTACACAGCATAGGAACACGGGATTTGAATAGTATACCCGCATAAAGGCTGAAGTTGTGGGAGGGGGTGTGCTGGGGTCACCGTTCCATGTTGTGGCCAAGGACAGGTATGAAGCAACGTTGCGTACGGGAAAACCCCGCTGTCTGCCACGAAACTGATTCGGGAAAATCACAAACTCACTCCATTAAAAATCACATCACATCACACACACACAATTTTTCCCAACATCGACTTTTTACCCCGGGTTTAAAAATTACTACCCTAAAAAAACTGCCTTCCCCCCGGGGAAAACCATCCCCTGCAAGGGAAAAAAGGGGTAATGGAGAGGCAAAAAATAAATCCAGAACGAGACTTTTAAAACCCCGAAAAAACCTAATTTTACTTATAAAATACATAGAAGCAAAAAAATTCCCCTTTTAAAAAAAAACACGAAACGGCAGGTAAAAAAAACCCGACACATTAATTCGTCTTTTCCCCGACATAAACTCCAAACAAATTTTTTTTTTTGTGAAATTTGCTTTGTTTTTTGGGTTTTTGTATTCAGTGTCCCTCCACACAAGCTTAATGCCACCCTCCTCCTTCCTTTTTTTCCCTTTAACATAAAAAATCACAAGAAAAGCCCTTTTTTTGAATCACCTCGTTGAAAATCTCATCTATATAATGTTAACTTTGTCTTGGACCTGTTGACAGTAACCTACTGCATCGACTTCAATTTTGCACCCACACTAATATCCGAATCTACCAACCCTTACTCATGTTTTTAATATACTACTACTACTACTACTACTACTACTACTACTACTACTACTACTAATAATAATATTTTAATGGTTGAATAACTGGGTATAAAGCCTATCGAGTACACAGAGGGTCACTGAGGCTGTATATCACCTGTTCACTACCAGTCAAAGATACTACATTAATCTCTTTAACTGTATAGAGATTAAAGCCAACTTTAACTGTATGTATTCTGACATATATCCCTCCAAGTAAACATGAAGTGTTGCACACTTATCAACAGTAATATACCCATCAGAAAGTAAACCAAGTGCGCTGCAAAGTGTTATAATAGTTTCTCTGTATTCCCACTGTTAGAGCTCACTTACATCGGTTTACAGAGACTGTTTTTCTAGAGAGACCTTTATCAAGCCATTGTTTGTTTCGGCTTGGAAAAGCTCCCGGTCAAGCGAAACGTTGCTACATCTTTCTTGTTGCACAGGTCCCTATCTAAATTATCGTAGCTAGTATTACCAGTAATTAATCTCTCTTGCTAATGACACTTGAAGCTTCCTGCTCTATCTTGCCCTCTCATCTCGGAGATGGGAACATTTTCCCCATCACTCATCTTTCTCTCCAGCTATTCTTTCTTTTATATCCCGGAATAATTCCCACTTTACATTCCTTGGGAGTTTCTTTCCTACTTGACCCAATCCCCGTTCCATCTGCGCTAAGTGCTTCTCTCCCTTTTGTCGCTTCCTTAATATCTGCTGAATAATTCCAAGCTGACGTTCCCCTTAACCCAAGGGACGCGTGTCAGCCTTGTGTGTACCATTGTCACCACTGTTACATTCTCGTGTGTGCTGGTTTGTTGTGGTGAGATGGAGGGCGTGAAGGTGGGTATGGAGCAGGGGGTAAGGGAGGTATATATAATTATAAAATGGGTATAATCATAACCGTAATTTTTAAAGGAGTGGAGGGGTAAGCCAGCCAGATGACCAAAGCTCCAGTTGTGGGTCATCATATGACTAAGACCCGCGTCAGGTAATACTTGTCTTGTTTCCTGACTAACCTTACTTAAGGGGAGGTATACTTACCAGAAAACATAGGCATGGTCAGCTCAGGGTGGAGCAGAGCTAGCTGCTTGGAGAGATAGAGCTGTGAGCGAGAGTATGTAGATGACAGCAACACGTCCAACGTTGACGACTCTCGACGCTCTGTGAAAAGCAAGAACACAAAAGTCAATATCTTTATGAAACATACACCAATTAACATACTATACCAGAAGACATGATTAGGTAGTTGGTTGGTAGACAACAACCTCCCAGGGAGGTACTACCGTCCTATGGTAATAGGTTTGTAAACAACAACCTCCCAGGGAGGTACTACCGTCCTGTGGTAGTAGGTTGGTAGACAACAACCTCCCAGGGAGGTACTACCGTCCTATGGTAATAGGTTGGTAGACAACAACCTCCCAGGGAGGTACTAACCGTCCTGTGGTAGTAGGTTGGTAGACAACAACCACCCAGGGAGGTACTACCGTCCTGTGGTAGTAGGTTGGTAGACAAATTCCCAGGGAGGTACTACCGTCCTGTGATAGTAGGTTGGTAGACAGCAACCACCCAGGAAGGTACTACCGTCCTGTGATAGTAGGTTGGTAGACAGCAACTACCCAGGGAGGTACTACCGTCCTGTGGTAGTAGGTTGGTAGACAACAACCACCCAGGGAGGTACTACCGTCCTGTGGTAGTAGGTTGGTAGACAAATTCCCAGGGAGGTACTACCGTCCTGTGATAGTAGGTTGGTAGACAGCAACCACCCAGGAAGGTACTACCGTCCTGTGATAGTAGGTTGGTAGACAGCAACCACCCAGGGAGGTACTACCGTCCTGTGGTAGTAGGTTGGCAGACAACCACCCAGGAGGCACTACCGTCCTGTGGTAGTAGGTTGGTAGACAACAACCACCCAGGGAGGTACTACCGTCCTGTGGTAGTAGGTTGGCAGACAACCACCCAGGGAGGCACTACCGTCCTGTGGTAGTAGGTTGGTAGACAACAACCACCCAGGGAGGCACTACCGTCCTGTGGTAGTAGGTTGGCAGACAACCACCCAGGGAGGCACTACCGTCCTGTGGTAGTAGGTTGGTAGACAACAACCACCCAGGGAGGCACTACCGTCCTGTGGTAGTAGGTTGGTAGACAACAACCACCCAGGGAGGCACTACCGTCCTGTCATATAAGGGTGAAACAAAAACCTGTAATTGTTTTACACGATGACAGGCTTGCTGGCGTCTTTCCTTCCTGCCTCATACACTCGAGTCACACTACATATGCATGTACTCACATACATATATGTAGACACATCTATTTGAATTTTCTCTTAAAAGTTCTTGTTCTTATTTCCTTTTATCTCCATAGGAAACTGGAACAAAATTCTTCCTCCGTAAGCCATACGTGTCGTAAGAGGCTACTAAAATGGCGGGAACAAGGAGGTAATAACACATCCTGTAGCAAGAAAAACTTAGTTTTTTCTTTTTCCAGGTCGACCTACCTCAGGAGGAGAAGGAATTTTGGGAAAAAAAAAAACCCATGCAAAAACATCCCCGTTTAAAAATAATACAATGCCTAAATTATACCATTTACTTTTATATTGAAAAAACCCATTGCAGCGCTGATAGTCCTTGTGGCTTACCCCTCTTTTTTGATTAAATAAAAATAAAAAAAATTTTAAAAAAAATTATCTTTAAACAACTGAAGGTAATTGCATAACAATATATTACTGCTGAAAAACATTATAAAGGTTTTTTTTTTTATTCTGCTTTTTTCCCGTTAAAAAAAGTCATTTTAAATTACCGTATTTTCCGGCTTAAAAAAGGCGCGCCGTTTTACCCAAAAAAAGCTTGGAAATCGCCTGCCCCTTATATGCCAATGTCAGGGTCAAGGGAAGGCTTAGGCACGCTTGAAAACTGACTCCGTTATGAAGTTCTGTCGTGCCCCTTATATCCCCGGAAAAAAAACACGGTTTTTAAAAAAATTAGTACAATTAAAAACTATAATTTTCACTCCAATATCATTTTTTTCAAAAGTAGGATAAACCCATGCTGAAATTTTAATCCAAAACCAAAAAATCGTTTTTAAAGTTTATTACATGGTAAAAAAAAAATTTCCCCTTTAGTGCGGATATAGGAATCTGGGTGCATGGGGCCCGGGGTGGACCTCCGCCTCAACCTGGGTGTTCGCGGTTCGCCCCGACACGGGTGGAAATGTTGGCATTTTCCTTCACGTGCTGTCCCCGTTCACCTAGCATAAGTAGGTACCTGGAGTTATGGACTATTGCTTGGCATCCTGGGGGGACAAATTTTAAATTTAAAGGGCCACAATGGAAAAAAGACCGACAGTCCTTGATGAGCACTGATTTGTTTGGGGATCCCCGAGTGGCTAACACTCCCTACCCCGGATTATCCTGGGTGGGTAACCCTCCCCCCCAGGTTTTCCCGAGTGGAAAACCCCCCTACCCCCGGTTTTTCCTGAGTGGCAACCCCCCCTACCCCGTTTTCTGGGTGGTAACCTCCTTACCCCCGGTTACCGGTGGAACCCTCCTTTCCCCCGTTATCCTGGGTGGTAAACCCCCTACCCCAGGTTATCCTGGGGGGGGTAACCCTCCCTACCCCAGGTTACCGGGGGGCTAACCCCCCTACCCCAGGGTTTTCCTGAGTGGGTACCCCCCCTACCCCCCCTTATCCTGGGTGGCTAACCTCCTTACCCCCGGTTATCCTGAGGGCTAACCCCCCCACCCCCCATTATCCGGGTGGCTAACCTTTCCCCACCCCAGGTTATCCGGAGTGGTAACCCCCCCTACCCCCCATTTCCCGGGTGGGTAACCCCCTAACCCCGGTTACCTGAGTGGGTAACCTCCCCAAAACCCCCGATTTCCCGGGTGGGTAACCTTCCCTACCCCAGGTTTCCGGAGTGGCTAACCCTCCCACCCCCCATTATCCTGGGTGGCTACCTTCCCACCCAGGGTTTTTCCGGGTGGCTAAAACCCCCCCAACCCCCGATTTTCCTGGGTGGTAAAACCCCCTACCCCAGGGTTTTTCCTGAGTGGGTAACCTCCCTACCCAGGTTATCTGAGGGCAACCCCCCCTACCCCGATTACCTGGGGGCTAAAAATCCCTACCCCCGGTTATCCTGAGTGGCTAACCCCCCCTACCCCCATTATCCTGGGGGGTAACCCCCCCTACCCCAGGTTTTTCCGGGTGGCTAACCCTCCCCTCCCCCCTTTTCCTGGGGGCTAAAAACCCCCCCTACCCCGGGTTTCCCGGGTGGCTAACCCCCCTACCCCGGGTTTTCCTGAGTGGCTAAACCCCCCCTACCCCCCCATTATCCTGGGTGGTAACCCCCCTACCCCCCGGGTTTTCCCGAGTGGCTAACCCTCCTACCCCCAATCCTGGGTGGAACCTCCCTCCCAGGGTTTTCCCGGGGGGCTAACCCCCCTACCCCCCATTACCTGGGTGGCTAACCCCCTACCCCCGGGTTTTCCTGGGGGCTAACCCTCCCTACCCCAGGGTTTTCCTGGGGGGCTAACCCTCCCTACCCAGGTTATCCTGGGTGGTAACCCCCCCTACCCCCCGGTTTCCCGGGTGGCTAACCCCCCCACCCCCCCATTATCCTGGGTGGCTAACCCTCCCTACCCCAGGTTATCCTGGATGGCTAACCCTCCCTACCCCAGGTTATCCTGGGTGGCTCACCCTCCCTACCCCAGGTTATCCTGGGTGGCTAACCCTCCCTACCCCAGGTTATCCTGGGTGGCTAACCCTCCCTACCCTAACATTATTAATCTAGAAGCTTTAAATCTATTATTTACATGGTAGGGATGATCAAAGTCCTCGGATCAAGAGCCCTTCAGAAAAACCCTCCAAGAGAATTTAATTGAGTCTGTCAAGAGTTGAAAAGCAAATTGATGAATTGCAAATTGAATAAAAATATTGATTTTTAAGAGAAGAAGAGAAGAAGAGAAGAAGAGAAGAAGAGAAGATGGTGGGAAGAAGAGGTGACTGTTAGGACTGAAGTGTGAGGAAGATGGTTGTAATGGTAGGTACCTTTGGTACCATTGTAATACCAGGGATGTGTGTGTATGGTGTTCTGGCTACCATTCCACTGTTACTGGTTTCATTATTACTATCATAGCCACACTCCACCTCTCACTATCACCACCACACTCTCACCACACTTCACACTACCACCACACCTCTCACTATCACCACCACACTCTCACCACACTTCACAC
>NC_069458.1:18933467-18963467 GCF_026875155.1 Cherax quadricarinatus | reverse complement strand
GTCAAGGGCAGACCTGACAACATACAATGACAGGTCAAGGGCAGACCTGACAACATACGACGACAGGTCAAGGGCAGACCTGACAACATACGACGACAGGTCAAGTGCAGACCTGACAACATACGACGACAGGTCAAGGGCAGACCTGACAACATACGATGACAGGTCAAGGGCAGACCTGACAACATACGACGACAGGTCAAGGGCAGACCTGACAACATACGACAGGTCAAGGGCAGACCTGACAACATACGACAGGTCAAGGGCAGACCTGACAACATACAACGACAGGTCAAGGGCAGACCTGTCAACATACAACGACAGGTCAAGGGCAGACCTGACAACATACAACGACAGGTCAAGGGCAGACCTGACAACATACAACGACTGGTCAAGGGCAGACCTGACAACATACAACGACAGGTAAAGGGTAGACCTGACAACATACAACGACAGGTCAAGGGCAGACCTGACAACATACAACGACAGGTCAAGGGCAGACCTGACAACATACAACGACAGGTCAAGGGCAGACCTGACAACATACAACGACAGGTCAAGGGCAGACCTGACAACATACAACGACAGTCAAGGGCAGACCTGACAACATACAACGACAGGTCAAGGGCAGACCTGACAACATACAACGGCAGGTCAAGGGCAGACCTGACAACATACAACGACAGGTCAAGGGCAGACCTGACAACATACAACGGCAGGTCAAGGGCAGACCTGAAAAAATACAACGACAGGTCAAGGGCAGACCTGACAACATACAACGACAGGTCAAGGGCAGACCTGACAACATACAACGGCAGGTCAAGGGCAGACCTGACAACATACAACGACAGGTCAAGGGCAGACCTGACAACATACAACGGCAGGTCAAGGGCAGACCTGATAACGACGTAAAAAAACTAATACGACATAATAGGATGAAGAAGGATAATGTTGGAGAGGTGAGAAACAGGTACACGAGGGCAAAACAGATAACTAAAGACATGCTATACCTGGACTATACCTGGAGAGGGTTTCGGGGGTCAAAGCCCCCGGGGCTCGGTCTGAGACCAGGCCTCGTAGCTATTTAGGGATGGCAAATGGACCCTCATCCTCAGGGAAAACAAACGTACTTCAGGGAAAACTCAAGGTTCTCCCCGGAGCTGTGTGAATATTTTCTTCTCCTACCACCCCTTATATTTCTTCAGCTAGAGAGTTTTCAGGAAGTGGAATGACCTGGGTGAAGAGTGAAGGCCAACTTCATACACAGCTTCACATATAGGTATGATAGAACCCACCTGACTAGCAGAGAACGAATCCAGCAGTGGGCAGTTCAAGAGGCAGGACCAGGAGCTGAGACTATATCAATACAACGACAGACAGGTGAGTAGACATCACAACTCTAAATATAGAAACAAATTTAAATATAGTTCACAACTACGGCCACCAGAGGGATGTACGTGCAGTAACAGCCCATTCATTAAAACTGTCACCTGTACACCAGTCACTACCCGAGGGTCATTAAACCTGTCACCTGTACACCAGTCACTACCTGAGGGTCATTAAACCTGTCACCTGTACACCAGTCACTACCTGAGGGTCATTAAAACTGTCACCTGTACACCAGTCACTACCTGAGGGTCATTAAAACTGTCACCTGTACACCAGTCACTACCTGAGGGTCATTAAAACTGTCACCTGTACACCAGTCACTACCTGAGGGTCATTAAAACTGTCACCTGTACACCAGTCACTACCTGAGGGTCATTAAAACTGTCACCTGTACACCAGTCACTACCCGAGGGTCATTAAAACTGTCACCTGTACACCAGTCACTACCTGAGGGTCATTAAAACTGTCACCTGTATACCAGTCACTACCTGAGGGTCATTAAAACTGTCACCTGTACACCAGTCACTACTGAGGGTCATTAAAACTGTCACCTGTACACCAGTCACTACCTGAGGGTCATTAAAACTGTCACCTGTATACCAGTCACTACCTGAGGGTCATTAAAACTGTCACCTGTACACCAACAGTCACTACACGAGTCACTCTCACCTGAACACCAGTTACTAAAAGAGGGTCAATAACTCTATGTTACCTGTACACTACCAGTAAAAAATAGTTTAATCTTTAAAATGAGAATTAAACGCTCAATGTTTATACACTGAGATGCATTTTTCGTTCACATTAAACATGAGATATTATATATGTATATCTCTCTTGACGTATATACAACAGAATGTGCACACCTTTCATTTCTCTCTCTCTCTCTCTCTCTCTTTTTTTACACAGGGTTTGACAAGGTTAAGGATCCCTAGCTTTATTGACAAGCTATTTACAGGTTAAGGATTCCTAACTTTATTGACAAGCTAAGAGCTGTTACCTACATCAGCTCATTTGAAAGCATTTTTATTGTTATGAGACATACAAGTAGGGAACAGGATGAAGTTGGAGCCATCTGCGGGCCAGCATTTTCATGTGAACAACTGACTTTATCTCACTGACATCATTATGTTGTACGAATGTGTTCCATACTCGAGTCATCCTGGGTATATATGATCTCAGATGGAGTGATGTTCTGGAGAAGGGTACAGCCAGAGTGAAGTTGCTGTTTTCTGCCCGTCTTTTGGCAAAAAAGCTTGTTTCACGCTGTTCTCGAAGTGGATCCAAATGTGGTACTTTGACAATATTGGCCTTGTACATAACAGTAAGGCCACCCACATCCCTCCTATGTTGAAGGCTCTGCTGAAATGACAGATCTATCCAGGATGGATCCAGGCGAGAGATGAGACGTCTTGCTCTGTTCTTTACTCTGTCAAGCAGTCGCAGATGAGAGGGGGGGGGGCAGGCAAACCAAGAAAGTGGAGCATATTCAAGGTGTGAGCGTACTTGTGCCTCGTACAGAATCTTGCAACCCCTACTGTCAAGCAGATGCGAGATACGGCGAAGTGCTGTATGCTTCCTGGCTGCCTTGTTTGCAAGATTTACAACATGGTTCTTCATGGTTAGTTTGGAGTCAAATTTCACCCCAAGGATATCAAGTTCTTCTCCAGGTGCCAACACCCTCCCATTCATCCTTACTACTGCACCAGCATTACCATCATGGTTCCTAGAGACGATCATCATTTGCGTTTTCTCAGGTGCAAATGTTACTTGCCATCTATTTCCCCAAGCTGATATAGCTCTCAGCTGGTGATTGATGTAGTTTAGAGCAGCTGGCATTTCTTCTCTTGGATAAGTGAATGTCAGTGTACAATCGTCTGCATATGCATGTGATTCTGGGATGAGATGAAGAAGGTCGTTGAAGTAGACATTCCATAACAATGGTCCCAGTACGCTTCCTTGTGGAACACTTGCACAGAACTGCTTAATGCCTCAAATGTAGTGGAAGTTTTAGCAGTAAAGGTCGAGAACCAAAACCTAGTCATTGTGGTAGTCTACAAGCCTCCGGATGCAACATCCCAGCAATTCCAGGAACAGCTGTTAAAAATTGACCACTGTCTGGAAAATCTTCAAGCTCCTGCACCCAACATCTTGCTCCTGGGGGATTTCAACTTAAGGCACCTAAAATGGAGGAATATAGCAAATAATATTGTTGCAGTAATAACACCAGGAGGCAGCTCTGATGAAAACTCACACTCACACGAGCTTTTAAATCTCTGCACAAAATTCAATTTAAACCAGCAAATAATAGAGCCTACTAGACTGGAGAATACACTAGACCTCATCTTCACTAACAATGATGATCTGATAAGAAATGTCACCATATCAAAAACAATATACTCAGATCACAACATAATTGAGGTTCAGACATGTATGCGTGGAGCCCAGACCGACATAATGAGACTAGTCACGAGGGAGCATTCACCAAATTCAACTTCAATAACAAAAACATTAAGTGGGACCAAGTAAACCAATTCCTAACCGATATAAGCTGGGAAGATATACTAAGCAACACAGACCCCAACTTATGCCTAGAACAGATTAACTCGGTGGCACTCGATGTTTGCACAAGGCTTATTCCTCTAAGAAAAAGGAGGAGTAGATGTAAAATAGAAAGAGACAGGCGCTCCCTTTACAGGCGACGGAAAAGAATAACAGAGCGGCTAAAAGAGGTCAATATATCTGAAATGCGTAGGGAGACACTGGTCAGAGAAATAGCAAGCATCGAACTTAAGCTAAAAGAATCCTTTAGGAGTCAGGAATCGCGGGAAGAAAATAAAAGCCATAAATGAAATCGAAAGAAACCCAAAGTATTTCTTCTCCTATGCCAAATCAAAATCGAGAACAACGTCCAGTATTGGGCCCCTACTTAAACAAGATGGGTCCTACACAGATGACAGCAAGGAAATTAGTGAGCTACTCAAGTCCCAGTATGACTCAGTTTTTAGCAAGCCGCTAACCAGACTGAGAGTCGAAGATCAAAATGAATTTTTTATGAGAGAGCCACAAAATTTGATTAACACAAGCCTATCCGATGTTATCCTGACGCCAAATGACTTCGAACAGGCGATAAATGACATGCCCATGCACTCTGCCCCAGGGCCAGACTCATGGAACTCTGTGTTCATCAAGAACTGCAAGAAGCCCCTATCACGAGCCTTTTCCATCCTATGGAGAGGGAGCATGGACACGGGGGTCGTCCCACAGTTACTAAAAAACAACAGACATAGCCCCACTCCACAAAGGGGGCAGTAAAGCAACAGCAAAGAACTACAGACCAATAGCACTAACATCCCATATCATAAAAATCTTTGAAAGGGTCCTAAGAAGCAAGATCACCACCCATCTAGAAACCCATCAGTTACACAACCCAGGGCAATATGGGTTTAGAACAGGTCGCTCCTGTCTGTCTCAGCTATTGGATCACTACGGACAAGGTCCTAAATGCACTAGAAGACAAAAAGAATGCAGATGTAATATATACAGACTTTGCAAAAGCCTTCGACAAGTGTGACCATGGCGTAATAGCGCACAAAATGCGTGCTAAAGGAATAACAGGAAAAGTCGGTCGATGGATCTATAATTTCCTCACTAACAGAACACAGAGAGTAGTCGTCAACAGAGTAAAGTCCGAGGCAGCTACGGTGAAAAACTCTGTTCCACAAGGCACAGTACTCACTCCCATCTTGTTCCTCATCCTCATATCCGACATAGACAAGGATGTCAGCCACAGCACCGTGTCTTCCTTTGCAGATGACACCCGAATCTGCATGACAGTGTCTTCCATTGCAGACACTGCAAGGCTCCAGGCGGACATCAGCCAAATCTTTCAGTGGGCTGCAGAAAACAATATGAAGTTCAACGATGAAAAATTTCAATTACTCAGATATGGTAAACATGAGGAAATTAAATCTTCATCAGAGTACAAAACAAATTCTGGCCACAAAATAGAGCGAAACACCAACGTCAAAGACCTGGGAGTGATCATGTCGGAGGATCTCACCTTCAAGGACCATAACATTGTATCAATCGCATCTGCTAGAAAAATGACAGGATGGATAATGAGAACCTTCAAAACTAGGGAGGCCAAGCCCATGATGACACTCTTCAGGTCACTTGTTCTATCTAGGCTGGAATATTGCTGCACACTAACAGCACCTTTCAAGGCAGGTGAAATTGCCGACCTAGAAAATGTACAGAGAACTTTCACGGCGCGCATAACGGAGATAAAACACCTCAATTACTGGGAGCGCTTGAGGTTCCTAAACCTGTATTCCCTGGAACGCAGGAGGGGAGAGATACATGATTATATACACCTGGAAAATCCTAGAGGGACTAGTACCGAACTTGCACACGAAAATCACTCACTACGAAAGCAAAAGACTTGGCAGACGATGCACCATCCCCCCAATGAAAAGCAGGGGTGTCACTAGCACGTTAAGAGACCATACAATAAGTGTCAGGGGCCCGAGACTGTTCAACTGCCTCCCAGCACACATAAGGGGGATTACCAACAGATCCCTGGCAGTCTTCAAGCTGGCACTGGACAAGCACCTAAAGTCAGTTCCTGATCAGCCGGGCTGTGGCTCGTACGTTGGTTTGCGTGCAGCCAGCAGCAACAGCCTGGTTGATCAGGCTCTAATCCCCCAGGAGGCCTGGTCACAGACCGGGCCGCGGGGGCGTTGACCCCCGGAACTCTCTCCAGGTAAACTCCAGGTAATAGGATGTCTTGTTGATTCCGTTCCATTGAGAACTACACTTAGAGATCTACCATGAAGGTAATCACTGAGGAGACATAGCGTAGAGCCTGCAATTCCCAGTGCTTGAAGTTTTGCTAAGAGGCCCTGGTGCCACACCCGGTCGAAAGCGCCAGCAATGTCCAGTGCTACCACACAGCTGACTTTGGATTCATCCAGTGACTGGTGCCACTTGGTGGAGAGGTTTAACAACAGATCAGCAGCAGAGTAACCTTTCCTGAAGCCATATTGACGATCACAAAGTAGCGAGTGGTAGTCAAAAAACTCTGTCATTTGTCTTGAGATTATTGTCTCAAGGATCTTACCAGTGATTGACAGAAGTGACACTGGTCCGTAGTTGCTGATTTCTGCTCTGCTCTTCTTTTTGTGAACAGGGACTACATTTGCCTCTTTCCATAGAGAGGGCCATTTACACTGTACTAGGCAGTGCTGAAAGATGCGAGTTGGAGGTGCTGCTAGCTGGTCTGCACATCTTCTCAGCAATCTTGGGCTCAACTTGTCTGGGCCCACAGCCTTTTCTTGGTCAAGCGATTTAAGAAGGAAATGCACCTTCTCCTGCCTTATTGCCACCACTGATAATTTTGACACAGTTCTTGCAGACCCCTGCCATAAGCAGCAACACCTAGGTCTCCTGCCGTACCCTTCCTTGGCTCACTGAAATAATGTCTCTGGCAATGATACACTGGCTTCCAGGCTGAGGGACTGACTGCCTCATCTTCCACTGCCTTCTGTGTATAGTTCTACAAGGCTGGGGGACTGACTGCCTCATCTTCCACTACCTTCTGTGTATAGTTCTACAAGGCTGGGGGACTGACTGCCTCATCTTCCACTACCTTCTGTGTATAGTTCTACAAGGCTGGGGGACTGGCTGCCTCATCTTCCACTACCTTCTGTGTATAGTTCTACAAGGCTGGGGGACTGACTGCCTCATCTTCCACTACCTTCTGTGTATAGTTCTACAAGGCTGGGGGACTGACTGCCTCAGCTTCCACTACCTTCTGTGTATAGTTCTACAAGGCTGGGGGACTGACTGCCTCATCTTCCACTACCTTCTGTGTATAGTTCTACAAGGCTGGGGGACTGACTGCCTCAGCTTCCACTACCTTCTGTGTATAGTTCTACAAGGCTGGGGGACTGACTGCCTCATCTTCTACTACCTTCTGTGTATAGTTCTACAAGGCTGGGGGACTGACTGCCTCAGCTTCCACTACCTTCTGTGTATAGTTCTACAAGGCTGGGGGACTGACTGCCTCAGCTTCCACTACCTTCTGTGTACAGTTCTACAAGGCTGGGGACTGACTGCCTCATCTTCCACTACCTTCGTAAATCATCTCTATATTAAAGTGGTAAAGCACTGGTGGGCGAAATGTCTTCAAAACAAGATACCCAAGTATAACAAACGTACCTAGTTCCTTATCTTGTCTGTACAGTATACCATTATCGTAATGATATATACCAACCAGGTTATTAACTGACAACATATACACTAAACCTGTAAGTAAACATAAGAGTATAACAGTTAATATACACACTATACTGGAAGATAATAAAGTATATAACTTAACATACACAGTATACTTGCAAATAAAGATGCAGAAGGCTCTACCAACAGTTAACATTATCACGAAGTGTAAAAGGAGAGGAAAAGAGAAAAACAAAAGCTGGTGATAATGAGAAGCCAACACTGGTAGCCAAGTACAAGTGTGGTTTACCCGGGCATCTAACACACTACGTGTTTTTTTTTTACCACTCATTTGCTATGGGTTTAACTCCCAACTGTATCGTGGTTTGTTGGCAATCATTTTATCACGCGAGTCGTGGGTAAACCAGCTGAAGACCTTCCCAGTATTAGTGTGTGATCAGCGTAGTGTTTTTAACGTGAGAAGTGCGCAGGAATAACACAAAAGTGGAGGTGGTGGTGAGGGGAAAGAATTGAGGAGGGGTGAGGGAGGTGATAGAGAGGGGGGAGGAGGAGAGATGCGAGGGAGTAGAGATGAGTGGAGGAGAGATGGAGAGAATCAGAGGGACGAGAACGTTCAGTGCGTGTTGACCTCTCGTCAAGTGTGGTGGTAGTTGCTACCAGTCAGTTTGGTGGTAGTTGCTACCAGTAAGTGTGGTGGTAGTTGCTACCAGTCAGTGTGGTGGTAGTTGCTACCAGTCAGTGTGGTGGTAGTTGCTACCAGTCAGTGTGGTGGTAGTTGCTACCAGTGTGGTGGTAGTTGCTACCAGTCAGTGTGGTGGTAGTTGCTACCAGTGTGGTGGTAGTTGCTACCAGTCAGTGTGGTGGTAGTTGCTACCAGTCAGTGTGGTGGTAGTTGCTACCAGTCAGTGTGGTGGTAGTTGATACCAGTGTGGTGGTAGTTGCTACCAGTAAGTGTCGTGGCAGCTGCTACCAGTCAGTGTGGTGGTAGCCGCTACCAGTCAGTGTGGTGGTAGCTGCTACCAGTCAGTGTGGTGGTAGTTGCTACCAGTCAGTGTGGTGGTAGTTGCTACCAGTCAGTGTGGTGGTAGTTGCTACCAATGTTGTGGCAGTTGCTACCAGTCAGTGTGGTGGTAGTTGCTACCAGTCAGTGTGGTGGTAGCTGCTACCAGTCAGTGCGGTGGTAGCTGCTACCCGTGTGGTGGTAGTTGCTACCAGTCAATGTGGTGGCAGCTGCTACCAGTCAGTGTGGTGGTAGTTGCTACCAGTCAGTGTGGTGGTAGTTGCTACCAGTCAGTGTGGTGGTAGTTGCTACCAGTCAGTGTGGTGGTAGTTGCTACCAGTCAGTGTGGTGGTAGCTGCTACCAGTCAGTGTGGTGGTAGTTGCTACCAGTGTGGTGGTAGTTGCTACCAGTCAGTGTGGTGGCAGCTGCTACCAGTGTGGTGGTAGCCGCTACCAGTCAGTGTGGTGGTAGCTGCTACCAGTCAGTGTGGTGGTAGTTGCTACCAGTCAGTGTGGTGGTAGTTGCTACCAGTCAGTGTGGTGGTAGTTGCTACCAGTGTTGTGGCAGTTGCTACCAGTCAGTGTGGTGGTAGTTGCTACTAGTCAGTGTGATGGTAGTTGCTACCAGTCAGTGTGGTGGTAGCTGCTACCAGTCAGTGCGGTGGTAGTTGCTACCCGTGTGGTGGTAGTTGCTACCAGTCAGTGTGGTGGCAGCTGCTACAAGTCAGTGTGGTGGTAGTTGTTACCAGTCAGTGTGGTGGTAGTTGCTACCAGTCAGTGTGGTGGTAGTTGCTACCAGTCAGTGTGGTGGTAGTTGCTACCAGTCAGTGTGGTGGTAGTTGCTACCAGTCAGTGTGGTGGTAGTTGCTACCAGTGTGGTGGTAGTTGCTACCAGTCAGTGTGGTGGTAGTTGCTACCAGTCAGTATGGTGGTAGTTGCTACCAGTCAGTGTGGTGGTAGTTGCTACCAGTCAGTGTGGTGGTAGTTGCTACCAGTCAGTGTGGTGGTAGTTGCTACCAGTCAGTGTGGGTGTAGTTGCTACCAGTCAGTGTGGTTGTAGTTGCTACCAGTCAGTGTGGTGGTAGTTGCTACCAGTCAGTGTGGTGGTAGTTGCTACCAGTCAGTGTGGTGGTAGTTGCTACCAGTGTGGTGGTAGTTGCTACCAGTGTGGTGGTAGTTACTACCAGTCAGTGTGGTGGTAGTTGCTACCAGTCAGTGTGGTGGTAGTTGCTACCAGTCAGTGTGGTGGAGTTGTTGCTACCAGTCAGTGTGGTGGTAGTTACTACCAGTCATGTGTGGTGGTAGCTGCTACCAGTCAGTGTGGTGGTAGTTGCTACCAGTCAGTGTGGTGGTAGTTGCTACCAATCAGTGTGGTGGTAGCTGCTACCAGTCAGTGTGGTGGTAGTTGCTACCAGTCAGTGTGGTGGTAGTTGCTACCAGTCAGTGTGGTGGTAGTTGCTACCAGTCAGTGTGGTGGTAGTTGCTACCAGTCAGTGTGGTGGTAGTTGCTACCAGTGTGGTGGTAGTTGCTACCAGTGTGGTGGTAGTTACTACCAGTCAGTGTGGTGGTAGCTGCTACCAGTCAGTGTGGTGGTAGTTGCTACCAGTCAGTGTGGTGGTAGTTGCTACCAGTCAGTGTGGTGGTAGCTGCTACCAGTCAGTGTGGTGGTAGTTGCTACCAGTCAGTGTGGTGGTAGTTGCTACCAGTCAGTGTGGTGGTAGTTGCTACCAGTCAGTGTGGTGGTAGTTGCTACCAGTCAGTGTGGTGGTAGCTGCTACCAGTCAGTGTGGTGTGTAGTTACTACCAGTCAGTGTGGTGGTAGTTGCTACCAGTCAGTGTGGTGGTAGTTGCTACCAGTCAGTGTGGTGGTAGCTGCTACCAGTCAGTGTGGTGGTAGTTGCTACCAGTCAGTGTGGTGGTAGTTGCTACCAGTCAGTGTGGTGGTAGTTGCTACCAGTCAGTGTGGTGGTAGTTGCTACCAGTCAGTATGGTGGTAGTTGCTACCAGTGTGGTGGTAGTTGCTACCAGTCAGTGTGGTGGTAGTTACTACCAGTCAGTGTGGTGGTAGTTGCTACCAGTCAGTGTGGTGGTAGTTGCTACCAGTCAGTGTGGTGGTAGCCGCTACCAGTCAGTGTGGTGGTAGTTGCTACCAGTCAGTGTGGTGGTAGTTGCTACCAGTCAGTGTGGTGGTAGTTGCTACCAGTCAGTGTGGTGGTAGTTGCTACCAGTCAGTATGGTGGTAGTTGCTACCAGTGTGGTGGTAGTTGCTACCAGTGTGGTGGTAGTTGCTACCAGTCAGTGTGGTGGTAGTTGCTACCAGTGTGGTGGTAGTTGCTACCAGTCAGTGTGGTGGTAGTTGCTACCAGTCAGTGTGGTGGTAGTTGCTACCAGTCAGTATGGTGGTAGTTGCTACCAGTGTGGTGGTAGTTGCTACCAGTGTGGTGGTAGTTGCTACCAGTCAGTGTGGTGGTAGTTGCTACCAGTGTGGTGGTAGTTGCTACCAGTCAGTGTGGTGGTAGTTGCTACCAGTCAGTGTGGTGGTAGTTGCTACCAGTCAGTGTGGTGGTAGTTGCTACCAGTCAGTGTGGTGGTAGTTGCTACCACCCTACACCCCCCACTCTACTACAGAGGTCAGACTATTTTCTTCACCGCCAGGAAGAACACCCAAACAAAATATTCCACTTAACAACAGTGCAAAAGTTAAATAACAGACTATAAGTTAAAACCGATAAAAATAGACAATAAGTGACGATAGATAAAAGTCCAATAATAGACAATAAGTGACGATAGATAAAAGTCCAATAATAGACAACAAGTTACTATAGATAAAAGTCCAATAATAGACAACAAGTTACTATAGATAAAAGTCCAATAATAGACAATAAGTGACGATAGATAAAAGTCCAATAATAGACAACAAGTTACTATAGATAAAAGTCCAATAATAGACAATAAGTGACGATAGATAAAAGTCCAATAATAGACAATAAGTGACGATAGATAAAAGTCCAATAATAGACAATAAGTTACTATAGATAAAAGTCCAATAATAGACAATACGTTACTATAGATAAAAGTCCAATAATAGACAATACGTTACTATAGATAAAAGTCCAATAATAGACAATACGTTACTATAGATAAAAGTCCAATAATAGACTACAAGTTAACGATAAATCAAAGTCCAATAATAAACTAAGTTAAAATAGATAAAAATAGACGAAGTTACGATAGATCAAAAATAAGTCCAATAATAGTTTAAAGGCGACGATAGATATAAGGGAAATCCAGTAACTTAGTGTTAAGTGATAAAGGAATAACGTTAACAGGTGAAATTCCTTGAAGCTGGTGGTTTACGTGGTTTATAAATTAGCGTTAAACCCGCTTTTGTGCTGATGGTTTAAGAATGACTGAGGTGATGGATATAGCTGACATGACATCGAAGGTGAATGAAAGTGATGTGGGACAAGATGAGAGAGTGACACTACAGCTGGAGAGTGTGAACATGACGCCTTGGTCAGGTGACAACAGTAGCTGGGACAACGGCCTCATCAACGGGAGCACAACAGAGGCCCATATGTACATCATAGATCACATCCAGCAGTGGTTGACTCCCGTGTTGGTGGTGTTTGGTTGTGTGGGTAACATAACCAGTGTTTGGGTCTTCCATTCAAGCAAACTACGATCTCTCAGTTCTTCCTGCTACCTGGCCGCCCTAGCCGCCTCCGACACTGTGTTCCTGCTGACGCTTCTGCTGGTCTGGCTCTCTATGGTAGGCTACGACCTGCTGAACCAGCCTGGCTGGTGCCAGGCTATCATCTACGCCAGCTACGTTGCTACCTTCCTCAGCGTGTGGCTGGTGGTAGCCTTCACAGTAGAGAGGTTTATCGCTGTGTGCTATCCGCTACTCAGAGCAGCTGTGTGTACGGTACGGCGCGCCAGGCTAGTCATACTAGCACTAACTATCGTAGCGTTGTTACTATACTCGTATCTCGTGGTAGCAGCGGCTCCGGGGATGCACCCCACGGCAGGGCGTACCATGTGCAAGGTACGGCCACAGTACGTGCAGGTAGCCACTACCATGAACCACATTGATACCGTGCTGACGCTAGTACTACCCGTCCTCCTGATAGTCACTCTCAATGTCAGGATCGCGCGTTGTGTCTGGCATGTAGAGCGCCTCAGACACTCCATGACACTAGCCCACTCCCACACCGCCTCTAACGACGGGTGTGGGCGGTGGGCAGGTAGCGAGGAGGGCACGAGTGTGTTAAGTGTGGGCAGTGGGCGTGGAGGGCCCGTCCCACGAGTCAGGTCACAGAACAAGGTCACCAAGATGCTACTAATTATCTCTACTGTCTTTATCCTGCTCAACATGCCTTCTTACGTCATGCGAGCCTACATACTCTTCTGGGTAAGCCTATATACACCACCATCATACATACTATTCTGGTAAATCCCATATACATGCCACCATTATACATGCACCATGTTGTAACTGTACCAACCCCAAGGAAATACCGTGAATGACTGGGTATGACGGGAATAACAACAATGTCACCTGAAGCGAAGTGGAAGACGTAGAGTCGTAGACTTTGACCAGCTTCCAACACACACAACAACCACCACATATATAATATAATAACGGTATACAATACTGACGGGTCGATAAGACCTGTGAAGCAGTTAGGTAATCTTTATTCCGAAACGTTTCGAAAACACAGTAAGCTTCTTCAGTCGAGTTAGCAGAAGCAGCAGAGATGTGAAGACGATGTAATCAGTCCATCAGCCTTGAAGACATAGTTCCGAGGTGGTGAGTCTCTCAGTCTGGAGAAGAGCTTTGCTCCACAGTCTGCAACAATGTTCACATCTCTACTGCTAACTCTTTTGTACTCGACTGAAGAAGCTTACTATGTAGGCGAAACGTTTCGTAATAAAGATGCCAAACTGCTGCTCATGTGTCTTACTTATCAACCACATATACAACAAAGACAGCTGACATGACAGCCACACTAACATATACAACAAAGACAGTTGACATGACAGCCACACTAACATATACAACAAAGACAGCTGACATGACAGCCACACTAACATATACAACAAAGACAGTTGACATGACAACCACACTAACATATACAACAAAGACAGTTGACATGACAACCACACTAACATATACAACAAAGACAGGTGACATGACAGCCACACTAACATATACAACAAAGACAGCTGACATGACAGCCACACTAACATATACAACAAAGACAGGTGACATGACAGCCACACTAACATATACAACAAAGACAGCTGACATGACAGCCACACTAACATATACAACAAAGACAGCTGACATGACAGCCACACTAACATATACAACAAAGACAGCTGACATGACAACCACACTAACATATACAACAAAGACAGTTGACATGACAACCACACTAACATATACAACAAAGACAGGTGACATGACAGCCACACTAACATATACAACAAAGACAGTTGACATGACAACCACACTAACATATACAACAAAGACAGTTGACATGACAACCACACTAACATATACAACAAAGACAGTTGACATGACAGCCACACTAACATATACAACAAAGACAGTTGACATGACAGCCACACTAACATATACAACAAGACAGTTGACATGACAGCCACACTAACATATACAACAAAGACAGTTGACATGACAGCCACACTAACATATACAACAAAGACAGTTGACATGACAGCCACACTAACATATACAACAAAGACAGTTGACATGACAGCCACACTAACATATACAACAAAGACAGTTGACATGACAACCACACTAACATATACAACAAAGACAGCTGACATGACAACCACACTAACATATACAACAAAGACAGTTGACATGACAGCCACACTAACATATACAACAAAGACAGCTGACATGACAACCACACTAACATATACAACAAAGACAGTTGACATGACAACCACACTAACATATACAACAAAGACAGTTGACATGACAGCCACACTAACATATACAACAAAGACAGTTGACATGACAACCACACTAACATATACAACAAAGACAGCTGACATGACAA
Organism: Cherax quadricarinatus; assembly: GCF_026875155.1. Taxonomy (NCBI): domain Eukaryota; kingdom Metazoa; phylum Arthropoda; class Malacostraca; order Decapoda; family Parastacidae; genus Cherax; species Cherax quadricarinatus. The sequence goes on along the minus strand of NC_069458.1, from coordinate 18,948,742 downwards.
CCACACTAACATATACAACAAAGACAGTTGACATGACAGCCACACTAACATATACAACAAAGACAGCTGACATGACAGCCACACTAACATATACAACAGAGACAGCTGACATAACAGTATATTACACTGTTTACAAGAACCGACGAGTTGATAAATAGGAGAGTTATGCTGTACTTGGTTATCTGTATTGTGGAGACGTGTCGCCATGTCACTAATCTTGTAATCCCAATCCCTCTAAAACGTCACTAATCTTGTAATCCCAACCCCTCTAAAATGTCACTAATCTTGTAATCCCAATCCCTCTAAAATGTCACTAATCTTGTAATCCCAATCCCTCTAAAACGTCACTTATCTTGTAATCCCAACCCCTCTAAAATGTCACTAATCTTGTAATCCCAATCCCTCTAAAATGTTACTAATCTTGTAATCCCAATCCCTCTAAAATGTCACTAATTTTATAATCCCAATCCCTCTAAAACGTCACTAATCTTGTAACCCCAATCCCTCTAAAATGTCACTAATCTTGTAATACCATCGCCAATCCCTATAAAATGTCACGTATGTAATCCCAACCCCAATCCCTCTAAAACGCCACTAATCTTGTAATCCCAACGCCAATCCCTATAAAATGTCACTTATCATGTAACCCCAACTCCAATCCCTCTAAAACGTCACTAATCTTGTAATCCCAACACCAATCCCTATAAAATGTCACTTATCATATAATCCTAACCCCCAATCCCTATAAAACGACACTATTTTCGTAAATCCCTTACTCAGTTCCTGAAAGCATCCCTAATTTCGTTATCCCTAGCTTCAGTTTGCATAAAAATTCACAAATTTCGTAATGCCCAGCCTCAGTCCCGCTAAAAAATCCTTAATTTCGTAACCCCCTAACCTAGTCTCTCACAGCGTCACTAATTACGTAATACACTGAACCAGTTCCTCACAGGAGTCACTAATTACGTAATACACTGAACCAGTTCCTCACAGGAGTCACTAATTACGTAATACACTGAACCAGTTCCTCACAGGAGTCACTAATTACGTAATACACTGAACCAGTTCCTCACAGGAGTCACTAATTACGTAATACACTGAACCAGTTCCTCACAGGAGTCACTAATTACGTAATACACTGAACCAGTTCCTCACAGGAGTCACTAATTACGTAATACACTGAACCAGTTCCTCACAGGAGTCACTAATTACGTAATACACTGAACCAGTTCCTCACAGGAGTCACTAATTACGTAATACACTGAACCAGTTCCTCACAGGAGTCACTAATTACGTAATACACTGAACCAGTTCCTCACAGCGTCACTAATTACGTAATACACTGAACCAGTTCCTCACAGGAGTCACTAATTACGTAATACACTGAACCAGTTCCTCACAGCGTCACTAATTACGTAATACACTGAACCAGTTCCTCACAGCGTCACTAATTACGTAATACACTGAACCAGTTCCTCACAGGAGTCACTAATTACGTAATACACTGAACCAGTTCCTCACAGGAGTCACTAATTACGTAATACACTGAACCAGTTCCTCACAGGAGTCACTAATTACGTAATACACTGAACCAGTTCCTCACAGGAGTCACTAATTACGTAATACACTGAACCAGTTCCTCACAGCGTCACTAATTACGTAATACACTGAACCAGTTCCTCACAGGAGTCACTAATTACGTAATACACTGAACCAGTTCCTCACAGGAGTCACTAATTACGTAATACACTGAACCAGTTCCTCACAGGAGTCACTAATTACGTAATACACTGAACCAGTTCCTCACAGGAGTCACTAATTACGTAATACACTGAAACCAGTTCCTCACAGCGTCACTAAATTACGTAATACACTGAACAGTTCCTCACAGCGTCACTAATTACGTAATACACTGAACCAGTTCCTCACAGGAGTCACTAATTACGTAATACACTGAACAGTTCCTCACAGGAGTCACTAATTAGTAATACACTGAACAGTTCCTCACAGGAGTCACTAATTACGTAATACACTGAACCAGTTCCTCACAGGAGTCACTAATTACGTAATACACTGAACAGTTCCTCACAGCGTCACTAATTACGTAATACACTGAACCAGTTCCTCACAGGAGTCACTAATTACGTAATACATGAACCAGTTCCTCACAGCGTCACTAATTACGTAATACACTGGAACCAGTTCCTCACAGGAGTCACTAATTAGTAATACACTGAACCAGTTCCTCACAGGAGTCACTAATTACGTAATACACTGAACCAGTTCCTCACAGGAGTCACTAATTACGTAATCACTGAACCAGTTCCTCAAGGAGTCACTAATTACGTAATACACTGAACCAGTTCCTCACAGGAGTCACTAATTACGTAATACACTGAACCAGTTCCTCACAGGAGTCACTAATTACGTAATACACTGAACCAGTTCCTCACGGAGTCACTAATTACGTAATACACTGAACCAGTTTCCTCACAAGGAGTCACTAATTACGTAATACACTGAACCAGTTCCTCACAGGAGTCACTAATTACGTAATACACTGAACCAGTTCCTCACAGGAGTCACTAATTACGTAATACACTGAACCAGTTCCTCACAGGAGTCACTAATTACGTAATACACTGACTCAGTCCCTAAAACGGTCACTAATTACGTAATACACTGACTCAGTCCCTAAAACGGTCACTAATTACGTAACTTCCAGTCATAAGCTCTCCAAAACTCGCCACATTTATATATTCTTCAGTTACCCCCCAAAAAAAAACGTTTAAAATTTTCGCTCCCTTGCTTCTAAAGCCTGATATGTAAGATTGTAGTGGAGGGTGTAAGATTGTAGTGGAGAGTGTAAGATTGTAGTGGAGAATGTAAGATTGTAGTGGAGGGTGTAAGATTGTAGTGGAGAGTGTAAGATTGTAGTGGAGAGTGTAAGATTGTAGTGGAGAGTGTAAGATTGTAGTGGAGAGTGTAAGATTGTAGTGGAGAGTGTAAGATTGTAGTGGAGGGTGTAAGATTGTAGTGGAGAGTGTAAGATTGTAGTGGAGAATGTAAGATTGTAGTGGAGGGTGTAAGATTGTAGTGGAGAGTGTAAGATTGTAGTGGAGAGTGTAAGAGTGTAGTGGAGAGTGTAAGATTGTAGTGGAGAGTGTAAGATTGTAGTGGAGAGTGTAAGATTGTAGTGGAGAATGTAAGATTGTAGTGGAGGGTGTAAGATTGTAGTGGAGAGTGTAAGATTGTAGTGGAGAATGTAAGATTGTAGTGGAGGGTGTAAGATTGTAGTGGAAGGTGTAAGATTGTAGTGGAGGGTGTAAGATTGTAGTGGAGAGTGTAAGATTGTAGTGGAGAATGTAAGATTGTAGTGGAGGGTGTAAGATTGTAGTGGAGAGTGTAAGATTGTAGTGGAGGGTGTAAGATTGTAGTGGAGAGTGTAAGATTGTAGTGGAGAGTGTAAGAGTGTAGTGGAGAGTGTAAGATTGTAGTGGAGAGTGTAAGATTGTAGTGGAGGGTGTAAGATTGTAGTGGAGAGTGTAAGATTGTAGTGGAGAGTGTAAGATTGTAGTGGAGAGTGTAAGATTGTAGTGGAGAGTGTAAGATTGTAGTGCAGAGTGTAAAAGTGTAGTGGAAAGTGTAAGAGTGCAGTGGGGAGTGTAAGAGTGCAGTGGAGAGTGTATTGGAGAGTGTAAGAGTGTATTGGAGAGTGTAAGAGTGTATTGGAGAGTGTAAGAGTGTAGTGGAGAGTGTAAGAGTGTAGTGGAGAGAGCAGGAATGTAGTGGAGAGTGTAAGAAAGGGACAGGTCAGTAGTAGTGAAGAAGGTTGTAGAGGTGTCCTCTGAACCAAGACTCCATGATGCTGTAGTGTCTGGCAAGTTGAACATGAATAGTATACAATACCGACAAGATGAAAATTAGACACACATTCAACATCTGGGTACCTTTATTGTAGACGTGTCACCAACCAGTGACTTTATCAATACAAATTCAAGAATATAATTGGAAGACAGTAGAACTATATACAAAAGATGAGGTAATCAGTCCCTCAGTCCTGGAGCTGGTGAAGAGCACCGTAGTCTCGAAGAGACTGAAACATAGGCAAGAAGGCTGGCGCTTATATACTGTCGTCAGACACTGAAACACAGGCAAGAAGGCTGGCGCTTATATACTGTCGTCAGACACTGCAACATCATGGAATTTTGGTCCAGAGAACATCTCCACAACCTTCTTCACTACTACTGACCCGTCCCTCGGGTATGACCTACTTCCACTAAAAATCCCGCCTACCAGTGATAATATCTTCGTGGAAGGCCTCCGTCGGGTGACCAAAAGCTCCAATGGCGGGTCATCATCTGACTAGGACCCACATCAGGAAACTCTCGTTCTGTTTCCTGACGAACCTTACGTAACCTAACCTTGCCTGTACTCCAGACTCTTCACGACTACGGTGCTCTTCACCAACTCCAAGACTAAGGGACTGATTACCTCATCTTTGTATATAGTTCTACTGTCTTCCAATTATGTCCTTGAATTTGCATTGATAAATTCAATGGATGGCGAAACGTCTACAATAAAGATACCCAGATGTTGCACATGTGTCTATTTTTCACTTATCTTTATTAAAGGAGTCTGCTGCGCAGGCGAAACGTTTCGTCAGAAAAGATTAGCCAATGTTTACATGTGTGTTATTTCTCAACTTTTTGGGTCAGTATACCATTAAGATAGTGAGTTCTGATATCTGCTGGTGATATAATGGTGAACAGAAATGACCTCGCTGCCAACAATGGTGAGGGATATCTGTAGTGAGAAGGCTACGTTTCGCTCTACATAAAGTTGTAGACAGAGCGAAACGTTGTCCCCCCAAAAATACTTGTTCTAAAAGGTTACTTTTGTTACCACACCAGATGACCAACTTTCTCTCTCTCTCTCTCTCTCTCTCTCTCTCTCTCTCTCTCTCTCTTTCCCGTCTCCCTCCATTACCAACATTAATCGCTCTCAGCAACAGGAAGAGGAGCCAAGGAAGTGACGGAGGAAAAAATGAATAACGAAGAGGGGACGGATAGAGAAAAAATAGGGAACGAGAGAAGACAGAGAAGGAAGGGGTGGAAAAACAGATAAATCAATAAGATGGATAATGGGGTATTTTCCCCCGGGAGGCCTGGTAAAGGGCAGGCCCGGGGGCGATGCCCCCGGGAATACCCTCCGGGGTAAACTCCAGGTAGCCCCAGTAACCCCTAACACCCTGAATTTTGTGTACAAAAATTCTGTACCGCTTATTTACTTAGATATCAAAAAGAAATATTACTGACGGATATTTACGGGGATTTAACCTGGAGAGAGTTTCAAGGGTCAAGCCCCCGGGCCCGGTCCGTAATCGGGCCCCCTGGTGGTTTTGTAATTTTACAGATTCCCAGGGTAATATTACCCCCGGTACTTGAATATTACAGAATCCCAAGAGAAATTTTACCCCCGGATGTATAAATTTTATTCTCGATATACTAGAGAATATTACCCCCCGGATATATCAAAAAATTTTACTCACGATAATAGGAGAAATATTACTCTCGGATATACATATTACTCACGATATATAGGAGTATATTCCCCCGGGTTTTAACATAATATTATCACAGATTTTATAGGATAATATTACTCTGGGAATTTATAAGTAAAAAACTCACAGATATACTAGGAGAAAATATTACTTCGGATATATCAGTAAATTACTCACAGATATATTTGGAGTAATTTTACTCTCGGAATTAAGTAATATTACCACAGAATATAGGAGAATATTCTCTGGGTATACTTTTTTAATACCACAGAATACGGGAGTAATATTACTCTGATATCAATTTACTACGAAAACGGGAAATATTACCTGAATATATCAGAAATATTTCTCCAGAAAACTGGATAATATTACTCTGGGATATATAAGTAATATTACTCACAGATATACTAGGAGTAATATTACTCTCGGATATATCAGTAATATTACTCACAGATATACTAGGAGTAATATTACTCTCGGATATATAAGTAATATTACTCACAGATATACTAGGAGTAATATTACTCTCGGATATATCAGTAATATTATAAAGATTTTACTGGGAGTTTATTATTTCCGTACAAATTACTCACAGATAACTAGGAGTAATTACTCTCGTTTATCGTAATATTTCCACAGATATACTGGAGTAATATTACTCTCTTTATAAAAGTAATATTTTTCACAGATAACTAGGAGAAATATTACTCTCGGTTATAAAGTAATTTTACTCACAGATTCTGGAGTAATATTCCCTTCGGTATAAAAGTAATATTACCCCACGATATACTGGGATTTTACCCCGGATATTTAAGTTTTATTATTCACAGATATACTAGGAGTAATATTACCTCGGATTAAGTAAATTACTCCGTTTTACGGAGAAATTCTCTCGGTTATAATAATATTTACGAATACTAGGAGTAATATTATCTGGGATTATAAGAATATTATCACGATATAAGGAGAAATTTTCTCTGGGATTATAAGTATATTATTCACAGATATATAGGGAGAAATATTACTTCGGATATATAATAATTTTACCACAGATATACTAGGAGTAATATTACTCTCGGTTTAAAAAGTAAATTACCACAGAATTTTGGGAGATATTACTCCGGATTTTAAGAAATTTACTCACAAAATTTACTGGGGATAATTTTACTCTGGGAAAATAAAATAATTTATCACAGATTACTAGGATATATTACTCTGGGTATATAAGTAAAATTACTCACGATTTACGGGTAAATTACTCTCGATATACAGTAATTTTTTTCCAAGATATACTAAGGAGTAATTTTACTCTCGGATTTTTAAGTAATATTACTCAAAAATAACTAGGAGAAATATTATCTGGATAACAGTTTTATTACCACAGATATATGGGAGTAATATTACTCTGGGATTTTCAGTAATATTACCACAGATATACTAGGAGTAAATTACCTGGATATATAAGTTTAATTTCACAAAATTTTTGGAGTAAATTCTCCGGATATAAAAAGAAAAATTTACTCAAGTATACTGGGGATAATATTACTCTGGTAAAATAAAAAAATATTACTCACAGATATACTAGGGAATTTTACTCTGGGATATAAAAGTAATATTCTCACAGATATATAGGGAAAATATTACTCTCGGTATATAAGAAATTTTTACCACAGATTTACTAGGAGAAAATATTACTCTCGGTAAAAAAGTAATTTTATCCAATTATAGATAATATTATTTCCGGATAAAAAAGAAAATATTACTCCAATAATGGGAGTAATTTACTCTCGGATTAAAAGTAAATTACTACGTTTACTGGGTAATATTACTCTCGGATATATAAGTAATATTACTCACAGATATACTAGGAGTAATATTACTCTCGGATATATAAGTAATATTACTCACAGATATACTAGGAGTAATTTAAACCCCCACACCCAGAAAAGTTTTACATCACAGGGACTTTGGGTTTATTTACCCCCGTCTCCATTTTTATATCAGAGATTGTTATTGGGCATTTTGTTGCACAGGTAGGGGGAGGCAGACCTGATGTTGCACAGGGGGGGAAGGCGGCCGGATGTTGCACGGGTAGTGGGAGGCAGCCCTGCATGTTGACAGGTATGGGAGGAGCCCCTGATTTTGCAAGGAGTGGGAGGAAACCTGCATGTTGCCCCGGGTAGTGGGGGGCCCCAGACCTGCATTTTGCACGGTGTGGGGGGGCAGACCTCATTTTAAAGGTTTAGGGGGAGGCAGCCTGCATGTTGCACAGGTAGGGGGGGCAGCCCTGCATGTTGCACAGGTAGTGGGGGCAGACCTGCGTTGCACGGGTATGGGAGGCGGGACCGCAGTTGCACAGGTAGGGGGGGCGCCCTCTGTTGCACAGGTAGTGGGAGGCAGACCTGCATGTTGCACAGGTAGTGGGAAGGCAGGCCTGGATGTTGCACAGGTAGTGGGAGGCAGACCTGCATGTTGCACAGGTAGTGGGAGGCAGACCTGCATGTTGCACAGGTAGTGGGAAGGCAGGCCTCATTTTTCACGGGTAGTGGGAGGCGGCCCCTGGTGTTGACGGGTGTGGGAGGCAGACCGATGTTGCCAGGTAGTGGAGGGCGACCTGCATTTCCGGGTAGTGGGAAGGCGGGGCCTGGATGTTGCACGGAGTGGAGGCAGCCCTGCATGTTGCACAGGTAGTGGGAGGCAGACCTGCATGTTGCACAGGTAGTGGGAGGCAGACCTGCATGTTGCACAGGTAGTGGGAGGCAGACCTGCATGTTGCACAGGTAGTGGGAGGAGCCCTGCATGTGCAAGGTAGTGGGAGGCAACCTGCTGTTGCACGGTGTGGGAAGGCAACCTGCATGTTGCAAGGAAAGGGGGAAGGCGGGCTGGATGTTGCACGGGTAGTGGGAGGCGCCTATGTTGCACAGGTAGTGGGAGGCAGACCTGCATGTTGCACAGGTAGTGGGAAGGCAGGCCTGCATGTTGCACAGGTAGTGGGAAGGCAGGCCTGGATGTTGCACAGGTAGTGGGAGGCAGACCTGCATGTTGCACAGTGGGGGGCAACCTGCTGTTGCACGGGTAGTGGGAAGGCGGGCCTGGAGTTGCACAGGTGTGGGGGCAGACCTGCATTTTGCACAGGAGGGGGAGGAGCCTGCATGTTGCACAGGAGGGGGAGGCCAGCCCTGCATGTTAAACAGGTTGGGAGGCAGACCTGCATTTTGCACAGGTAGTGGGGGGCAGACCTGCATTTTGCAAGGAAAGTGGGAGGCAGACCTGCATGTTGCACAGGTAGTGGGAGGCAGACCTGCATGTTGCACAGGTAGTGGGAAGGCAGGCCTGGATGTTGCACAGGTAGTGGGAGGCAGACCTGCATGTTGCACAGGTAGGGGAGGGGGACCGATGTGCACAGGTAGTGGGAGGCAGGCCGGATTTGCACGGGTAGTGGAAGGAGCCCTGGATTTTGCACGGGTAGTGGGGGGGCGACCTGCTTTGCACAGGTGTGGGAAGGCGCCCTGGATGTTGCACAGTAGGGGGAGGCAGCCCCGGGATGTTGACAGGTATGGGGGCAGCCTGCATTTTGCACGGGTATGGGGGCCCCCTGCAGTTGCACAGGTAGGGGGAAGGCAGACCTGGATGTTGCACAGGTAGGGGGAAGGGCAGACCTGCATGTTGCACAGGTAGTGGGAAGGCAGACCCTGATTTTGCACAGGTAGGGGGAAGGCAGACCGCATGTTGCACAGGAGTGGGAAGGCAGACTGGATTTTGCACAGGTGGGGGAAGGCGACCTGATGTTGCACGGGTAGTGGGAAGGCGGGCCTGGAGGGCCCCTCATTTTTCCCTCTCTGTTCCGTTCCTTCTCCACCACCTCAGGCTGGCTCCTCATTTTTCCTCTCTTTTTTTCCCGCCTGTCTCCACCCCCTACGAACGGGCTCCCCATTTTTCCCTCTCTTTGTTCCTTTTCCCTGTCCACCCCCTACAGATGCGGGCTCCCTCATTCTTCTCTCTTTGTTCCGCCCCCGGGCTCCCCACCTACAGACGGGGCTTCTCATTCTTCCCCCCTTTTTGTCCCGTTCCTGTCTCCACCCCTAAGATACTGGCCCCCTCTTCTTCTCTCTTTTTCCCGTTCCGTCCCACCACCTACAGATACTGGCCCCCTCATTTTCCCTCTCTTTGTTCTTTCCCTGTCTCCACCCCCTACAGAACGGCTCCTCATTCTTCCTCTCTTTTTTTCCGTTCCTGTCCCCCCCTACGATACTGGCTCCCTCTTCTTCCTTTTTTGTTCCTTTTCCTGTCTCCACCCCCTCAGATGTGGCCCCCTCTTTTCCTTCTTTTTCGTTCCTTTTCCCCACCACCAAAGATCTGGCCCCCTTTCTTCCTCTTTTTTGCCCTTTCCTGTCTCCCCCACCTACAATACGGGCCCCCCTTCTTCCTCTTTTTTGTTCCTTTTCCTGTCCCCACCACCTCAGTTGCTGGCTCCCTCATTTTTCCCTTCTTTTTTCCTTTCCCTGTCCCCACCCCTACGATACTGGTCCCTCTTTCTTCTCTCTTTTTTTTTCCTTCCTGTTCCACCACCTACAGATACTGGCTTCCTTATTCTCGTACGTTAGTAAAACCTGAAAACGACCCAAGTGGGTTTAGAACCATCATTAGCTTTTCTCTCTGTGTTCGGGTTTCTGAGTCGTTAATGACCCCGGGGGGGTTTCTGGGGAATGCCATATCGACTTTGCATTTCATTTGCATAACCCGGGCCAGATTACCGAGCCTGGGGGCTTCTGACTTTCAACCTACAAGGCACCACAACCTACAACCCGGAACTTGTTAAACTTTAAAAGCTTACCCCCATTCAATATTTCACATTTGGTGGTGTTGGTTAAGAGTCGTGTCTATTAAACACCTTTTTTACTGGGTCTTCCCACATTGATGTTTGCTCACCCAATACGGAAGGGGTTTGGGGTGGGGGCTAGGTCCTCCCATGTGTTTTTTTCTGGAGTTATTGGAGAGAGTTCCGGGGGTCAACGCTCCCCCCGGGCCCCGGGCTGTGACCCGGCCTCCTTTGGGCGTGTCCCAGGATGCGCCCACCAGTCGCAACACCAGGGACCCATTTTATGTGGGGAACATAGACAACGGGGGGAAAGAAACACGTCCAATTTTCTATCTGGCTGGGGAAACGAACCCGACCCCACCGTGTGAACGAGAGCGTTAAACCCCCAGGCCACCTTACATATCAGGGATACAGAGGAAAACCGTAGTCAGAAGGTTTCGAAACCACGTCAGTAAATTTATTCAGGTACGGTACACAAAATACAGTTACATAAATTTATCAAGCAGCATATGTGTAGACTACCTGGATAACCCCAAAAAAAGTCGGGTAAATGAAAATTTTTCCCCTCTAGTCCTTTACATTTTTTTGGGGGCCATCTTGGGGGGGGGGGGATCTTTCTTTTTTTTTCTTAGGTTTGTTTCAGTGTGTGCTGCACTGATTACAGGTATTTAAAATTATTTTCTTTGTCTCCATCATTCCCTTTAACTGCTTCATATCCCCTAACCACCCCCATCCTTCACCCCCACCATCCTTCCACCAAACCACTCATCCCCACCACCCAGCACTCATCCTTCACCCCCACCCTTTATCCTTCACCCCCCATCATCCTTCACCACCCCCACCACTCCCTTCCCACCACCGCATCATCCTTTACCCCACCCGCACTCCGAGAAGCCATCTTGACCCTTTACTCTCCTGGCTTCCCCCCAGAATTTTACATACAAAAAGTGGCTTTCCCGAGCCGTGTCAAGGGCCAGGAGAGATGCTCCCTCTCCCCTTTCCTTCACGTCCCTTCCAAAACCCCCCTCCCATACTCTCCTTTTCCCCCTTCCCCTTTCTCCTTCCAAACAACTTCTAAACCTCCCCTCCCCTCTCCATCTATATCTCCCTCTATCTCTTTTTCCCATTCTCTTCCACCCCCTTTTCCCTACTCCTTCCACTTCCCTTCCCCACCCCATCCCCTTCCACCCCTCCCCTACACCCCTTTCCCTTCCCCCTTTCCCCTCTTATTCCTTTCCCCCCCCCCCCCCTATCTCCCTTCTACTTCCCCCCTCCCTCTCGATTTTACTTTCTCCGCCATCCCCCCCCCCCGCCTACACCGCTGCCCCCCGTCCAGCTAGGTTATGAATTAAACCAAAAAAATAACATTCAAAACAACCAAAAATTAAAACATATCGCACAAAAACACTCACATAGTGATGGCAACATGTACATTACAATTTCAAAACAACCCCGGGGGGAAAATTGAATGCAGTTCGGCCTTTGTGTTGCAATCAACACACTTAGGGGCTTCAATGTTTCACAAATGAGTAGGAAGGCTAACAATTAGTTCCGGGGAAACGTTCTATCTTGAGGTAAAACTTTTCCCCTTAACGAATCTACCCCCACTTCCTACTCTTTTACAAAAGGCAAGCTCCCAAAGTGCTGAGTGCAAAACGAAAAAGGGCCCAGAGCTACGTTTTAAAATTCTCCGTGGGGAAAAATCTCCAGTTTGAAGGGGGGGGAATATTCCCCCCCCTTTAAGAGGGGAATGGCCCCCTCTAGGGGTCTACCCATTCGGGGGAGTTTATACCATCTAACCTTCTCCCTCCCCCCGTGGTTGTTCCGCACACTACATGTTTACCCCACGAAGATAAATCTCTACTGATTGTAAACAAAACAACAACACTGAATGAGTTAACAGTAAACCCCCCCACCCTCAATATCGAAGAAATAAACAAAAGAACAATAAAAGGCGCCATTTTAACTTTACTATCGTTTAAACTTAAAGGGACGTTGGCACATCCAGTTACCGTGTTCATATGTAAAAAATAAATAGGCCCGTATTGAAAAAATATACGACTGTATTGACAAAATTAAATAACCATGTTTTGACAAAATATATAAGCCTCTATTGACAAAAAATAAATAGGCATATATTGAAAAAAAAAATAGAATTTGCAGTAACTTTTAAAGATAGACTACCTTGTGAAGTCTCTCCTCTCTCCTCATCTCTCTCTCTCTTCTCTCTCACTCTCTCCTCCTCTCTCTCTCTCTCTTTCCTCTCTTCTCTCTCATCTCCTCATTCTCTCTCAATCTCCTCTCTCCACTCACTCTCTTTCAGCCCTGCCGCCTATCTCAACGTATGTCACATGAGAACACACAAACATCCTGCACATAGGACTAACTAAATGGTCCAAGTTGGAGCGAAACGTCGTCACCAAGTTCCCTTCTCCTATGTGCGGGTTACTTGTGTACTGTTCCAGTCTCGGTATTGTGACTTTGTTCTCCAAGCGAGAAACACAACAACAACATCCCAGGAAGATAATATAACAACACAAGATAATATAACAACACAAGATAATATAACAACACAAGATAATATAACAACACAAGATAATATAACAACACAAGATAATATAACAACACAAGATAAAATAACACACAAGATAATATAACAACACAAGTAATATATACAACACAAGATAATATAACAACACAAGATAATATAACAACACAAGATAATATAACAACACAAGATAATATAACAACACAAGATAATATAACAACACAAGATAATATAACAACACAAGATAATATAACAACACAAGATAATATAACAACACAAGATAATATAACAACACAAGATAATATAACAACACAAGATAATATAACAACACAAGAAGACAATATAACAACACAAGAAGACAATATAACAACACAAGAAGACAATATAACAACACAAGAAGACAATATAACAACACAAGAAGACAATATAACAACCAAGAAGACAATATAACAAACACAAGAAGACAATATAACAACACAAGAAGACAATATAACAACACAAGAAGAAAAATATATCACAAGAAGACAATATAACAACACAAGAAGACAATATAACAACACAAGAAGACAATATAACAACACAAGAAGACAATATAAACAACACACAAGAAGACAATATAACAACACAAGAAGACAATATAACAACACAAGAAGACAATATAACACAAGAAGACAATATAACAACACAAGAAGAAATATAACAACACAAGAAGACAATATAACAACACAAGAAGACAATATAACACAAGAAGACAATATAACAACACAAGAAGACAATATAACAACACAAGAAGACAAATATAACAAAACACAAGAAGACAATATAACAACACAAGAAGACAATATAACAACACAAGAAGACAATATAACAACACAAGAAGACAATATAACACAAGAAGACAATATAACAACACAAGAAGACAATATAACAACACAAGAAGACAATAAACAACACAAGAAGACAATATAACACAAGAAGACAATATAACAACACAAGAAGACAATATAACAACACAAGAAGACAATATAACAACACAAGAAGACAATATAACAACACAAGAAGACAAATATAACACAAGAAGACAATATAACAACACAAGAAGACAATATAACACAAGAAGACAATATAACAACACAAGAAGACAATATAACACAGGAAGACAATATAACACACAGAAGACAATATAACAACACAAGAAGAAAATATAACAACACAAAATGACAATATAACACAAGAAGACAATATAACAACACAAGAAGAATAATATAACAACACAAGATAATATAACAACACAAGAAGACAATATAACAACACAAGATAATATAACAACACAAGACAATATAACAACACAAGAAGACAATATAACAACACAAGAAGACAATATAACAACACAAGAAGACAATATAACAACACAAGAAGACAATATAACAACACAAGAAGACAATATAACACAAGAAGACAATATAACAACACAAGATAATATAACAACACAAGAAGACAATATAACAACACAAGAAGACAATATAAAAAACACAAGAAGACAATATAACAACACAAGAAGACAATATAACAACACAAGAAGACAATATAACAACACAAGACAATATAACAACACAAGAAGACAATATATCACAAGAAGACAATATAACAACACAAGAAGACAATATAACAACACAAGAAGACAATATAACACAAGAAGACAATATAACAACACAAGAAGACAATATAACAACACAAGAAGACAATATAACAACACAAGAAGACAATATAACAACACAAGAAGACAATATAACAACACAAGAAGACAATATATCACAAGAAGACAATATAACAACACAAGAAGACAATATAACAACACAAGAAGACAATATAACAACACAAGAAGACAATATAACAACACAAGAAGACAATATAACACAGGAAGACAATATAACAACACAAGAAGACAATATAACAACACAAGAAGACAATATAACAACACAAGAAGACAATATAACAACACAAGAAGACAATATAACAACACAAGAAGAAAATATAACAACACAAGAAGACAATATAACAACACAAGAAGACAATATAACAACACAAGAAGACAATATATCACAAAGAAGACAATATAACAACACAAGAAGACAATATATCACAAGAAGACAATATAACAACACAAGAAGACAATATAACAACACAAGAAGCAATATAACAACACAGAAGACAATATAACCACAAGAAGACAATATAACAACCACACAAGAAGACAATATAACAACACAAGAAGACAATATAACAACACAAGAAGACAATATAACACAAGAAGACAATATAACAACACAAGAAGACAATATAAC
>NC_069458.1:18885967-18928467 GCF_026875155.1 Cherax quadricarinatus | reverse complement strand
AAAATGACTCAACTCTGCACTACTCTTTACCATACACAAACAACCCTTTTGTAAGTTGACACACAAACAACACCTTAGTAAGTTGACAAACAATTCCACTGTAACTTGACAAAGAAACTTCAGCTGGTTTGTATATCTGGAGCACCTGTGTATGACAACACTGCAGAGACTTCAAGACTGCTCCAGTTACAGTCTCCACAGACTCTCCACTAAGTCCCACTGAGCCTCCAGTCTCAAGGAAGTCTCACAGAGCTTCCAGTCTCCAGGAAGTCCTACAGAGCTTCCAGTCTCCAGGAAGTCCCACAGTGCCTCCCGTCTCCTGGAAGTCCCACGGAGCTTCCAGTCTCCAGGAAGTCCCACAGATCCTCCAGTCTCCTTAGAGCCTTCAGTCTCCAGGAAGTCCCACAGAGCTTCCAGTCTCCAGTAAGTCCCACAGATCCTCCAACCTCCTCAGAGCCTTCAGTCTCCAGGCAGTCTCAACAGAATGCCAGTACCATCGAGCTATAGCTGAAAGAACAAAAGCGTTCCCTGAAACTTAATTCGGCAGCGTTTCGCCTGTTCAACAAGCACTTTCTCCAGGTATTTTCTACCGACTTGAAAAAGACTGTTTTAAGTCATGACTGAACATATTCCAGTCACTGCTTTTGTATCTATCTGGACGACTGTTGTTTAAACATCCAGCAACCCCCTCCCTATGTTGTTCCAGTATGACTTGTTGCTGGTCTGTATAACCCACCAGACCCTCATGTTGTTCCAGTATGACTTGTTGCTGGTCTGTATGACCCAGCACCCCCTCAAGTTGTTCCAGTATGACTTGTTGCTGGTCTGTATGACCCAACACCCCCTCATGTTGTTCCAGTATGATTTGTTGCTGGTCCGTAAAACCCAGCACATGCTCATGTTGTGCCAGTATGATTTGTTGCTGGTCTGTATGACCCAGTACCCCCTCATGTTGTTCCAGTATGACTTGTTGCTGGTCTGAAAGACCCAGCACACCCTCATGTTGTTCCAGTATGACTTGTTGCTGGTCTGAAAGACCCAGCACCCCCTCATGTTGTTCCAGTATGACTTGTTGCTGGTCTGAAAGACCCAGCACCCCCTCATGTTGTTCCAGTATGACTTGTTGCCGGTCTGTAAGACCCAGCACACCCTCATGTTGTTCCAGTATGACTTGTTGCTGGTCTGAAAGACCCAGCACACCCTCATGTTGTTCCAGTAAGACTTGTTGCTGGTCTGTATGACCCAGCACATCCTCATGTTGTTCCAGTATGATTTACTGTTGGTGTGTAAGACGCAGCATGTTGTTCCAGTACAATTTCCAAAGATATAGGAGCATGGCCCTTGAGGTTCTGTGAGATAGAAGTACATTATAGATCAAGCACAATGTAGCACTGTTCAAAATATCTAACCAAGGCAGGACTCGCACCAATGAATTGAAGCTCAAAAAATTTAGAATTAGAAAAGATATAGGGAAGCACTGGTGTGGCACTGGAGTTGTGGATGAGTGGAACAAACTCCCAGATGGAGTAATGGAGGCAAGAACTTTGGATAGCTTTAAATATAGACCGGACGGGTACAAGAGTGGGTGTGGGTTGGACCTGGCTAGCAGGAGCCTGACTTACTGTAGTGTTCCTTTACTGTTGTCTGTAACTGGGAGAGACAGGTAGGTGGGTGTATGAGTGTAGGGAAAGACAGTCACACCCAGACTAGTAGGTGGGTGTATGGGTGTAGGGGGAACAAAAAAATAACCAATCAAATGTACATAAGTGAGGGGGGGGAGGGAAGACCGCAGTGTAAAACGAGCATATAAAGGGAGATAGTGAGGGGAAGATAGAGAGCGGATGAGTGACGGCGAGAGTGACGGATGAGAGAGGAAAAGAGAGGGGAAGCAAAGTGAAAAGCTAACGCTCACCCGTTAATTAACACATGCTCGCAACAGCCAGCTCAATCAATTCATGAATTACACACACTGACATTTCCACCTGTCTGTGCCTGTTCCTTTGTGTCTGTCAGTCCATATATACACACACACCACACACACACACACACACACACACACACACACACACACACACACACACACACACACACACACACACACACACACACACACACACACACACACACCTGGCATTATATATGAAAGAGTACCACAATGTAAGGGAATAGAGAAATATTTACCGTATTTTCCGGCATATAAGGCGCACGATCATATAAGACAATGTTTCCAAGCAATTGTAGCGTAGCGTTAGTAAACAACTGCTAAAGCGTACCACAAAGCCTACCCTTAACCTACCTTTAGCATAAAAGGCGCAGGCTGATTTTCCAACAATGTGGGAGAAAAGCGCGCCTTATATGTCGGAAAATACGGCAGGTAGGGGAAGTCAGAATGGACGATTGAAACAAGTTGGATTCCACGAACGGGAGCGGAGACATGACCCTTCCAACTACGTACAGCAACGAAAATGAAATCTAAAGAAAGCTTTGACCTGCCAGATGACTTAGAAAAACCCAGGAAACACAAATACTCAAAGGCCGACGATGTTGCAGTTCAGTGCCAAATGAACCGTGAACTTAAAACGCTGCTAACAAGACAGTGATTGAACAAGTGACGGTAAATGTGTTTCCTCTCTTTTTTTTGGGGGGGGGCACATACCCCGGTGGAAGAGAGCAGTTGTGTTAAAATGCCGATCCAAGGAAAAAACTGAAGACCAAAAAGGACACAATACCGTGACTGGAGCAATACACAAATAACCCGCACATAGGAGAGAGCTTACCACGACGTTTCGACCAGACCTGGACCATTTACAAAGGCACACTGGTTGAAAATGGTATAAAACACCGACAAATTGATTTAGATACATTTGATACTGTTGAAACGTTTCGCCTACACAGCAGACTTCATCAGTCACATACATAGGCAGCAGTGGTAATGTTCCCTTTGTATCTGAAGTCTACTGTGTAGGCGAAACGTTTCATCAATAAAGATACCCAACTGTTGCACATGTGTCAATCTTCACACTGTGTGCCTTTGTAAATTCTCCAAGTCAGACCGAAACGTCGTAAGCTCCTCTCTCCCATGTGCTGGCTGTGTAAACCTGACCTCCGATAAACAACTGAAACAATTCCAGTATAAAGAGGTGAGTGAAGACATGACGAGACATGACAAGAGTAATCACCCACCAAAGAGTGATGGTAATTATTAACAATGACAATTATCCTTTGATCCCTTGATCTAATTACTTCACAAATGAGATAATGTGAGTGATTTATCTTTCTCATAATGTGTGAGGAGTTAAGAGTTACAGTGCACACACACACACACACACACACACACACACACACACACACACACACACACACACACACACACATTTCTACCTTAGTAACAAAAGTGTTGTCCGGTAATATCGAAGTGTTGTCCGGTAATATCGAAGTGTTGTCCGGTAATATCGAAGTGTTGTCCGGTAATATCGAAGTGTTGTCCGGTAATATCGAAGTGTTGTCCGGTAATATCGAAGTGTTGTCCGGTAATATCGAAGTGTTGTCCGGTAATATCGAAGTGTTGTCCGTAATATCGAAGTGTTGTCCGGTAATATCGAAGTGTTGTCCGGTAATATCGAAGTGTTGTCCGGTAATATCGAAGTGTTGTCCGGTAATATCGAAGTGTTGTCCGGTAATATCGAAGTGTTGTCCGGTAATATCGAAGTGTTGTCCGGTAATATCGAAGTGTTGTCCGGTAATATCGAAGTGTTGTCCGGTAATATCGAAGTGTTGTCCGGTAATATCGAAGTGTTGTCCGGTAATATCGAAGTGTTGTCCGGTAATATCGAAGTGTTGTCCGGTAATATCGAAGTGTTGTCCGGTAATATCGAAGTGTTGTCCAGTAATATCGAAGTGTTGTCAGAGGTGCAATATGAAAGTTAGACCGTGAATATCGAATGTGTTTGTCCAGTAATATCGAAGTGTTGATCACAGATGATAATATCGACAGTGATTGTCCAGATAGTATCAAGTGTTGGCCGGAATATCGAAGTGTTGTCCGTAAATATCAGACAGCTGATTACTCCGTGTATATATCGAATGTTTCCGTATTATGTCCGAATTTATGATATGAGCATGGTTGTCGAAGTATAAATAACGAATAGTGTTGTCCAGGTTTAATATCGAAGTGTTGTCCGGTAATATCGAAGTGTTGTCCGGTAATATCGAAGTGTTGTCCGGTAATATCGAAGTGTTGTCCGGTAATATCGAAGTGTTGTCCGGTAATATCGAAGTGTTGTCCGGTAATATCGAAGTGTTGTCCGGTAATATCGAAGTGTTGTCCAGTAATATCGAAGTGTTGTCCGGTAATATCGAAGTGTTGTCCAGTAATATCGAAGTGTTGTCCGGTAATATCGAAGTGTTGTCATGGCAACAACACTCATTCCATTAACACTGACAAGTAATAATTACCAAGTAATATTCCAGGCATTCTGGAGCGAAACCATTTGAAGCGAGTGGAAAACTCCGCTCTTCTGAAGTCTAAAATTCCATTATATAATATGAGAAAACCGTCCTAAGTGATGTTTTTATGGCAGGAAACAGCCGGTTTTAACCCTTACAATGTAACTATCATATAGAATAGTGTAGGCATGGAGCAACATGTGAGCTGGTGTCCCACTATGTAATCTATTCATACAGAAAGTGTCAACACATTGCGGGTTTCCCACAATGTAACTATCATATAGAATAGTGTAGCAGCACAGTGCTGGTGTTCCCACTATGTAACTATCATATAGAATAGTGTAGCAACACATTGCTGGTGTTCCCACTATGTAACTATCATACAGAATAGTGTAGCAACACATTGCTGGTGTTCCCACTATGTAACTATCATACAGAATAGTGTAGCAACACATTGCTGGTGTTCCCACTGTGTAACTATCATATAGAATAGTGTAGCAACACACTGCTGGTGTTCCCACTATGTAACTATCATATAGAATAGTGTAGCAACACATTGCTGTGTTCCCACTTGTAACTATCATATAGAATAGTGTAGCAACACACTGCTGGTGTTCCCACTGTGTAACTATCATATAGAATAGTGTAGCAACACATTGCTGGTGTTCCCACTATGTAACTATCATACAGAATAGTGTAGCAACACATTGCTGGTGTTCCCACTATGTAACTATCATATAGAATAGTGTAGCAACACATTGCTGGTGTTCCCACTGTGTAACTATCATATAGAATAGTGTAGCAACACATTGCTGGAGTTCCCACTATGTAACTATCATACAGAATAGTGTAGCAACACATTGCTGGAGTTCCCACTATGTAACTATCATACAGAATAGTGTAGCAGCACATTGCTGGAGTTCCCACTATGTAACTATCATATAGAATAGTGTAGCAACACACTGCTGGTGTTCCCACTGTATAATTAGTCATATAGAATAGTGTAGCAGTTGTATTTGACCTAGTTTAAGAAAAATATCCTCACACCACAACACCAGTCCACAATACCACAGTAAACAACACACAACACACTAATTAAAGAAGGCAGTTACGGCTGGTGTTTTAATCAGAAATGGAGGTATTTAACTCCCTTCCCTCCGGAACTAAAAAAAAGTCTAAATTGATCTGGTCGAGATGAATACAATAGTAGTGAAAGGGGTGAGTGGGGAAGGGAGGCTCAGAAGAGAGTGAAAGGGGTGAGAGGGATGTGAAAATTGGTGAGAGGATGGGGGGATGAGAGGCAGCTAAGAGGGAAGACTGGTGTGTGTGAAGAGAAATGGGCAAAAGATGAGAAATAGGGCAAGGGTGTGGAAGAAGAGAAGGGGGATGAAAGGAGTGATGCCACAGTTCTTCTGAGAGATTCTGAAGAGAAGTTACAAAGGTTGGTGGAGGAATTTGGGAGGGGCCTGTACAAAGAAATAAAAAAACTGAACATAGAAAAGAGCAAGGATATCAGATTGGAAGGAGGGAGTATGAAGTCAATGTTTTCAGATATTTGTTAGTGGACACGGATCTATGAAAAACGAGTTGCACCCAGAATAGATGAGGCAACTGTGGAAATAAAATAATTTAGGCAAAATAGAGGACTGTACCAAATTACAGTGGCACTAACACTGTTGTATGGGTGTGAAACATGGGTTTTAAACATTGCAGCGGAGAAGAGATTGAAGGCAGTAGAGATGTCGTGTTGGAGGTCAATGTGTGGTGTGAATATTATGCAGAGATTTAACAGTGTTGGTACTAGATGATGTGAGGTTACCAGAGTATAGGTATCAGATGATACGAGGTTACCAGAGTGTAGGTACTAGATGATGTGAGGTTACCAATGTTAGTACTAGATGATGTGAGGTTACCAGTGTTGGTACTAGAGGGCTGAAGAGGGATTACTGAGGTTTTCTGGACATTTAGAAAGGCTGGAACAATACAGGACGACCAAGACGAGGTATAAGATGGGGGCTGGAAGGAAGAGGGGGTTAGGGGGTCGTCCCAGGAACGACTGGAGGGGGGGAAGGGTAATGAAGCTTTTGAATTTTACGGGCTTGAAAACCCAGCAACCTTGTGTGAGAATGTCAGGAGCGGAGACACGTTATTTTTTTAAGGCTTGACAAGTGCTGTTGGAGTGTAAGAGAGGTAACACCTGCTGCTGGAGTGTAAGAGAGGTAACACCTGCTGCTGGAGTGTAAGAGAGGTAACACCTGCTGCTGGAGTGTAAGCAAGATAACACCTGCTGCTGGAGTGTAAGAGAGGTAACACCTGACCAGACCATCACACTCACCTGACCAGACCATCACACTCCCCTGACCTGACCATCACACTCCCCTGACCAGACCATCACACTCCCCTGACCTGACCATCACACTCACCTGACCTGACCATCACACTCACCTGACCAGACCATCACACTCACCTGACCAGACCATCACACTCACCTGACCAGACCATCACACTCCCCTGACCTGACCATCACACTCACCTGACCAGACCATCACACTCACCTGACCTGACCATCACACTCCCCTGACAGACAATCACACTCACCTGACCTGACCATCACACTCACCTGACCAGACCATCACACTCACCTGACCAGACCATCACACTCACCTGACCAGACCACACTCAACCTGACCTGACCATCACACTCACCTGACCAGACCATCACACTCACCTGACCAGACCATAACACCTCACCTGACCAGACCATCACACTCACCTGACCAGACCATCACACTCACCTGACCTGACCATCACACTCACCTGACCAGACCATCACACTCACCTGACCTGACCATCACACTCACCTGACCAGACCATCACACTCCCCTGACCTGACCATCACACTCACCTGACCTGACCATCACACTCACCTGACCAGACCATCACACTCACCTGACCTGACCATCACACTCACCTGACCAGACCATCACACTCACCTGACCTGACCATCACACTCACCTGACCAGACCATCACACTCACCTGACCTGACCATCACACTCACCTGACCAGACCATCACACTCCCCTGACCTAACCATCACACTCACCTGACCTGACCATCACACTCACCTGACCAGACCATCACACTCACCTGACCTGACCATCACACTTACCTGACCTGACCATCACACTCACCTGACCTGACCATCACACTTACCTGACCTGACCATCACACTCACCTGACCTGACCATCACACTCACCTGACCTGACCATCACACTCACCTGACCAGACCATCACACTCACCTGACCTGACCATCACACTTACCTGGCCTGACCATCACACTTACCTGGCCTGACCATCACACTCCCCTGACCTGACCATCACACTCACCTGACCAGACCATCACACTCCCCTGACCTGACCATCACACTCACCTGACCTGACCATCACACTCACCTGACCAGACCATCACACTCCCCTGACCTGACCATCACACTTACCTGGCCTGACCATCACACTCACCTGACCTGACCATCACACTCACCTGACCAGACCATCACACTCCCCTGACCTGACCATCACACTTACCTGGCCTGACCATCACACTCACCTGACTGACCATCACACTTACCTGACCTGACCATCACACTCACCTGACCTGACCATCACACTCACCTGACCAGACCATCACACTCACCTGACCTGACCATCACACTCACCTGACCAACCATCACACTCCCTGACCTGACCATCACACTCACCTGACCAGACCATCACACTCATCCTGACCTGACCATCACACTCACCTGACCAGACCATCCACACTCACCTGACCTGACCATCACACTCACCTGACCAACCATCACACTCCCCTGACCTAACCCATCACACTCACCTGACCTGACCATCACACTCACCTGACCCAACCATCACACTCACCTGACCTGACCATCACACTTACCTGACCTGACCATCACACTCACCTGACCTGACCATCCACTTACCTGACCTGACCATCACACTCACCTGACCTGACCATCACACTCACCTGACCCTACATCACACTCACCTGACCAGACCATCACACTCACCTGAACCTGACCATCACACTTACCTGGCCTAGACCATCACACATTAACCTGGCCTGACCATCACACTCCCCCTGACCTGACCATCACACCAACCTGACCAGACCCATCACACTCCCCTGACCTAGACCATCACACTCACCTGACCTGACCATCACACTCACCTGACCAGACCATCACACTCCCCTGACCTGACCATCACACTTACCTGGCCTGACCATCACACTCACCTGACCTGACCATCACACTCACCTGACCAGACATCACACTCCCTGACCTGACCAATCACTTACCTGGCCTGACATCACACTCACCTGACCTGACCATCACACTTACCTGACCTGACCATCACACTCACCTGACCTGACCATCACACTCACCTGACCAGACCATCACACTCACCTAACCATCGCACCTGACCTAGGTCCTAGTCCTTAAATCCTAGTCACTATGTCCTAGTACGTAGGTCCTAGTCCCTGAGTCCTAGTACGTAGGTCCTAGTCCCTAAGTCCTAGTACGTAGGTCCTAGTCCCTAAGTCATAGTACGTAGGTACTAGTCCCTAAATCCTAGTCCCTAAGTCCTAGTCCCTAAATCCTAGTCCCTAAATCCTAGTCCCTAAGTCCTAGTCCCTAAATCTTAGTCCCTAAGTCCTAGTCCCTAAATCCTAGTCCCTAAGTCCTAGTCCCTAAGTCCTAGTCCCTAAGCCCTAGTCCCTAAGTCCTAGTCCCTAAATCCTAGTCCCTAAGTCCTAGTCCCTAAATCCTAGTACGTAGGTCCTAGTCCCTAAGTCGTACTTCAAGAGTCAGTTCCCAGAACGTGTCAGCTGACAGTGCACAAGCAGGAAAAATAGTGATATATAATGATGGTAGGAGAGGTGTGGTGGGCGTCATCATCCAGTAGGAGAGGTGTGGTGGGCGTCATCATTCAGTAGGAGAGGTGTGGTGGGCGTCATCATTCAGTAGGAGAGGTGTGGTGGGCGTCATCATCCAGTAGGAGAGGTGGGTGGGCGTCATCATTCAGTAGGAGAGGTGTGGTGGGCGTCATCATTCACTAGGAGAGGTGTGGTGGGCGTCATCATCCAGTAGGAGAGGTGTGGTGGGCGTCATCATTCAGTAGGAGAGGTGTGGTGGGCGTCATCATTCAGTAGGAGAGGTGTGTGGGCGTCATCATTCAGTAGGAGAGGTGTGGTGGGCGTCATCATTCACTAGAGAGGTGTGGTGGGCGTCATCATCCAGTAGGAGAGGTGTGGTGGGCGTCATCATTCAGTAGGAGAGGTGTGGTGGGCGTCATCATTCAGTAGGAGAGGTGTGGTGGGCGTCATCATTCAGTAGGAGAGGTGTGGTGGGCGTCATCATTCAGTAGGAGAGGTGTGGGGCGTCATCATTCAGTAGGAGAGGTGTGGTGGGCGTCATCATTCAGTAGGAGAGGTGTGGTGGGCGTCATCATTCAGTAGGAGAGGTGTGGTGGGCGTCATCATTCAGTAGGAGAGGTTGTGGTGGGCGTCATCATTCAGTAGGAGAGGTGTGGTGGGTGTCATCATTCAGTAGGAGAGGTGTGGTGGGTGTCATCATTCAGTAGGAGAGGTGTGGTGGGCGTCATCATTCAGTAGGAGAGGTGTGGTGGGCGTCATCATTCAGTAGGAGAGGTGTGGTGGGCGTCATCATTCAGTAGGAGAGGTGTGGTGGGCGTCATCATTCAGTAGGAGAGGTGTGGTGGGTCGTCATCATTCAGTAGGAGAGGTGTGGTGGGCGTCATCATTCAGTAGGAGAGGTGTGGTGGGTGTCATCATTCAGTAGGAGAGTGTGGTGGGTGTCATCATTCAGTAGGAGAGGTGTGGTGGGCGTCATCATTCAGTAGGAGAGGTGTGGTGGGCGTCATCATTCAGTAGGAGAGGTGTGGTGGGCGTCATCATTCAGTAGGAGAGGTGTGGTGGGCGTCATCATTCAGTAGAGAGGTGTGGTGGGTGTCATCATTCAGTAGAGAGGTGTGGTGGGTGTCATCATTCAGTAGGAGAGGTGTGGTGGGCGTCATCATTCAGTAGGAGAGGTGTGGTGGGCGTCATCAGAGGTGTGGTGGGCGTCATCATTCAGTAGGAGAGGTGTGGTGGGCGTCATCATTCAGTAGGAGAGGTGTGGTGGGCGTCATCATTCAGTAGGAGAGGTGTGGTGGGTGTCATCATTCAGTAGGAGAGGTGTGTGGGCGTCATCATTCAGTAGGAGAGTGTGGTGGGCGTCATCATTCAGTAGGAGAGGTGTGGTGGGTGTCATCATCCAGTAGGAGAGGTGTGGTGGGTGTCATCATTCAGTAGGAGAGGTGTGGTGGGCGTCATCATCCAGTAGGAGAGGTGTGGTGGGCGTCATCATTCAGTAGAGAGGTGTGGTGGCGTCATCATTCAGTAGGAGAGGTGTGGTGGGCGTCATCATTCAGTAGGAGAGGTGTGGTGGGCGTCATCATTCAGTAGGAGAGGTGTGGTGGGCGTCATCATTCAGCCGTCATAACACAGCGGCGCCTCCACGGCTTTCATTACCAACATTGATTATTAACAAAGGTAACCCAGGGAGAAATACCAACTGCTAGACACCACACCTCTTATTACTATTACTTTCATTATTATATTACTATTATCACGTAATTATACCTTACTATTATCATGTAATTATTATACCTTACTATTATCACGTAATTATTATACTTTACTAGTATCACGTAATTATTATACCTTACTATTATCACGTAATTATTATACCTTACTATTATCATGTAATTATTATACCTTACTATTATCATGTAATTATTATTATACCTTACTAGTATCACGTAATTATACCTTACTAGTATCACGTAATTATACCTTACTAGTATCACGTAATTATACCTTACTAGCATCACGTAATTATACCTTGCTAGTATCACGTAATTATACCTTACTAGTATCACGTAATTATACCTTACTAGTATCACGTAATTATACCTTACTATTATCACGTAATTATACCTTACTAGCATCACGTAATTATACCTTACTAGTATCACGTATATACTTACTAGCATCACGTAATTATACCTTACTAGTATCAGTAATTATAACCTTACTAGCATCACGTAATTTATACCTTACTAGTATCACGTAATATATACCTTACTAGCATCACGTAATTATACCTTTACTATATCACGTAATATATACCTTACTAGCATCACGTAATTATACCTTACTAATATCACGTAATTATACCTTACTAGCATCACGTAATTATACCTTACTAGTATCACGTAATTATACCTTACTAGCATCACGTAATTATACCTTACTAATATCACGTAATTATACCTTACTAGCATCACGTAATTATTATACTTTACTAGTATCATGTAATTATTATTATACCTTACTATTACTATTAATATTACTTTCACTGTTATTAGTATAATTATTACTATTATCATTACTAATATTTCTATTGTTTTTACTATTTCTATTATTATATCATTACTATTACTATTTCTATTAATACTATTATATACTACGACCATTATTTCTATTATTACAATTATTACTATCATTATTATAACTATTATCATTATTACTACTGTTTTTATTTCAATTATTATTATTATTCTTATTATTATTATTATTATTAGTTTGTGGAAGACAACGCTGTTCATTCAGCTTATTGAATTTACTGAATAAACAATGAGTGGCTGAGGTTCAATCCTCCCTCCACTGGAGTGGCTGAGGTTCAATCCTCCCTCCACTGGAGTGGCTGAGGTTTCAATCCTCCCATCCACTGGAGTGGCTGAGGTTCAATCCCCCACTCCACTGGAGTGGCTGAGGTTCAATCCTCCCTCCACTGAGTGGCTGAGGTTCAATCCTCCCTCCACTGGAGTGGCTGAGGTTCAATCCTCCCTCCACTGGAGTGGCTGAGGTTCAATCCTCCCTCCACTGGAGTGGCTGAGGTTCAATCCTCCCTCCACATGAGTGGCTGAGGTTCAAATCCTCCCTCCACTGGAGTGCTGAGGTTCAATCCTCCCTCCACTGGAGTGGCTGAGGTTCAATCTTCCCTCCACTGGAGTGGCTGAGGTTCAATCCTCCCTCCACTGGAGTGGCTGAGGTTCAATCCTCCCTCCACTGGAGTGGCTGAGGTTCAATCCTCCCTCCACTGGAGTGCTGAGGTTCAATCCTCCCTCCACTGGAGTGGCTGAGGTTTCAATCCTCCTCCACTGGAGTGGCTGAGTTCAAACCTTCCCTCCACTGGAGTGGCTGAGGTTCAACCTTACCCTCCACTGGAGTGGCTGAGGTTCAACCCTCCCTCACTGGAGTGGCTGAGGTTCAACCTTCCCTCCACATGGAGTGCTGAGGTTCAACCTTCCCTCCACTGGAGTGGCATAGTTCAACCCTCCCTCCACTGGAGTGGCTTGAGGTTTCAACCTTCCCTCCACTGGAGTTGCTGAGGTTTCAAACCTTCCCTCCACTGGAGTTGCTGAGGTTCAACCTTTCCCATCCACTGGAGTGGCTGAGGTTCAACCTTCCTCTCCACTGAGTGGCTGAGGTTCAACCTTCCCTCCACTGGAGTGGCTGAGGTTCAACCTTCCCTCCATGGAGTGGCTGAGGTTCAACCTTCCCTCCACTGGATGTGGCTGAGTTCAACCTTCCCTCCACTGGAGTGGCTGAGGTTCAACCTTCCCGCCACTGGAGTGGCTGAGGTTCAACCTTCCTCCACTGGAGTGGCTGAGGTTCAACCTTCCCTCCACTGGAGTGGCTGAGGTTCAACCTTCCCTCCACTGGAGTGGCTGAGGTTCAACCTTCCCTCCACTGGAGTGGCTGAGGTTCACCCTTCCCTCCACTGGAGTGGCTGAGGTTCAACCTTCCCTCCACTGGAGTGGCTGAGGTTCAACCTTCCCTCCACTGGAGTGGCTGAGGTTCAACCTTCCCTCCACTGGAGTGGCTGAGGTTCACCCTTCCCTCCACTGGAGTGGCTGAGGTTCAAACCTTCCCTCCACTGGAGTGGCTGAGGTTCACCCTTCCCTCCACTGGAGTGGCTGATGTTCAACCTTCCCTCCACTGGAGTGGCTGAGGTTCACCCTTCCCTCCACTGAGTGGCTGAGGTTCAACCTTCCCTCCACTGGAGTGGCTGAGGTTCAACCTTCCCTCCCACTGGAGTGGCTGAGTTCAACCTTCCCTCCACTGGAGTGGCTGAGGTTCAACCCTTCCCTCCACTGGAGTGGCTGAGGTTCAACCTTCCCTCCACTGGAGTGGCTGAGGTTCAACCTTCCCTCCACTGGAGTGGCTGAGGTTCAACCTTCCCTCCACTGGAGTGGCTGAGGTTCAACCTTCCCTCCACTGGAGTGGCTGAGGTTCAACCCTCCCTCCACTGGAGTGGCTGAGGTTCAATCCTCCCTCCACTGGAGTGACTGAAGTTCAACCCTCCCTCCACTGGAGTGACTGAGGTTCAACCCTCCCTCCACTGGAGTGACTGAGGTTCAACCCTCCCTCCACTGGAGTGGCTGAGGTTCAACCCTCCCTCCACTGGAGTGGCTGAGGTTCAACCCTCCCTCCACTGGAGTGACTGAGGTTCAACCCTCCCTCCACTGGAGTGGCTGAGTTCAACCTTCCCTCCACTGGAGTGGCTGAGTTCAACCCTCCCTCCACTGGAGTGGCTGAGGCTCAACCCTCCCTCCACTGGAGTGGCTGAGGTTCAACCCTCCCTCCACTGGATTGGCGGAGGTTCAACCCTCCCTCTACTGGAGTGGCTGAGGTTCAACCCTCCCTCCACTGGAGTGGCTGAGGTTCAACTCTTCCTCCACTTGAGTGGCTGAGGTTCAACCTTCCCTCCACTGGAGAGGCTGAGTTTCAACCCTCCCTCCACTGGAGTGGCTGAGGTTCAACCCTCCCTCTACTGGAGTGGCTGAGGTTCAACCTTCCATCCACTGGAGTGGCTGAGGTTCAACTGTTCCTCCACTGGAGTGGCTGAGGTTCAACCCTCCCTCCACTGGAGTGGCTGAGGTTCAACCTTCCCTCCACTGGAGTGGCTGAGGTTCAACCCTCCCTCCACTGGAGTGGCTGAGGCTCAACCCTCTCTCCACTGGAGTGGCTGAGGTTCAACCCTCCCTCCACTGGATGGCTGAGGTTCAACCCTCCCTCCACTGGAGTGGCTGAGGTTCAACCCTCCCTCCACTGGAGTGGCTGAGGTTCAACCCTCCCTCCACTGGAGTGGCTGAGGTTCAACCCTCCCTCCACTGGAGTGGCTGAGGTTCAACCCTCCCTCCACTGGAGTGGCTGAGGTTCAACCCTCCCCTCCACTGGAATGGCTGAGGTTCAACCCTCCCTCCACTGGAGTGGCTGAGGTTCAACTCTCCCTCCACTGGAGTGGCTGAGGTTCAACTCTCCCTGCACTGGAGTGGCTGAGGTTCAACTCTCCCTGCACTGGAGTGGCTGAGGTTCAACTCTCCCTGCACTTTAGTGGCTGAGGTTCAACTCTCCCTCCATTGGAGTGGCTGAGGTTCAACTCTCCCTCCACTGGAGTGGCTGAAGTTCAATTCTCCATCCACTGGAGTGGCTGAGGTTCAAACCTCCATCCACTGGAGTGGCTGAGGTTCAAACCTCCCTCCACTGGAGTGGCTGAAGTTCAATCCTGCATCCACTGGAGTGGCTGAGGTTCAACTCTCCCTCCACTGGAGTGGCTGAAGTTCAATTCTCCATCCACTGGAGTGGCTGAGGTTCAAACCTCCATCCACTGGAGTGGCTGAGGTTCAAACCTCCCTCCACTGGAGTGGCTGAAGTTCAATCCTCCCTCCACTGGAGTGGCTGAGGCTCACTCCTCCCTCCACTGGAGTGGCTGAGGCTCACTAATCCCTCCACTGGAGTGGCTGAGGCTCACTCCTCCCTCCACTGGAGTGGCTAGGGTTCAATCCTCCATCCACTGGAGTGGCTGAGGCTCAATCCTCCCTCCACTGGAGTGACTGAGGTTCAACCCTCCCTCCACTGGAGTGACTGAGGTTCAACCCTTCCTCCACTGGAGTGACTGAGGTTCAACCCTCCCTCCACTGGAGTGACTGAGGTTCAACCCTCCCTCCACTGGAGTGACTGAGGTTCAACAACCTTCCTCCACTGGAGTGACTGAGGTTCAACCCTCCCTCCACTGGAGTGACTGAGGTTCAACCCTCCACCCATCACCACACTCACGGTAATCCTTGAATAAATAGGTATCGACAACCACGATTCATACGTCCTTTACTAAAATACCTGATTTGCTGCCTTCTAAAAGCGGAACTGCTTTTAGATATGAGAGAGAGAGAGAGAGAGAGAGAGAGAGAGAGCGAGGGAGCGAGAGAGAGAGCGAGGGAGCGAGAGAGAGCGAGAGAGCGAGGAAGAGAGAGTTAGCTTAACATACTGAATGCTTTTGCTCGTAAAATAAAAAAAAACAATAATAATAACAGTAATAAAATGAATGATAATAGCAATAAGAGTACGATAATAAAAATCATAATAATAATAATAATCATAATACAAATAATAACAATGAGTTGTGTTTACAAAGGCAGAGAAGGTAAACAGGAACGAGAGGAACACAAAGTCAAAGGTCACAGTTTCTGGGAACTTCATCTTAAGTGTCAAGAAAACATATTATCCTGAGGACAACTCTCTGACACCTTGACAGCTGAGGTGGAGCATTCTCAAGAATGTTCTCAGTATCTTGTGCCACAAGACTTTCTCAGTATCTTGTACCACAAGACTTTCTCAGTACCTTGTACCACAAGACTTTCTCAGTACCTTGTACCACAAGACTTTCTCAGTACCTTGTACCACAAGACTTTCTCAGTACCTTGTACCACAAGACTTTCTCAGTATCTTATACCACAAGACTCTCTCAGTATCTTGTACCACAAGACTTTCTCAGTATTTTACACTTAAGACTTTTGAAGGTTCTAGTTATCCATTTTGAAGGTTCTAGTTATCCATTCTGAAGGATGTAATTATCCATTTTGAAGGTTCTTGTGACTTCGTGTTGACTTATAACCTTGTTTTTCAACAGTGTGGAGAGCAGTGTGACGAGAGTGTGGTCTTCTATACGCTACAACAGACCTTCACGCTGCTCTTCTACACCAACTTCGCTATCAACTTCCTACTGTACTGCGTCACGGGACAGAACTTCCGACGGGCGGTGGCGGGGATGTGTCTGACCGCCCGCCGCTGCCGCCGCCGACGCCGCCGCAACCGTCGCCACCCGCACCACGCCCACCCCTCCCCAGGTTCCACCCACATGCCGTGTTCCACCCGCTACCCGCTTTCCACTCTCAACCTCAACCCAACAGGTGAGTACACACCACCTGGTGGACGAAGCCTTCACCACACCATGTGAATGACCCGTGTGGTGAGCCACTAAGAGCATAGCAGTGACAATACCAGTAGTATTAGTGATATTAATGGTAGCATTAGAACTAGACGGGGCCAGGAGCTATGACTCGATCCCTGAAACCACAATTACGTGAGTGTGCACACACACACACGTAGATACATACACATATACACAGGGACACACACGCACATACAGGAGCGCACACGCACGGACACGCACTTGCGTGCTTACTCAAGTCATCCTTTCATTGCCTCTGATGCTTCTAACAACCTCGACATTCACAGTATTTTTCCACCCGTGAAGCAACTATCAGCACAGAACCAGAGGAACTGTGGTAGCACTCACAGAACCAGAGGAGCTGTGGTGGCACTCACAGAACCAGAGGAGCTGTGGTAGCACCCACAGAACCAGAGGAGCGTGGTGGCACTACAACCAGGACTTGGAGGCACTCACAGAACCAGAGGAGCTGTGGTAGCACCCACAGAACCAGAGGAGCTGTGGTAGCACCCACAGAACCAGAGGAATGGTGGTAGCACCCACAGAACCAGAGGAATGGTGGCAGCACCCAAAGAACTAGAGGAATGGTGGCAGCACCCAAAGAACTAGAGGAATGGTGGCAGCACCCAAAGAACCAGAGGAATGGTGGCAGCACCCAAACACAACCAGAATATTGGTGGCAGCACCCAAACACAACCAGAATATTGGTGGCAGCACCTACAGAGAACCAGAATAATAACAGCACCCAGAGAACCAGAATAATGATGACAGCACCCAGATAACCAGAATAATGATGACAGCACCCAGAGAACCAAAATAATGATAACAGCACCCAGATAACCAGAATAATGATAACAGCACCCAGAGAACCAGAATAATGATGACAGCACCCTGAGAACCAAAATAATGATAACAGCACCCAGAGAACAAGAATAATAACAGCACCCAGAGAACCATAATAATGATACCAGCACCCAGAGAACCAGAATAATAACAGCACCCAGAGAACCATAATAATGATACCAGCACCCAGAGAACCAAAATAATGATAACAGCACCCAGAGAACCAGAATAATAATAACAGCACCCAGAGAACCAGAATAATAACAGCACCCAGAGAACCATAATAATAATAACAGCACCCAGAGAACCATAATAATGATAACAGCACCCAGAGAACCATAATAATGATAACAGCACCCAGAGAACCATAATAATGGTGGCAGAACATTCAAGTCACAGGAGCGGGGTTAAGGGTGTACGAGAGAGGTACTTCAGAGACCAGCAGATACCTACTCTTGGTTTATATTATGAGACTCCTAACTTAGCGCTAAACCCAGAAGTGTCATACGACTCTTGCTTTAAAGAGCTGAAGAGTCAAGAGCAGCATCAGTGAAGGCTTTACAAAACTGTATTTATAAAGCAGTGAACAATAGTTACAACTTTCTGAAAGTAACATCCGCGGGATTAACTCAATATTATTAGTTATAATTATCTATTGCTATAATTATTATTTATTAGATATTAATTGTTTATAATTATTTATTATAATTATTAGATATTTCTAATTACTGATTATAATTATATATTATTTATAATTATTAATTTTATTATTATTATTATTATTATTATTATTAAACTCGTGTTATAGAGAAAAAAGGTACAGGGTCAACTATTTAGTCTATGTACTTATCAACACAACTCATAATAGCTCTAATGGGTTTAGCGCTTCATGAGTGCGTGCGTGTGTACGTGTGTGTGTACGTGTGTACTGTATGTGTATGTGTGTGTGTGTGTGTGTGGTGTGTGTGTGTGTGTGTGTGTGTGCTCACCCAAATGTGGTTGCAGGGGTCGATTCACAGCTCCAGATCCCGCCTCTTTGCTGGTCGCTACTGTATATGTATGTGTACGTGATACACGGTCATTACCTTTCCTAGACCACACACGCACACACTGTTAGGAATACATAAGGTGGACAGAGACAGGATGTTCCAGAGATGGGACACAGCAACAAGGGGTCACAATTGGAAGTTGAAGACTCAGATGAGTCAAAGGGATGTTAGGAAGTATTTCTTAAGTCATAGAGTTGTCAGGAAGAAGAATAATCTGGAAAGTGATGTAGTGGAGGCAGGAGCCATACACAGCTTTAAGATGAGGTATGATAAAGCTCATGGAGCAGGGAGAGATTGGATCCAGCAGCGGTCAGTGAAGAGGCGGGACCAGGAGCTGAGTCTCGACCCCTGCAACCACAAATAGGTGAGTACACACACACACAACACACAGACACAACACACACACACAAACACACACACACACACAAACACACACACACACAAACCACACACCACACACACACACAACCACAACACACAACCCCACACACACACACACACACACTCCCACACACACACACACACACCACACACCCCCACCACACACACACACCACTACACACACACACCACACACACACACACACACACACACACACACACAACACACACACACACACACACACACACACACACCACACACACACACCACCACTACCACACACACACACACACACACACACACACACACACAACACACACACACACACACACACACACACACACACACACTGCAACACGGATGTCACTGGCTACAAGAAGACTCCGGAAATAGCTAATGTAATTGAACTCCAGCAAAAGCATGAAAAAACTGAGCGAGGTACAGGAAAAGCAGAGTGAGTGAAGCAGAGAGAGTGAAGCAGAGAGAGTGAAGCAGAGAGAGTGAAGCAGAGTGAGTGAAGCAGAGTGAGTGAAGCAAAGTGAAGCAGAGTGAAGCTAGCAAGTGTAAGATCAACCAGCCAACCTTAACCTTTAATACCAAGTATATGTACCCAGAATAAAATCAACTTAACAGGAATAATTAGTTACCACACAGAAGTATACATTAACCCAACAGAAGTATCACCAGCTGAGACGTCAGCACCACCAGCTGAGACGCTAGCACCAGCTAAGACGTCAGCACCACCAGCTAAGACATCAGCACCACCATCTGAGCCTTAGCACCACCAGCTGAAACGCTAGCACCACCAGCTAAGACGTCAGCACCACCAGCTAAGACGTCAGCACCACCAGCTGAAACGCTAGCACCACCAGCTGACACGTCAGCACCACCAGCTGAGACATCAGCAAAGTTCTCGACAAAGTCAGAGTATTATAGCGGTGGAACACAATACACAGACTAGCTATACAAACTTTACACAGCTTAAAAAATATATATATCAAAACTTGACGTAAAGTCTGGCAAAAGAAGCTTAAAGAGGAAAGGCTTGGCACTGTGACTCGACAACGGCAGAGTCAGCTAGGTAATGACAAGTGCAACACACACACACACACACACACACACACACACACACACACCACACACACACACACACACACACACACACACACACACACACACACACACACACATTCCTTAAGCAAGCTAGTAGGTCCAGTCTGGTTCATACAGGTAATAAACACAATATCACGAGTACACACCTGATGTACTCTGAGTCAGGTGTAGTATAAGTCCAACCACTTTAACGGACCCCAAACCTTCTTCTGAGTCAAGTGACCCAGCAGATTTGGCCCAGTATATCCGACGTCCGTTAAACAGAGGTCGACTAAATCGAGGTGTGATAAATCCAAGATGTCACTGGTAGGAGGACTGACGGAACTTCCAGAGATCATTGATGTCGGTGTGTGAATATTAAAATGCTATACAATACCGACAGGTTGATAAGACATGTGTAACAGTTAGGTATTTTGAGTCTGCAACGTTTCGCCAGCCAGTGGCTTCTTTAGTCCAATACAGAGAGGAACAGTGTAAGATGAGGAGTTTAAGGCAATCAGTCCCTCAGCCTGGTGTAGTGTTCAGTCCATTTATTGACGTGTTCAATCAATGGACTGGACACATCTACTCCAGGGTGAGGGACTGATTACCTCAACCACCCCATCATTTTCTCTGTATCGGACCGTAGAAGCCAGTGTTGCCCAAGTGTCGCTTTTCTAACCCATTTACATCACACAAAATAAGATGTTACAACATGAGAAATAACTCCACAAACGTTAATTAATGTTAGGGTTATGTGAAGGCACTTCATGAGAGGGCATCAACCTGCATAGCAACTAACATTTGGACCCATGTTCCTCAGCAGCAGCAACCACCATCATGTTGAACTAGGTACATGTGCAACATCTGGGTATCTTGTAGACGTTTCGCCATGCAGTGGCATCATCAGTATATAGACATAACAGAAATATATTTAGCAAATAGTGGAAGATGAGGTAATCAGTCCCCCAGGAACTGATGATAAAAACTCTAGTCTTGAAAATAACAGTATTGAATACCATTGATGAACCACCATGACACAAGCGGTGACGACACAGGTATTTAAGAGGCACGTAAGTATCCCTGCCTTCTAATAACATGCTTATATAATCCATCTTTTCCATAATTACTATCGTATTTGCTGTGTCTGTTTCGTAAGGTGAAGTCCAGGATCTTTCCTTAATTCATGGTATAACTTAACAAATCTTTGATGACAGTCGTGTTGTAGAGGTGTGAGCAAAACTCAGGAGAGGTCTGAGCACGGCTTAGACCTCTACAACACAACTGTCATCAAAGATTTAAGTTATACCGTGAATTAAGGAAAGATCCAGGACTTCACCTTACGAAACAGACACAGCAAATACGATAGTAATTATGGACAAGGTAGATTATAGTGGAAAAATGAACATGTTATTAAAAGACAGGGAAACTTACGTGGCTCTTAAGGGCACACCTTGCGTCATTATGTACTGGAGTGTGATAAAATTAATGAATTTAGAAACAACTCACTCAGAAGTGTTCAAGAAATGGCTAAGTATTTTATCCACAGTGGTATATTACAGACCATTCTGGAGAAATACCCTGACTTTGCTAGCTGTAAATAAAGTGTGTGTGTGTGTGATTATGTGTGTGTGTATGAATTTGTATGTGTGTGTGTGTGGTGTGTGTGTGTGTGTGGTGTGTGTGTGTGTGGTGTGTGTGTGTGTGAGTGGATTATGTGTGTGTGTGTATGAATTTGATGTGTGTGTGTGTGTGTGTGATGTGTGTGTGTGTGTGTGTGATTATGTGTGTGTGATTATGTGTGTGTGTGTATGAATTTGTATGTGTGTGTGTGTGTGTGTGTGTGTGTGTGTGTGTGAGACTCAGCAATCAACATTTGCACCAATAACTCACTACAGTTGTGACAGGGTGTGGAAGTGTGAATTGCTCATTACTCTAAAATTTGTTCATGATTGCTGCCATGTATACACGTAAGTAACCATTCTTACAGTATTCATTACCTTTGTAACTTTGAGTTCATTACCTTTGTAACTTGTGAGTTCATTACCTTGTACCTAGTTCAGCCATCAAAACTTTGGAGCCCAGTCCCTGGACCCATTGTGTACCTCTGTAATCTGTAAATACCTTTGTAACTTGTCATGATTGTGACCAGACCTACCTGGAGTTCATTACCTTTGTAAATTGTGAGTTCATTACCTTTGTAAATTGTGAATTCATTACCTCTGTAACTTGCTCAGCTATCAAAACTTTGAGGCCCAGTCCCTGGACCCATTATGTACCTCTGTAATCTCTTGACTACCGCCCACAGGATGGGTATGGGGTGACTACCGCCCACAGGATGGGTATGGGGTGACTACCGCCCACAGGATGGGTATGGGGTGCATAATAAACATATTAAACTACTAACTCTTAAGGGTCGCCTCTATAAGAGACAAGTACCACTCAACTTCCTCGTAACATTACCTCCAATACACCATTACTACTACTACTACTACTACTACTACTACTATTACTACTACTACTACTACTACTACTACTACTACTTACTACTACTATTACTACTACTACTACTACTACTACTACTACTACTACTACTATTACTACTACATAAAGACTATTTTACTTTACATAAAGCTTCATTATCAGTAAAAATAAGGGTCTGGTCTTGAGAAAAATCTTTCTTACCATATTTGTTTGGAAATGTTACTTTCAACGACACTTTTTTGGGAAACGTTAATTATACGAGGTTTCACACAGTGAGTGAAACCTCGTATAATAAAGCCCACTGAGTGAAACCTCGCATAATGAAGCCCACTAAATGAAACCTCGTATGATAAAGCCCCTGTGGGTGAAACCTCGCATAATGAAGCCCACTAAATGAAACCTCGTATGATAAAGCCCCTGTGGGTGAAAGCTCGCATAATGAAGCCTGTGGGTGAAACCTCGTATAATGAAGCCTGTGGGTGAAACCTCGTATAATGAAGCCTGTGGGTGAAACCTTGTATAATGAAGCCTGTGGTTGAAACCTCCTATAAAAACCCGTGTGTGAAACCTCGTATAAAATAGCCCCATGTGGGTGAAACCTCGTAAAATACAGGACTTTCACAACTCAAACGAATACTACTATTGTCTACTGTAATTAGTGAAAAATCTTGGCCCCACTAACGTCAAACCCATGTCACCATACGCGTCACCACACCTGTGTCACCGTATGTCACCACACCAGTGTCACCATATCTCTCGCCACACTTGCTGCGTCACCATGCGCACAGCTTCACCACACCTGTGTCACCGTATCTGTCACCACACCAGTGCCACCATATCTCTCGCCACACTTGCTGCGTCACCATGTGCACAGCTTCACCACACCTGTGTCACCGTATCTGTCACCACACCAGTGCCACCATATCTCTCGCCACACTTGCTGCGTCACCATGTGCACAGCTTCACCACACCTGTGTCACCGTATCTGTCACCACACCAGTGCCACCATATCTCTCGCCACACTTGCTGCGTCACCATGTGCACAGCTTCACCACACCTGTGTCACCGTATCTGTCACCACACCAGTGTCACCATATCTCTCGCCACACTTGCTGCGTCACCATGCGCACAGCTTCACCACACCTGTGTCACCGTATCTGTCACCACACCAGTGTCACCATATCTGTCGCCACACTTGCTGCGTCACCATGCGCACAGCTTGTGCGTGGGTCATTCCTGCGACAGTCTTGATTGTCCTCGAGACACACGGTGTTCTGGTAAAGGTCACACAAGGGGAAAAGTTCAAAGAGGAGGGGAAAAGTAGCCCAGTGTTGAGGTGAGACTCATTAACCTGTGTCTCAGCTCAGTGTCTGGTGGCAGAGACACTCTCAGGTGAGACACATTCACAGCACACTGACAACACATATATTCAGAGCACACTGACAACACATATATTCAGAGCACCCTGACAACACATATATTCAGAGCACACTGACAACACATATATTCAGAGCACACTGACAACACATATTCAGAGCACACTGACAACACATATATTCAGAGCACACTGACAACACATATATTCAGAGCACCCTGACAACACATATATTCAGAGCACAAATGACAACACATATATTCAGAGCACACTGACAACACATATATTCAGAGCACACTGACAACACATATATTCAGAGCACACTGACAACACTTATATTCAGAGCACACTGACAACACTTATATTCAGAGCACACTGACAACACTTATATTCAGAGCACACTGACAACACATATATTCAGAGCACACTGACAACACACACATTCAGAGCACACTGACAACACACATATTCAGAGCACACTGACAACACACACATTCAGAGCACACTGACAACACACATATTCAGAGCACACTGACAACACATATATTCAGAGCACACTGACAACACATATATTCAGAGCACACTGACAACACATATATTCAGAGCACACTGACAACACATATATTCAAAGCACACTGACAACACATATATTCAGAGCACACTGACAACACATATATTCAGAGCACACTGACAACACATATATTCAGAGCACACTGACAACACATATATTCAGAGCACACTGACAACACATATATTCAGAGCACACTGACAACACATATATTCAGAGCACATGACAACACATATATTCAGAGCACACTGACAACACATATATTCAGAGCACACTGACAACACATATATTCAGAGCACACTGACAACACATATATTCAGAGCACACTGACAACACATATATTCAGAGCACACTGACAACACATATATTCAGAGCACACTGACAACACATATATTCAGAGCACACTGACAACACAAACATTCAGAGCACACTGACAACACATATATTCAGAGCACATTGACAACACATATATTCAGAGCACATTGACAACACATATATTCAGAGCACACTGACAACACATATATTCAGAGCACACTGACAACACACACATTCAGAGCACACTGACAACACACACATTCAGAGCACACTGAAACACACACATTCAGAGCACACTGACAACACACATTCAGAGCACACTGACAACACAAACATTCAGAGCACACTGACAACACACACATTCAGAGCACAATGACAACACACACATTCAGAGCACACTGACAACACACACATTCAGAGCACACTGACAACACAACACAGTCAGAGCACACTGACAACACAAACATTCAGAGCACACTGACAACACAACACATTCAGAGCACACTGACAACACAAGCATTCAGAGCACACTGACAACACAAACATTCAGAGCACACTGACAACACACACATTCAGAGCACACTGACAACACACACATTCAGAGCACACTGACAACACACACATTCAGAGCACACTGACAACACAAACATTCAGAGCACACTGACAACACACACATTCAGAGCACACTGACAACACACACATTCAGAGCACACTGACAACACACACATTCAGAGCACACTGACAACACACACATTCAGAGCACACTGACAGCAGACAGATTCAGAGTCATTGAATGGAGACGCATTCAGAAACATCTGGGATAAAACTCACATCCACTCCAGGCAACGTTTCCCCAAACTTCAGGTCCCACCTCGAGCAATGGTGAAAGAGGCAAAAAAAAAAAAAAAAAAAAAAAAAAATCCCAGCCGTGACAGCAACCTCCGGCTGAGAGACGGCTGTGGAATGTGAAGCACGATATTCCTT
The DNA here is from genome assembly GCF_026875155.1 of Cherax quadricarinatus. Lineage (NCBI taxonomy): Eukaryota > Metazoa > Arthropoda > Malacostraca > Decapoda > Parastacidae > Cherax > Cherax quadricarinatus. The sequence goes on along the minus strand of NC_069458.1, from coordinate 18,902,488 downwards.
CTCTTTCACTGTTTTATACTACATACCAAGAATATACACATCCTATTTACAGGATATACGTAGGATGAACTAGAGGTTACATCACCAGTTTACTTAGGATCAGTAACTACTTACAATCCACTATCACAACAATACATACAACTCAAACTTCACATACTATGTATTTACCCAACTACTCTATGGACAACACAACCCACATTTCACTTACTCCAGAATTATTCCACCAGCTCTACGGACAATCCAACCCACATTTCACTTACTCCAGGATTATTCCACCAGCTCTACGGACAATACAACCCACATTTCACTTACTCCAGAATTATTCTACCAACTCCACGGACAATCCAACCCACATTTCACTTACTCCAGAATTATTCCACCAACTCCACGGACAATCCAACCCACATTTCACTTCAGGATTATACCATAAACTCTGTCACAACCACCCACATTTCCCCTGTTGCAGGAATGAGTGGCTAACTCTATGATCACACCATGACACATTCTATTTACAAATGCTCAAACCAAGTCTACAGCCACAACTCACATATAAAAATCAAACTTCCACAAGGAGAGTCAGCGATGCAGGACTAACTTCCAAAGGCAGAGAAACACGTTCGGCGACACTATATATGTATATTAAAACTAGCATGATTTAGGGAAACTAAAGGTACACAAAGGTCGGTATTAATCTCCAGATTAGAATTTTAAGAGGGATTGGCGTGGAAAGGAATAAAAAAAAAAGGAGAGATGTAAAGAGAAGTGGATGAGAGGGGGAGAATGTAAAGTGAAGAGGTGGGTGTAAAGTATAAAGAGAAATAGTGGCAACATATGCAGAGTATTGAGAGAGAAATGTCAGATGTATATGAAGAGAATCTGACACAAGATGAGAGTAAGCAGAGATGGAGTGATGTGAAAAAGGAGGAGCCAGAGAAAAATTGAGAATAGTAGAAAAAGAGGAGATAGCCGAGGCATGAAATAAAGGGTGACAAAAACAGAAACAACAGATAACAAAAGTTACTTCCAGGAAAGGCTGTAGATCCTTGACAGGGCGACGAAGCCAGGGTAGAAAAGCAGAAGGCTCTCTCATTGTTCTCCTGTAACACTGTTACACTGATCCAGGGATCGAATCTCCGGAAAGTTATAAACGAGCTTGGTATAAACCACGTTAACCGGCCTATTAAACATCGAACCGCTATTACACACTATCTCGTGTTTAGCCAAAAAACCGTATCTCCCAATACGGAGGATCAACCCCTGATTTGACACAGTGACTTTTTGAATCCACCTTGATTTGAACCAGTACTTGATGCGTCAACTTCAGAGGGGGTACCTTGATGCTGATCAACCGCTCTTGATTGTGGAACACAGGGTACCTTGATGCTGATCAACCACTCTTGATTATGGAACACAGGGTACCTTGATGCTGATCAACCACTTTGATTATGGAACACAGGGTACTTGATGCTGATCAACCACTCTTGATTATGGAACACAGGGTACCTTGATGCTGATCAACCACTCTTGATTATGGAACACAGGGTACCTTGATGCTGATCAACCACTCTTGATTATGGAACACAGGGTACCTTGATGTGATCAACCACTTTGATTATGGAACCAGGGTGCCTTGATGCTGATCAACCACTTTTGATTATGGAACACAGGGTACCTTGATGCTGATCAACCACTCTTGATTATGGAACACAGGGTACCTTGATGCTGATCAACCACTCTTGATTATGGAACACAGGGTACCTTGATGCTGATCAACCACTCTTGATTATGGAACTCAGGGTACCTTGATGCTGATCAACCACTCTTGATTATGGAACACAGGGTACCTTGATGTTGATCAACCACTCTTGATTATGGAACTCAGGGTACCTTGATGCTGCTCAACCACTCTTGATTATGGAACACAGGGTACCTTGATGTTGATCAACCACTCTTGATTATGGAACACAGGGTACCTTGATGTTGATCAACCACTCTTGATTATGGAACTCAGGGTGCCTTGATGCTGATCAACCACTCTTGATTATGGAACTCAGGGTACCTTGATGCTGATCAACCACTCTTGATTATGGAACTCAGGGTACCTTGATGCTGATCAACCACTGTTGATTATACCACAGTTCCTTGATGTTGCAGGAGCCCCTACGAGTTTAATTCTTCCCCTTGAACATAACAGAGTGCTCACCAACTGCCAGTGTCCCGTTAATATAATAATAATAATAATAATAATAATAATAATAATAATAATTATAATTATTATTAACTTTCCAAAATCATGTCTCCTTAAATTATAATTACTATTATTATTATTGATATTACTATTATTAATATTAATGTTATAATTACTATTATCATTTTTATTATTAGTACTGGGAAGCCCTAAACTTTTACGGTCTCAGAGAGGAGAGCTCCAGTGCCTCATATCAAGAGCCCTTGAGAAGAATCAAGGCAGTTCCACATTGAAAGGCGACGGAGGGGAATAAGTGAGTGAGAGATGATGAGAGAAGAGGGAGAAGCTGGTGAAAAGAAGAAAGTGATGGGGAGGTGGGTAATGTGTGAGACAGAGAGAGAGAGAGAGAGAGAGAGAGAGAGAGAGAGAGAGAGAGAGAGAGAGAGAGAGAGAGAGAGAGAGAGAGAGAGAGAATAAGAGCATCGAGGAAGCGCCAGGAAGAATAAAAAATAGGCAAAGAGTGGACAATAAAGAGGGAGAGAGAGAAGGTAGGGAGTTACAAGTCAGGAAGAAGCCATTATCATCACCCTTGTTAATAAACAAGACATGTGTCACCTGTCACCTTCACCTACTCACCTGGCACTGACTCTCCATATTAAGGTGACACTTGTGTCACCTGCACCTGTCCCTACTCACCTGGCGCTGCCTCTTTATATTAAGGTGACACTTGTGTCACCTGCCACCTACTCACCTGGCGCTGCCTCTTCATATTAAGGTGACACTTGTGTCACCTGCCACCGTCACCTACTCACCTGGCACTGCCTCTTCATATTAAGGTGGCACTTGTGTTACCTGCCACCGTCACTTACTCACCTGGCACTGCCTCCTATTAAGGTGACACTTCCGACAACACTATATAACACTTTTGACACTAATAACGATATTGGCACTTCTGGCACTAGTAGACGACACAATTGATACAACTGAAGATACTGACACCCTAATGTGGCACTCCTGATACCACTATGGCACCACTGACACTAATGACATTATTGTATGACACTCTTGACACTAGTAACACCATTGTATGACAATCCTGACACCACTGATACTAGCGACACTACTGTATGACACTCCTGACACCACTGATACTAGTGACACCAGTGTATGACATTCCTGACACCACTGATACTAGTGACACCAGTGTATGACATTCCTGACACCACTGATACTAGTGTCACCAGTGTATGACATTCCTGACACCACTGATACTAGTGTCACCAGTGTATGACACTCCTGACACCACTGTATAACACTCCTGACACCAGATACTAGTGTCACCACTGTATGACATTCCTGACACCACTGATACTAGTGACACCAGTGTACGACACTCCTGACACCACTAACTCCTGACACCACTGTATAACACTCATGACACCAGTGTATGACACTCCTGACACCACCGTATAACACTCCTGACACCAGATACTAGTGTCACCACTGTATGACATTCCTGACACCACTGATACTAGTGACACCAGTGTATGACACTCCTGACACCACTAACTCCTGACACCACTGTATAACACTCCTGACACCAGTGTATGACACTCCTGACACCACCAGCTGACACTTTACAGTACATATCAGCGGGTTGTAACCCAAACGTCAAAACGAGTAATATAAAATAAATGAATAAATGAATACATTACAAACGTATAAAAAAACGTATGACGTCGTTATATATTTTTATAACGTTGAAAAAATTCTAATATGTACCAAAATGATGAAAAAAAATAACAGTGAGGGAGAGAAAATATAACACTGAGGGAGAGAAAATATAACACTGAGGGAGAGAAAATAACATGAGGGAGAGAAAATATAACACTGAGGGAGAGAAAATATAACACTGAGGGAGAGAAAATATAACACTGAGGGAGAGAAAATATAACACTGAGGGAGAGAAAATATAACACTGAGGGAGAGAAAATATAACACTGAGGGAGAGAAAATATAACACTAGGGAGAGAAAATATAACACTGAGGGAGAGAAAATATAACACTGAGGGAGAGAAAATATAACACTGAGGGAGAGAAAATATACACTGAGGGAGAGAAAATTATACCAATGAGGGAGAGAAAATATAACACTGAGGGAGAGAAAATATAACACTGAGGGAGAGAAAATATAACACTGAGGGAGAGAAAATATAACAGTGAGGGAGAGAAAATATAACACTGAGGGAGAGAAAATATAACACTGAGGGAGAGAAAATATAACACTGAGGGAGAGAAAATATAACACTGAGGGAGAGAAAATATAACACTGAGGGAGAGAAAATATAACACTGAGGGAGAGAAAATATAACACTGAGGGAGAGAAAATATAACACTGAGGGAGAGAAAATATAATACTGAGGGAGAGAAAAAAACACTGAGGAAAGAAAAATATACACTGAGGGAGAGAAAATATAACACTGAGGGAGAGAAAATATAACACTGAGGGAGAGAAAAATATAACACTGAGGGAGAGAAAATATAACACTGAGGGAGAGAAAATATAACACTGAGGGAGAGAAAATATAACATTGAGGGAGAGAAAATATAACACTGAGGGAGAGAAAATATAACACTGAGGGAGAGAAAATATAACACTGAGGGAGAGAAAATATAACACTGAGGGAGAGAAAATATAATACTGAGGGAGAGAAAATATAACACTGAGGGAGAGAAAATATAACACTGAGGGAGAGAAAATATAACACTGAGGGAGAGAAAATATAACACTGAGGGAGAGAAAATATAACACTGAGGGAGAGAAAATATAACACTGAGGGAGAGAAAATATAACACTGAGGAGAGAAAATATAACAGTGAGGGAGAGAAAATATAACACTGAGGGAGAGAAAATATAACACTGAGGGAGAGAAAATATAACACTGAGGGAGAGAAAATATAACACTGAGGGAGAGAAAATATACCACTGAGGGAGAGAAAATATAACACTGAGGGAGAGAAAATATACCACTGAGGAGAGAAAATATAACACTGAGGGAGAGAAAATATAACACTGAGGGAGAGAAAATATAACACTGAGGGAGAGAAAATATACCACTGAGGGAGAGAAAATATAACACTGAGGGAGAGAAAATATAACACTGAGGGAGAGAAAATATAACACTGAGGGAGAAAAATATAACACTGAGGGAGAGAAAATATAACACTGAGGGAGAGAAAATATAACACTGAGGGAGAGAAAATATAACACTGAGGGAGAGAAAATATAACACTGAGGGAGAGAAAATATAACACTGAGGGAGAGAAAATATAACACTGAGGGAGAGAAAATATAACACTGAGGGAGAGAAAATATAACACTGAGGGAGAGAAAATATAACACTGAGGGAGAGAAAATATAACACTGAGGGAGAGAAAATATAACACTAAGGGAGAGAAAATATAACACTGAGGGAGAGAAAATATAACACTGAGGGAGAGAAAATATAACACTGAGGGAGAGAAAATATAACACTGAGAAAAAATAATTTATTTATATATGTAATTAGTGTCAGGGTACCTGTTTGGAGTGGAAACTAGGTACTGCTAGGTGAAGGTAGCTGCTAGGATAAGAGGAAACTAGGTTCTGCTAGGAGGGGAAAGGGGAAACTAAGTTCTACTAGGATGAGATTGGGAAACTAAGTTCTGTTAGGATGAGAGGGGAAACTAGGGTCTGCTAGGATGAGAGGGGAAAACTAGGGTCTGCTAGGATGAGAGGGGAAACTAGGGTCTGCTAGGATGAGAGGGGAAACTAGGGTCTGCTAGGATGAGAGGGGGAAACTAGGGTCTGCTAGGATGAGAGGGGAAACTAGGGTCTGCTAGGATGAGAGGGGGAAACTAGGGTCTGCTAGGATGAGAGGGGGAAACTAGGGTCTGCTAGGATGAGAGGGGAAAACTAGGGTCTGCTAGGATGAGAGGGGAAACTAGGGTCTACTAGGATGAGAGGGGAAACTAGGGTCTGCTAGGATGAGAGGGGAAACTAGGGTCTGCTAGGATGAGAGGGGAAACTAGGGTCTACTAGGATGAGAGGGGAAACTAGGGTCTGCTAGGATGAGAGGGGAAACTAGGGTCTGCTAGGATGAGAGGGGAAACTAGGGTCTACTAGGATGAGAGGGGAAACTAGGGTCTGCTAGGATGAGAGGGGAAACTAGGGTCTACTAGGATGAGAGGGGAAACTAGGGTCTACTAGGATGAGAGGGGAAACTAGGGTCTGCTAGGATGAGAGGGGAAAACTAGGGTCTGCTAGGATGAGAGGGGAAACTAAGTTCTGTTAGGATGAGAGGGGAAAACTAGGGTCTACTAGGATGAGAGGGGAAACTAGGGTCTGCTAGGATGAGAGGGGGAAACTAGGGTCTGCTAGGATGAGAGGGGGAAACTAGGGTCTGCTAGGATGAGAGGGGAAACTAGGGTCTGCTAGGATGAGAGGGGGAAACTAGGTTCTGCTAGGATGAGAGGGGGAAACTAAGTTCTGCTAGGATGAGAGGGGGAAACTAAGTTCTGCTAGGATGAGAGGGGAAACTAGGGTCTGCTAGGATGAGAGGGGGAAACTAAGTTCTGCTAGGACGAGAGGGGGAAACTAGGGTCTGCTAGGATGAGAGGGGGAAACTAGGGTCTGCTAGGATGAGAGGGGGAAACTAGGTTCTGCTAGGATGAGAGGGGGAAACTAAGTTCTGCTAGGATGAGAGGGTAAACTAGGGTCTGCTAGGATGAGAGGGGGAAACTAAGTTCTGCTAGGATGAGAGGGGGAAACTAGGTTCTGCTAGGATGAGAGGGGAAACTAGGGTCTGCTAGGATGAGAGGGGGAAACTAGGTTCTGCTAAGATGAGAGGGGGAAACTAAGTTCTGCTAGAATGACAGGGGGAACTAGGGTCTGCTAGGATGAGAGGGGGAAACTAGGTTCTGCAAAGATGAGAGGGGGAAACTAGGTTCTGCTAGAGAGAGGAAACTAGGTTCTGCTAGGATGAGAGGGGGAAACTAAGTTCTGCTAGAATGAGAGGGGGAAACTAGGGTCTGCTAGAATGAGAGGGGGAAACTAGGTTCTGCTAGGATAAGAGGGAACTAGAGACTGTCAGAACTACTACAAACACAGCCAACAATAATAACCATGAAAGTTGAAAATAGAAATCTATGAATTTCCTAGGTAAGCCAGCAAATAGCTACTAGAATGAGAGCCTACTATTAGCTAGACTCACTAATGAAGCAAGGTAGGGACACACCTGACCAGGTACACAACACAGCCTTCTACCAGGAAGTTAACAATCACAGTCACCTGATGTCCGATCACCTGCACTCAAGGTTAGGTAAGGTTGGTCAGGAAACAGGACAAGTGTTTCCTGACGCGGGTTCTCTTCATATGATGACCCTCCGTTGGAGCTTCTGGTCATCTGACTGAGGACTTCCGCTGGGTTACCCCTCCACCCCTTTAAGAATTATAGCTATAGTTATAGCCATTTATTTCTTGTACCCGGACACAAGCTGGAAAATAAGGGAAGAACACACGCCCACACCCACACGCCCACACCCACACACACACACACACACACACACCCACACACCCACGCGCCCACACACACACCCACACGGTCTGACAGGCACTACGTTTGCCAGGTGAAAGCCTTGCTACCTGGACCAGAAAACAATTGTTCTCTGGACAGCAATAAACACGAGAAAGCGTCTAGCGCATTGATCGCACAAAACACTTCCAAACAGCCTCTCCATATTTACTACAGTTGTTAGTTAGAAGGCGTGCGTATATATATATATATATATATATATATATATATATATATTATATATATATATATATATATATATATATATATATATATATATATATATATGCAATAAGATCACAGTAAACAGGTGATTTCAGAATATGCAAAACAACCACTGTGAAAGAATAGAGAAATTCCAAGCGATTTCGTGACTACTCACATTATCAAGGAACAATGAAAGTAATGCATCAAGGAAGGCATATAAAGGGTCTATCCCACACCTCACTATCACATCCCACGACAAAACAACACCTGACGCGCGACTCGTAAGAAAGGGAACACTGCAGCAGGCCCGCTGGCCCAACTAGACAGGTCCTTCACACAACCCACCAACAAAATATTCTACCCAAGAATTAAGAATTTTAAAATTTATTATATATCCAATGTATTATTAAATTCTTCCCAAATTCTATTAATTATAAATGGATCTAATTTATATAAACCAAAGGAAATATTCATATTATTGTCAAAACTGCTTTTTATGAAACAAGATTCAATTATATTTCTGTCGACCAAGGACTTGCTTGATACTACTTTCTCAACTTTTTGAAAATCAATTGGATGGTTAAAATCTCTTACATGAATAAATAGAGCATTGGAATCTTGTCCAGTTCTAATGCTATATTTATGTTGTTTTAATCTTAGTTCGAGATTTTTACCAGTTTGACCGTAATAAACTTTATCGTAAATTTTACAAGGAATCTTATAGACACATCCATCAGCATTTTGGGGGAAATTCTTTATCAAAAGTTTTTTTTTATTGTATCAAGATTTTTGAATACAACTTTAATATTAAAAGTCTTAAGAAGAGAAGGCATATCAACCAAGTTTTGATGGTAAGGGAGAACCAACATATTTTTAGTTGATAAATTAGACACATGTGCAACTCTTGGGTATTGAGGAAACGTTTCGCCACACAGTGGCTTCATCAGTCCATACAAAGGAGAAACTTGAAGAACAGGAGGAGAATGAGGTAATCAGTCCCTCAACCTTGAGTCGATGTGGTCAGTCCATCAATCTTGACTGAAGGCCTCACTTGAGATTCAGGACTACACAGACTGAAGGCCTCACTTGAGATTCAGGACTACACACACTGAAAGCCTCACTTGAGACTCAGGGGCACACAGACTGAAGGCCTCACTTGAGATTCAGGACTACACACACTGAAAGCCTCACTTGAGACTCAGGGCCACACAGACTGAAGGCCTCACTTGAGATTCAGGACTACACAGACTGAAGGCCTCACTTGAGACTCAGGACTATACAGACTGAAGGCCTCACTTGAGATTCAGGACTACACAGACTGAAGGCCTCACTTGAGATTCAGGACTACACACACTGAAAGCCTCACTTGAGACTCAGGGCCACACAGACTGAGTCACTACATTCACTGAGTGCTCTACACCAGCAGGACCACAGATAATAACGCTACGTTATATTACCCAAAATTTAAACAAATGCACCAGCTTCAATTTTCAACAGGCAGGCAGAGGTAAAAAACCGTTTGGTCCGTTTAATAGTAGTTAATTACTTGGTCTGAAAGCCTATTAACTACACAAGGGTCATTAAGGCTGCGTGTTACCTGTGCACCACCGGTAAAGGATACTCAAGAGCCACGTAAGTATCCCTGTCTTCTATCCCTGTCGTTTATCCACTATAATCCATCTTTTCCATAATTACTATCGTATTTGCTGTGTCTGTTTCGTAAGGTGAAGTCCAGGATGTTTCCTTAATTCATGGTATAACTTAACAAATCTTTGATGACAGTTGTGTTGTAGAGGTCTAAGCCGTGCTCAGACCTCTCCTGAGTTTTGCTCACACCTCTACAACACAGTTGTCATCAAAGATTTGTTAAGTTATACCATGAATTAAGGAAAGATCCTGGACTTCACCTTACGAAACAGACACAGCAAATACGATAGTAATTATGGAAAAGGTGGAATATAGTGGAAAAATGAACATGTTATTAGAAGACAGGGGAACTTACGTGCTCTTAACACTTATAGTAGCCATTAAACTCTCAGTGTGTATACACACAGAGGTATACATCACAATGGAAAGAGAGAGAGAGTGAGAGAGAGAGAGAGAGAGAGAGAGAGAGAGAGAGAGAGAGGAGAGAGAGAGAGAGAGAGAGAGAGAGAGAGAGAGAGAGAGAGAGAGAGAGGGGAAGGGGACGACTCCAAGGAAATTGTACCGGTGAACAATTTGGTAAAATTAACCAGGAGCAAATAGCCTTCGTGGAAATGTGTTGACTCCGAGGAGGTGGATCAATATTGACCAGGAGTGGCCGGCTTGAGAGACACCTGGACATCTCTCACGGGTGCACTGTGCACCTATCACACGTATCGTCAAGGACACCGTGCACCTACCACACACCATCAGGTGCACCATCCACCCACTACATACACCGTCAAGTGATGTGTGCACCCACAGAAAAGTATATCACTCAATACAAGAAGTAGTTGAGGCTCGATCCTCAGTCTTCAGTACACGGTCCACCAGGTTATTGTTGTCAGTACTTACAGAACTGGAGATCACAGATGCTTGAGGTACCCGACCTCTCAAGGTATGGAGAAGCCAGCTTCAAGCTTGTGCTCAATGATCCAAACGGGTTTGCCGCTTCACTGAGTAAATAATGATTACTCTCCACTAAGTTATCATACAGAGAGAGAGAGAGAGAGAGAGAGAGAGAGAGAGAGAGCTGAAGTAGGTAACAATTCTTAACTTATACGTAAATAAAGTTAGGAACCTTAACCTAACTTGTAAAACCCTGTGTGTGTGTGTGTGTGTGTGTGTGTGTGTGTGTGTGTGTGTGTAAGAGAGAGAGAGAGAGCTGAAGTAGGTAACAATTCTTAACTTATACGTAAATAAAGTTAGGAACCTTAACCTAACTTGTAAAACCCTGTGTGTGTGTGTGTGTGTGTGTGTAAGAGGGGAGAGAGGAGAGAGAGAGGAGAGAGATGAGAAGAGAGAGAGAGAGAGAGAGAGAGAGAGAGAGAGAGAGAGAGAGAGAGAGAGAGAGAGAGAGAGGAGGCGGTATGAGAGAAGGAAATGGACGTGAAGTGTATGAGGAAGCGGATGATCCAGGAGAGGAGGTGGTGGCACTGGGGAGAGGAAGATGGGGAGTAGAGAGAGAGGGGCGCTAAGTCTGGGGAGACGACCATCTTTACACACTACTGACTAAAACACCCAAGAATCACTGCCAAGAGTCACCCCAACAACCACTGCCAAGAGTCACCCCAACAACCACTGCCAAGAGTCACCCCAACAACCACTGCCAAGTCACCCCAACAACCACTGCCAAGTCACCACAACAACCACTGCCAAAGAATCACCACAACAACCACTGCCAAGAGTCACCACAACAACCACTGCCAAGAGTCACCCCAACAACCACTGCCAAGAGTCACCACAACAACCACTGCCAAGAGTCACAACAACCACTGCCAAGTCACCCCAACAACCACTGCCAAGAGTCACCCCAACAACCACTGCCAAGTCACCCCAACAACCACTGCCAAAGAATCACCACAACAACCACTGCCAAGAGTCACCACAACAACCACTGCCAAGTCACCCCAACAACCACTGCCAAAGAATCACCACAACAACCACTGCCAAGAGTTACCACAACAACCACTGCCAAGTCACCCCAACAACCACTGCCAAGAGTCACCACAACAACCACTGCCAAGTCACCACAACAACCACTGCCAAGTCACCACAACAACCACTGCCAAGAGTTACCACAACAACCACTGCCAAGTCACCCCAACAACCACTGCCAAGTCACCCCAACAACCACTGCCAAGTCACCCCAACAACCACTGCCAAGAGTCACCCCAACAACCACTGCCAAGTCACCACAACAACCACTGCCAAGAGTCACCACAACAACCACTGCCAAGAGTCACCCCAACAACCACTGCCAAGTCACCCACAACAACCACTGCCAAGAGTCACCCCCAACAACCACTGCCAAGAGTCACCCCAACAACCACTGCCAAAGAGTCACCACAACAACCACCATGCCAAAAGTCACCCCAACAACCACTGCCAAGAGTCACCACCACAACCACTGCAAGAGTCACCCCAACAACCACTGCCAAGTCACCACAACAACCACTGCCAAGAGTCACCACAACAACCACTGCCAAGTCACCCCAACAACCACTGCCAAAGTCACCACAACAACCACTGCCAAGAGTCACCACAACAACCACTGCCAAAGAGTCACCACAACAACCACTGCCAAAGAGTCACCACAACAACCACTGCCAAGTCACCACAACAACCACTGCCAAGAGTCACCACAACAACCACTGCCAAGTCACCACAACAACCACTGCCAAGAGTCACCCCAACAACCCATGCCAAGTCACCACAACAACACTGCCAACAGTCACCACAACAACCACTGCCAAGTCACCCCAACAACCACTGCCAAGTCACCACAACAACCACTGCCAAAGAGTCACCACAACAAACAACCACTGCCAGAAGTCACCCCAACAACCACTGCCAAGAGTCACCCCAACAACCACTGCCAAAGAGTCACCACAACAACCACTGCCAAAGAGTCACCACAACAACCACTGCCAAGAGTCACCACAACAACCACTGCCAAGTCACCCCAACAACCACTGCCAAAGAGTCACCACAACAAACCACTGCCAAGAGTCACCCCAACAACCCACTGCCAAAGAGTCACCACAACAACCACTGCCAAGAGTCACCACAACAACCACTGCCAAGAGTCACCACAACAACCACTGCCAAGTCACCCCAACAACCACTGCCAAGTCACCACAACAACCACTGCCAAAGAGTCACCACAACAACCACTGCCAAGAGTCACCACAACAACCACTGCCAAGAGTCACCACAAACAACCCACTGCCAAAGAGTCACCACACAACAACACTGCCAAGTCACCACAACAACCACTGCCAAGTCACCCCAACAACACTGCCAACAGTCACCAAACAAACCACTGCCAACAGTCACCACAACAACCACTGCCAAGAGTCACCACAACAACCACTGCCAAGTCACCCCCAACAACCACTGCCAAGAGTCACCCAACAACCACTTGCAAGAGTCACCACAACACCACTGCCCAAGTCACCCCAACAACCACTGCCAAGAGTCACCCAACAACCACTGCCAACAGTCACCACAACAACCACTGCCAAGTCACCCCAACAACCACTGCAACAGTCACCACAACAACCACTGCCAAGAGTCACCCAACAACCATGCCAAGAGTCACCACAACAACCACTGCCAACAGTACACCACAACAACCACTGCCAAGTCACCCCAACAACCACTGCCAAGAGTCACCCCAACAACCACTGCCAACAGTCACCACAACAACCACTGCCAAGTCACCCCAACAACCACTGCCAAGAGTCACCCCAACAACAACTGCCAAGAGTCACCACAACAACCACTGCCAAGTCACCCCAACAACCACTGCCAAGTCACCCCAACAACCACTGCCAAGAGTCACCCCAACAACCACTGCCAAGTCACCACAACCACCACTGCCAAGAGTCACCCCAACAACCACTGCCAAGAGTCACCCCAACAACCACTGCCAAGTCACCACAACAACCACTGCCAAGAGTCACCACAACAACCACTGCCAAGTCACCCCAACAACCACTGCCAAGAGTCACCCCAACAACCACTGCCAAGAGTCACCACAACAACCACTGCCAAGAGTCACCCCAACAACCACTGCCAAGAGTCACCACAACAACCACTGCCAAGTCACCACAACAACCACTGCCAAGTCACCACAACAACCACTGCCAAGTCACCCCAACAACCACTGCCAAGAGTCACCACAACAACCACTGCCAAGAGTCACCCCAACAACCACTGCCAAGAGTCACCACAACAACCACTGCCAAGAGTCACCACAACAACCACTGCCAAGTCACCACAACAACCACTGCCAAGTCACCACAACAACCACTGCCAAGAGTCACCCCAACAACCACTGCCAAGAGTCACCACAACAACCACTGCCAAGAGTCACCACAACAACCACTGCCAAGTCACCACAACAACCACTGCCAAGTCACCACAACAACCACTGCCAAGTCACCCCAACAACCACTGCCAAGAGTCACCACAACAACCACTGCCAAGAGTCACCACAACAACCACTGCCAAGTCACCACAACAACCACTGCCAAGTCACCACAACAACCACTGCCAAGAGTCACACACAACAACCACTGCCAAGAGTCACCACAACAACCACTGCCAAGTCACCACAACAACCATGCAAGAGTCACCACAACAACCACTGCCAAGTCACCCCAACAACCACTGCCAAGAGTCACCACAACAACCACTGCCAAGAGTCACCACAACAACCACTGCCAAGAGCCACCCCAACAAACCACTGCCAAGAGTCACCCCAAACAACCACTGCCAAGAGTCACCACAACAACCACTGCCAAGAGTCACCACAACAACCACTGCCAAGAGTCACCACAACAACCACTGCCAAGAGTCACCCCAACAACCACTGCCAAGAGTCACCCCAACAACCACTGCCAAGTCACCACAACAACCACTGCCAAGAGTCACACAACAACCACTGCCAAGAGTCACCACAACAACCACTGCCAAGAGTCACCCCAACAACCACTGCCAGAGTCACCCCAACAACCCATGCCAAGAGTCACCACAACAACCACTGCCAAGAGTCACCACAACAACCACTGCCAAGAGTCACCCCAACAACCACTGCCAAGAGTCACCACAACAACCACTGCCAAGTCACCCAACAACCACTGCCAAGAGTCACCACAACAAACCACTGCCAAGAGTCACCACAACAACCACTGCCAAGTCACCCCAAACACCACTGCAAGAGTCACCACAACAACCACTGCCAAGAGTCACCCCAACAACCACTGCCAAGTCACCACAACAACCACTGCCAAGAGTCACCACAACAACCACTGCCAAGAGTCACCACAACAACCACTGCCAAGTCACCCCAACAACCACTGCCAAGAGTCACCACAACAACCACTGCCAAGAGTCACCACAACAACCACTGCCAAGAGTTACCCCAACCACTGCCAAGAGTCACCACAACAACCACTGCCAAGTCACCCCAACAACCACTGCCAAGAGTCACCACAACAACCACTGCCAAGTCACCCCAACAACCACTGCCAAGAGTCACCACAACAACCACTGCCAAGAGTCACCACCAACAAACCACTGCCAAGTCACCCAACAACCACTGCCAAGAGTCACCCAACAACCACTGCCAAGAGTCACCACAACAACCACTGCCAAGAGTCACCACAACAACCACTGCCAAGAGTCACCACAACAACCACTGCCAAGTCACCACAACAACCACTGCCAAGAGTCACCCCAACAACCACTGCCAAGTCACCCCAACAACCACTGCCAAGAGTCACCCCAACAACCACTGCCAAGTCACCCCAACAACCACTGCCAAGTCACCCCAACAACCACTGCCAAGAGTCACCACAACAACCACTGCCAAGAGTCACCCCAACAACCACTGCCAAGAATCACCACAACAACCAATGCCAAGTCACCCCCAACAACCACTGCCAAGAGTCACCCCAACAAACCACTGCCAAGAGTCACCACAAACAACCACTGCCAAGAGTCACCCAACAACCACTGCCAAGTACCCCAAACACCACTGCCAAGTCACCCCAACAACCACTGCCAAGAGTCACCCCAAACAACCACTGCCAAGAGTCACCCCAACAACCACTGGCCAAGAATCACCACAACAACCAATGCCAAGTCACCCCAACAACCACTGCCAAGAGTCACCCCAACAACCACTGCCAAGAGTCACCACAACAACCACTGCCAAGAGTCACCCCAACAACCACTGCCAAGTCACCCCAACAACCACTGCCAAGTCACCCCAACAACCACTGCCAAGAGTCACCCCAACAACCACTGCCAAGAGTCACCCCAACAACCACTGCCAAGAATCACCACAACAACCAATGCCAAGTCACCCCAACAACCACTGCCAAGAGTCACCCCAACAACCACTGCCAAGAGTCACCCCAACAACAGCCACACACGTACACACATTAACGCCACACACGTACACACATTAACGCCACACACGTACACACATTAACAACAATAAGGGTGGACGAGAGCCAAGAGTCACCACAACAACAGCCACACACGTAACAACAGCCACACACGTACACACATTAACAACAATAAGAGTCACCACAACAACAGCCACACACGTAACAACAGCCACACACGTACACACATTAACAACAATAAGGGTGGACGAGAGGCTTGAACCGTGGTCACTCTCCTTCACACTTCTGTTCCTTCATTGACAATTCTTTATTGCAACTTAATTTGAGTTCACAAGTAACTCATACTTAGTCAGAAGAAACTTACGACGACGTTTCGCCCAGTTCCAAACCACTGACAAGTCACAATATC
>NC_069458.1:18868467-18880967 GCF_026875155.1 Cherax quadricarinatus | reverse complement strand
CGCCCTTTGCAGAACTGAGTACAGCTTTATCGAGCTCTATACAGGGTGAAACACCCGCGAAATAAGCTTGTTCCACAACATGGTTGAACCACTGTACCATCAAAGACCTTAATGATCTTGCTATTCGTCAACATAACTACTGTTTAGCATGAGTGTCTACTGAAAAGGACCTCTAAGTGAGGCTCAACCACATACCTCTCTCTCACCTGTGTTTCACATTAAGCAGCTCCTCAAATATCATAACGACAGAATCAAATTTCGATTCTCATATTTGCAGATTGACCCAGGAATTTTTTATCTCAATTCGAACAAGTTAATATCACACCGGAGCAACACCAGGGTATCTTAAGACGTCTAAATATACTAAGATATCTTAAATATCACACCGGAGTAACACCAGGGTATCTTAAGACGTCTAAATATACTAAGATATCTTAAATATCACACCGGAGCAACACCAGGGTATCTTAAGACATCTAAATATACTAAGATATCTTAAATATCACACCGGAGTAACACCAGGGTATCTTAAGACGTCTAAATATACTAAGATATCTTAAATATCACACCGGAGTAACACCAGGGTATCTTAAGACGTCTAAATATACTAAGATATCTTAAATATCACACCGGAGTAACACCAGGGTATCTTAAGACGTCTAAATATACTAAGATATCTTAAATATCACACCGGAGTAACACCAGGGTATCTTAAGACGTCTAAATATACTAAGATATCTTAAATATCACACCGGAGTAACACCAGGGTATCTTTAAGACGTCTAAATACACTAAGATATCTTAAATATCACACCGGAGTAACACCAGGGTATCTTAAGACGTCTAAATATACTAAGATATCTTAAATATCACACCGGAGTAACACCAGGGTATCTTAAGACGTCTAAATATACTAAGATATCTTAAATATCACACCGGAGTAACACCAGGGTATCTTAAGACGTCTAAATATACTAAGATATCTTAAATATCACACCGGAGTAACACCAGGGTATCTTAAGACGTCTAAATATACTAAGATATCTTAAATATCACACCGGAGCAACACCAGGGTATCTTAAGACGTCTAAATACACTAAGATATCTTAAGATATTAAGGTATCTTACACTGTCTTAAGATTTTTGTATATCTGTATTAAGACCCCTCCCCAAAAAATGTAATATACTTAGTGTATAAATAAATACAGTATATAATATCTAATTTTACGAAAAATGTGTTTAAAAAGGTATGTATTAGCCTTGGTATGAGTAAGGGGGCGATCACACTCCTGGCCTCCCCTTCTCAAGACTCACAGTGGACGTAGTGCCTGAGAGAGGTGCTGAAGTGTCAATGAGTCATACCAGAGAGCCAGTGCCAAGAGTGCCAAAACAGAGTGAATATTAAAAGGGAAAATTAGTGCCAAATCTTACCAGAGCACACACACAGACATACACAACATACACACACACACAACACACCCCACACACACACACCACCCCAACACACACACACACACACACACACACAGACACAACACCCACACAGACACACACACACACACCACAGAGAAAACACACCCACCACACACAATCCAACCCTTACAACAATCAGTAAAGGAGAATTATAATCACCAACCATGATCTCATTCGTAATCAAACAATAAATTCTTAAGCCAAGCATCACTAAGAACAATAGAAGTATTGCACAACCCACCCACTGTTTTAAACTGAAGATCATTATACCACACAATGACTCCTCATTACGACAAAACAAATTAGTCTACCAAATCAAACACACACCGCTTTCTATTATACAGCAGGGCAAGTGCTAAACCCACATGAGTCAATGTACTTCGGGACTTCAGTGTCTTGTACCACTCAATCAAAAATCAATAGAAATAAATTTATTATAATGAATTTAATAATTTAGTTAAGTCTACAGTGTAACAATTCTGCCCAACCTACCTAAGGTCGTCCCAAATTTAGTTAGTGTCGCCGAACGTCAGTTCGAAGTTCAGGGAGACTTATTACAACGAAAATTTGTAAGGTGATGTTTTGGTTCACGAACTTAAACTTTATGAGTTCTTAAAGGTGAAAAAACAGGACATACTCACCACCAGCACACTCATTACTCACCACCACCACACACATTACTCACCACCACCACACACATTACTCACCACCACCACACTCATTACTCACCACCAGCACACTCATTACTCACCACCACCACACACATTACTCACCACCACCACACTCATTACTCACCACCACCACACACATTACTCACCACCACCACACACATTACTTCACCACCACCACACACATTTCTCACCACCACCACACACATTACTCACCACCACCACACACATTACTCACCACCACCACACACATTACTCACCACCACCACACACATTACTCACCACCACCACACACATACTCACCACCACCACACTCATTACTCCACCACCACCACACACATTTCTCACCACCACCACACACATTACTCACCACCACCACACACATTACTCACCACCACCACACACATTACTCACCACCACCACACACATTACTCACCACCACCACACACATTTACTCACCACCACCACACACATTACTCACCACCACCACACACATTACTCACCACCACCAAAACACATTACTCACCACCACCACACACATTACTCACCACCACCACACACATTACTCCACCACCACCACACACATTACTCCCACCACCCCCACACACATTACTCACCACCACCACACTCATTACTCACCACCACCACACACATTACTCACCACCCCCCCCACACATTACCACCACCACCACACACATTACTCACCACCCCAAACCCAATTTTCCCCACCAAAACCCCACACATTACTCACCACCCCACACACATTTCTCCCACCACCACACACATTACCCCACCCCACACACATTACCACCACCACCACACACATACCAAACCCCCACCACCACCACACACATTACTACCCCACCACACACATTACTCACCCCACCACACATTACTCACCACCACCACACACATTATCACCACCACCACACCATTACTTACCACCACCACACACATTACCACCCCCACCACACACATTACCACCACCACCACACACTTACTCACCCCCCACCACCCCCAAACCAGCAAACCCTTTTAAAAACAAACACAAAATCACGCTCAATAACAACCCCATGGGGACAGAAACCGGGAGAAAACTGACCTGTACATTTCGATATTAAAACACAATTTTTCAATATACTAAGATATCTTAAATATCACACCGGAGTAACACAGGGTATCTTAAGACGTCTAATAATACTAAGATATCTTAAATATCACACCGGAGTAACACCAGGGTATCTTTAGACGTCTAAATATACTAAGATATCTTAAATATCACACCGGAGTAACACCAGGGTATCTTAAGACGTCTAAATATACTAAGATATCTTAAATATCACACCGGAGCAACACCAGGGTATCTTAAGACGTCTAAATATACTAAGATATCTTAAGATATTAAGGTATCTTACACTGTCTTAAGATTTTTGTATATCTGTATTAAGACCCCTCCCCAAAAAATGTAATATACTTAGTGTATAAATAAATACAGTATATAATATCTAATTTTACGAAAAATGTGTTTATAATGGTATGTATTAGCCTTGGTATGAGTAAGGGGGCGAGTCACAGCTCCTGGCCTCACCTCTCAAGTACTCACGAGTGGACGTAGTGCCTGAGAGAGGTGCTGAGAGTGTCAATGAGTCAGTACCAGAGAGCCAGTGCCAAGAGTGCCAAAACAGAGTGAATATTGAAAGAGATTAGTGCCAAATCTTACCAGAGCACACACACAGACATACACACAGACATACAGAGACACACACACAGACACACAGACACACACACACACACACATACACACACACACACACACACACACACACACACACACACACACACACACCCACACAGACCCACACAGACCCACACACACACACACACACACACACACACACACACACACACACACACACACACACACACACACACACACACACACACACACACACACACACACACACACAGACCCACACAGACCCACACAGACCCACACCACACACACCCACACACACACACACACACACACACACACACACACACACACACACACACACCCACACAGACACACACACACACACACCACACACACACCCACACACACATCCACACACACACACACACACACACACACACAACACACACACACACACACACACACACAAAGTCATAGAGAAGATTATCAGGAGGAGAGTGGTCGAACACCTGGAAAGGAACAAGATCATAAATGAAAACCAGCATGGGTTCATGGAAGGCAAATCCTGTATCACAAACCTCCTGGAGTTTTATGACAAGGTAACAGAAGTAAGACACGAGAGAGAGGGGTGGGTAGATTGCGTTTTCCTAGACTGCAGGAAGGCCTTTGACACAGTTCCCCACAAGAGATTAGTGCAGAAGCTGGGGGATCAGGCGCACGTAAAAGGGAGGGCACTGCAATGGATAAGGGAATACCTGACAGGGAGGCAGCAACGAGTCATGGTACGTGAAGAGGTATCACAGTGGGCGCCTGTTACGAGCGGGGTCCCACAGGGGTCAGTTCTAGGACCAGTGCTATTTTTGATATATGTGAACGACATGATGGAAGGAATAGACTCTGAGGTGTCCCTGTTCGCAGATGACGCGAAGTTGATGAGAAGAATTAAATCGGACGAGGATGAGGCAGGACTGCAAAGAGACCTGGAGAGGCTGGACATGTGGTCCAGCAACTGGCTTCTCGAATTCAATCCAGCCAAATGCAAAGTCATGAAGATTGGGGAGGGGCAAAGAAGACCGCAGACAGAGTATAGGCTAGGTGGACAAAGACTACAGACCTCACTCAGGGAGAAAGACCTTGGGGTGACCCTAACACGAGCACATCACCGGAGGCACACATCAACCAAATAACCGCTGCAGCATACGGGCGCCTGGCAAACCTGAGAATAGCGTTCCGATACCTTAATAAGGAATCGTTCAAGACACTGTACACTGTGTATGTTAGGCCCATACTGGAGTATGCAGCACCAGTCTGGAACCCACACCTGGTCAAGCACGTCAAGAAGTTAGAGAAAGTACAAAGGTTTGCAACAAGGCTAGTCCAGAGCTCAAGGGAATGTCGTACGAGGAAAGGTTAAGGGAAATCGGACTGACGACACTGGAGGACAGAAGGGTCAGGGGAGACATGATAACGACATACAAGATACTGCGGGAATAGACAAGGTGGACAGAGATAGGATGTTCCAGAGAGGGGACACAGGGACAAGGGGTCACAACTGGAAGCTGAAGACTCAGACGAGTCACAGGGACGTTAGGAAGTATTTCTTCAGTCATAGAGTTGTCAGCAAGTGGAATAGCCTAGCAAGTGAAGTAGTGGAGGCAGGAACCATACATAGTTTTAAGAAGAGGTATGACAAAGCTCAGGAAGCAGAGAGAGAGAGGATCCAGTAGCGATCAGTGAAGAGGCGGGGCCAGGAGCTGAGTCTCGACCCCTGCAACCACAATTAGGTGAGTACAATTAGGTGAGTACACACACACACACACACACACACACACACACACACACACACACACACACACACACAGACCCACACACACACACGCACACACACACCCACACAGACCCACACCCACACAGACCCACACACACACACACACACACAACACACACACCACACACACACACACACACACACACACACACACACAGACCCACACCCACACAGACCCACACACACACACACACACACACACACACACACAGACCCACACCCACACAGACCCACACACACACACCACCACACACACACACACACACAACACACACACACACACACACACACCCACACACACACACCCACACACACACACACACATCCAACCCTTACAACAATCAGGTAAAGGAGAATTATAATCACCAACCAGTGATCTCATTCGTAATCAAACAATCAATTCTTAAGCCAAGCATCACTAGAGAACAATAGAAGTATTGCACAACCCACCCACTGTGTTATGCTGAGAGATCATTATACCACACAATGACTCCTCATTACGACAAAACAAATTAGTCTACCATCAAACACACACGCTTTCTATTATACTGCAGGGCAAGTGCTAAACCCACATGATGTGCATATGTACTTCGGGACTTCAGTGTCTTGTACCACTCAATCAAAAATCAATAGAAATAAATTTATTATAATGAATTTAATAATTTAGTTAAGTCTACAGTGTAACAATTCTGCCCAACATACCTAAGGTCGTCCCAAATTTAGTTAGTGTCGCCGAACGTCAGTTCGAAGTTCAGGGAGACTTATTACAACGAAAATTTGTAAGGTGATGTTTTGGTTCACGAACTTAAACTTTATGAGTTCTTAAAGGTGAAAAAACAGGACATACTCACCACCAGCACACCATTACTCACACACCAACCCCTCATACTCACCACCAGCACACACATACTCACCACCAGCAAAACTCATTACTCCCCACCAACACCACATTACTCACCACCAGCACACCATACACCCACCCAGCACACTCTTTAACACACACCCCCCAAAACACATTACTCACCACCAGCACACTCATTACTCACCACACCACACACATTACTCACCCCCCAGCACACTCTTATCACCAACCACCACACACTTTACTCCCACCAGCCCCATTACTCACCACCACCACACCTTACTCACCACCAAGCACACTCATTACTCACCACGACACAACATTACTCACACCAGCACACTAAATTACACCACCACACACACTTACTCACCACCAGTCACACTCATTACTCACCCCACATCTCATTAACTCACCACCACCACACACATTATCACCACACACTCATTACTCACCACCAGCACACTCATTACTCACCACCAACACACTCATTACTCACCACAGCACACTCATTACTCACACCAGCACACTCATACTCACACCACCACACTCATTACTCACCACAGCACATCATTACTCACCACCAGCACACATTACTCACCACCACCACACTCATTACTCACCACCAGCACACTATTACTCACAACCAGCAACTCTTACTCAACCAGCCACACTCATTACTCACACCAGCACACTCATTACTCACACCACCAACTCATTACTCACCCCCTAGCACACATACTCACCAACAACTCATTACTCACCAACACTGATTATCACCACACCACTCATTTATCACAACCCAGCAATATTACTCACCACCAGCACTCTTCAATACCACCACACTGTATACTCACACACACCTCATTACTCACCACTCACAACACTTACTCACCACCAGCAGTACATTACTCACACACACTCAATAACTGCCACCACACACAACAGTTACATCACCCGCACAACTGTTATACACCAGCACATCAATATCACACCAGCACACTATTACTCCACCAGCATCTCATTACTCACCACCACACACTCATTACAACACCAGCACATCATTATACACCTAGCACACTCATTACTCAACCCTCAATACATCATTACTCACACACACAAGCATCAATACACCCCAACACCTGGTACTCACACCTACACATCGTTACTCACCACCAGCACACTCATTACTCACCAACACTCGTATCACCACCAGCACACTATTACATACCACCAGCAACCATTACTACCACAGCACTCATTACTACAACCACCAGCACACTCATTACTCACCACCAGACACATCATTACTCACACCGCAACTCATTACTCACCACCAATTTCTCACACCACACTATACTCATCACGCAAACACATTATACCACAGCACTGCATTTACTCACCACAGCACACTCATATCACCACCGACATCATTACTCACACCAGCAACTCATTACTCACACCAGCACACTCATTACTCACGCACCACCATGCACTCATTACATCAACACCATCACACATTATCAACAGACACTCATTACTCACCACCAACCTCAATTACTCACGGTACCACAATCATTATACCACCACTCAACCACCGACATCATTAAACGGTACCACCACATCATACTCACCACCAGCACTCATTAACCCCAGCACCAAACATTATACCACCAAGCACTCATTACTCCCACACCACAACATTATACACCACCAACTCATGACTACCAACCCTGCACATATTACTGCACACACCAGCATTTACATCACCACCACCAAACCTTATCACACTAGCCAGCACTTTACTCACCACGCAACACATGTACTAACCACCAGCACTCATTACACTACACCTGCACCACACACATTACTAACACCACCAGTAACATATACACCACGCACACATTACCACCGCCAATCATTACTCACCAGCAGCATTTACATCCCCAACTCACAACATTATCACCACCACACACACATTATACACCCCACAATACTACCACCACATAACTTACTACACACCAACATTACAATACCACCCCCACCACCAACGATGTAAACACTAAGCATATACTCTACAATAACCCACATGCAACTGAAACTCGGGAGATTAACTGACCTGTACATTTCGATATTAAAACATCAAGTTTGCAATAACGTGGTATAACTAGAGCAGTGTTACAATAACCCTGCAATAACGTGGTATAACTAAAGCAGTGTTACAATAACCCTGCAATAACGTGGTATAACTAGAGCAGTGTTACAATAACCCTGCAATAACGTGGTATAACTAGAGCAGGTTTACAATAACCCTGCAATAACGTGGTATAACTAGAGCAGTTACAGTAACCCTGCAATAACGTGGTATAACTAAAGCAGTGTTACAATAACCCTGCAATAACGTGGTATAACTAGAGCAGTGTTACAATAACGTGGTATAACTAGAGCAGTGTTACAATAACCGTGCAATAACGTGGTATAACTAGAGCAGTGTTACAATAACCCTGCAATAACGTGGTATAACTAGAGCAGTGTTACAATAACCCTGCAATAACGTGGTATAACTAAAGCAGTGTTACAATAACCCTGCAATAACGTGGTATAACTAGAGCAGTGTTACAATAACCCTGCAATAACGTGGTATAACTAGAGCAGTGTTACAATAACCCTGCAATAACGTGGTATAACTAGAGCAGTGTTACAATAACCCTGCAATAACGTGGTATAACTAGAGCAGTGTTACAATAACCCTGCAATAACGTGGTATAACTAGAAGCAGTGTTACAATAACCCTGCAATAACGTGGTATAACTAGAGCAGTGTTACAATAACCCTGCAATAACGTGGTATAACTAGAGCAGTGTTACAATAACCCTGCAATAAACGTGGTATAACTAGAGCAGTGTTACAATAACCCTGCAATAACGTGGTATAACTAGAGCAGTGTTACAATAACCCTGCAATAACGTGGTATAACTAGAGCAGTGTTACAATAACCCTGCAATAACGTGGTATAACTAGAGCAGTGTTACAATAACCCTGCAATAACGTGGTATAACTAGAGCAGTGTTACAATAACCCTGCAATAACGTGGTATAACTAGAGCAGTGTTACAATAACCCTGCAATAACGTGGTATAACAAGAGCAGTGTTACAATAACCCTGCAATAACGTGGTATAACTAGAGCAGTGTTACAATAACCCTGCATAACGTGGTATAACTAGAGCAGTGTTACAATAACCCTGCAATACATGGTATAACTAGAGCAGTGTTACAATAACCCTGCAATAACGTGGTATAACTAGAGCAGTGTTACAATAACCCTGCAATAACGTGGTATAACTAGAGCAGTGTTACAATAACCCTGCAATAACGTGGTATAACTAGAGCAGTGTTACAATAACCCTGCAATAACGTGGTATAACTAGAGCAGTGTTACAATAACCCTGCAATAACGTGGTATAACTAGAGCAGTTACAATAACCCTGCAATAACGTGGTATAACTAGAGCAGTGTTACAATAACCCTGCAATAACGTGGTATAACTAGAGCAGTGTTACAATAACCCTGCAATAACGTGGTATAACTAGAGCAGTGTTACAATAAACCCTGCAATAAACGTGGTATAACTAGAGCAGTGTTACAATAACCTGCAATTAAAACAATTAATTCACCAACCCACTATACTGCTGTGTACACTGAGTTAATTAACCCTCACATGGGACTTCCCACTAATATCAATCAGTTGTTAATAATTATGAACTTAATAATGAATTGTATACATACCATGATTTTTACAACCCAAATGAAGCAGTCGATTTAGATATATAATAAACCCCTGGGGGGTTGAATGATAGGCTCTAGCCTTTCGTGTTACATCAACACATCATCGTGCTTACAATAATTGCAAGAGAGGAGTAATGATGTTCCAATGAAATACGATACAGGGATACACAAAATGCTCCTGAGTATTCAATATTTAACACCATGGAACCCATGATACTCTGCTAATTCAAATTATTATTTATTCAATATCATCATATTTGCCAATAAATTTGCAAATAGATATTGTATTACTGTGACCTAAGAAGAGTCATCAGAACACAATAGTGACCTTTAAAGTATTTAGATTACTTTTGACCATCAGAACACAATATGGAACTCTGCTTATTCTAGAGATGTCATGAACACATGTGTAATCTATGATAGTGTGGAGGTACAGAAGCAGTGGAAGGAACTTAGGGAATCGAGTCATATAGTACTCAACCACCATACTTAGATCCACTTGCCACCATAAAGTACCTCAGTCTCCACAGGTACAGTACAGTCTCACCATATAGTACCCAGCTCACCAGTATTCTATTAACCTCATCCTTCACCATACTAGTCCCCTCAGCCTACCATATTATATCACTCAGTCTCTCACTTCATATAGTCCCTCAGTCCTCTCACTACTAGTCCCCTCAGTCACTACCATACTAGTGTACCCACAGTCTCCACCATATAGTCCCATCTGTCACTACCATACTAGTACCCTCAGTCTCACATACTAGTCCCTCAGTCCTCACCATTACTAGTCCCCTCAGTCTACTACCATACTAGTACCCTCAGTCTTCACCATACTAGTACCCTCAGTCCCACCATACTAGTACCCTCAGTCTCCACCATACTAGTCCCCTCAGTCCTCACCATACTAGTCCCCTCAGTCACTACCATACTAGTACCCTCAGTCTCCACCATACTAGTACCCTCAGTCTCCACCATACTAGTACCCTCAGTCTCCACCATACTAGTACCCTCAGTCTCCACCATACTAGTCCCCTCAGTCTCCACCATACTAGTCCCCTCAGTCTCCACCATACTAGTCCCCTCAGTCTCCACCATACTAGTACCCTCAGTCCTCACCATACTAGTCCCCTCAGTCTCCACCATACTAGTCCCTCAGTCTCCACCATTACTAGTCCCCTCAGTCCTCACCATACTAGTCCCCTCAGTCCTCCACCATACTAGTACCCTCAGTCACTCCAACCATACTAGTACCCTCAGTCCTCCACCATACTAGTACCCTCAGTCCTCACCATACGAGTCCCCTCAGTCTCCACCATACTAGTCCCCTCAGTCTCCACCATACTAGTACCCTCAGTCCTCACCATACTAGTCCCCTCAGTCTCCACCATACTAGTACCCTCAGTCTCCACCACACTAGTACCCTCAGTCTCCGCCATACTAGTCCCCTCAGTCTCCCACCATACTGGTACCCTCAGTCCTCACCATACTAGTCCCCTCAGTCTCCACCTACTAGTACTCAGTCTCCACCACACTAGTACCCTCAGTCCTCACCATACTAGTCCCCTCAGTCTCCACCATACTAGTCCCCTCAGTCCCCAACATACTAGTCCCCTCAGTCCCCAACATACTACTCACATCAGCCCCCTACATACTAGTCCCCTCAGTCCCCTATATACTAGCCCCCTCAGTCCCCACCACACTGGTCTCCCACTCCCCCAGCTCCCAAGACTCGACCCCACCAAGAATAGATCGGAGTGTACACGCTTCACTGGGGAAGCACTAAACCCGTAAGTGCAATACAAAGCCTGGGGAACAGGAGGGAAATCATGGGTAACTCCAACTGTTTGGATCAAGAGCCCTTTACCAGCAAAAAAGGTGGAAAAAGAGCCCTTTTTCAGCATGGTAACTCAATTTGGATCAAGAGCCCTTCACCAGCATCAAGGTGGAACAAGAGCCCTTAATCAGCATTAAGGTGGATCAAGAGCCCTTCACCAGCATCAAGGTGGATCAAGAGCCCTTCACCAGCATCAAGGTGGATCAAGAGCCCTTCACCAGCATCAAGGTGGATCAAGAACCCTTCACCAGCATCAAGGTGGATCAAGAGCCCTTCACCAGCATCAAGGTGGATCAAGAACCCTTCACCAGCATCAAGGTGGATCAAGAACCCTTCACCAGCATCAAGGTGG
>NC_069458.1:18828467-18863467 GCF_026875155.1 Cherax quadricarinatus | reverse complement strand
TGAGTTTTTAACTTCCAGCTGTGACCCTTTATTGTTGTTGTTGTTGTTGTGTGTGTAGTGAAAAGGGAAGAAAAAACAATAATAATTCTGAAGAAAATGATAATGTAAGACTGTCATAGAGAGAGAGAGAGAGAGAGAGAGAGAGAGAGAGAGAGAGAGAGAGAGAGAGAGAGAGAGAGAGAGAGAGAGAGAGAGAGACAGAGAGAGAGAAAGAGAGAGAGAGAAAGAGAGAGAGAGAAAGAGAGAGAGAGAGAGAGAGAGAGAGAGAGAGAGAGAGAGAGAGAGAGAGCGAGATAACATAGCTTAGTACCTTGCAGAGAAGACGGTAGCCAGAGCGTTGAAACAACCATCAGCTACCTCCGGAGTAGCGGTATAGCACCGGTCCACCACCCAGTCCAACACGGCGCCAGAGTCGGGGTTGAACTCCAACAGCAACACTATCGTCTCCTGAGCCAGACCATAGATCTGCAACGCAAACAATTATTATTATTATGGGGAGCTCTAAACCCGTACGGATTATACAGTGCTTGTGGGGGGGGAGGGCATGGAAGGCATTTTGGTTTAATTCCCTAGATCAAGAGCCCCTTACCAGCATCAAGGAACCTCCCTTGAGGGATGTTCCTTGATGCTGGTGAGGGGCTTGCAATGCAGAGGGATTTGCAACGCAGAGACACGCATCAGCCACTGTAGGCAAACTATCAGCACCTTGTTACGTCTTCAGTCACTCAAGGCCAACTATCAACACTTTATGTAATGAATCGCTAGAGGCCAGCTATCAGCACTTTATGTAATCAATCATTGGATGTCAGCTATCAGTACTTGATGTAATAAATCACTGGAGACCAGCTATCAGCACTTGATGTAATCAAACACTGGAGACCAGCTATCAGCACTTGATGTAATAAATCACTGGAGACCAGCTATCAGCACTTGATGTAATCAAACACTGGAGACCAGCTATCAGCACCTTGATGTTAGGTACACCCTGGAATAGGCTAGTCTGGACTCGCCTGGACTTATCAGAAATTGTCTGGGACTGCCTAGCATCGTCCGGCCTTGTATGCAACTGGCCGGAATGGTCATGGGTCGTCTGGGCTAGTCTGTGTTGTCTTGTCCGGCCATGGCTGCATTTGGCAGGTAATAATAACCTGGTTAATCAGCGCCGCTCGTCAACCACCCCTACGTCAACACTAATAAAGGCACCTGCAATATAATAAGGCCACCTGCAACATAGTTATTGCAAAATTTAGTGTTAATTAAGCAGTTGTATTTGCTTAACAAACCTGGTCCAACGCATTATTATTATTACGTACAGCGTCTAGGAAATACGGAAGAATCAAGAGCCCCTCGCCAATATCAAGGTACTGCTCTATTATTATTATTATTACAATCAAGACTAAGGGTTAAACCCAGGTAGTTTCTAGAGAGGGAATACTCAAGGTCAATCAACGCTAATCATTAGACTGTCTCGTTTAATATCCTCGTTACACTTTCGCATTGCACGTCATTCACGCAACACCAGAGATAACAACACATCCTCACTCAACACTACAGATAACAACACATCCTCACTCAACACTACAGATAACAACACATCCTCACTCAACACTACAGATAACAACACATCCTCACTCAACACTACAGATAACAACACATCCTCACTCAACACTACAGATAACAACACATCCTCACTCAACACTACAGATAACAACACATCCTCACTCAACACTATATAACACATCCTCACTCAACATACAGATAACAAACATCCTCACTCAACACTACAGATAACAACACATCCTCACTCAACACTACAGATAACAACACATCCTCACTCAACACTATATAACACATCCTCACTCAACACTACAGATAACAACACATCCTCACTCAACATACAGATAACAACACATCCTCACTCAACACTATATAACACATCCTCACTCAACACTACAGATAACAACACATCCTCACTCAACACTACAGATAACAACACATCCTCACTCAACACTATATAACACATCCTCACTCAACACTATAGATAACAACACATCCTCACTCAACACTATAGAGAACAACACATCCTCACTCAACACTACAGATAACACAACACATCCTCACTCAACACTACAGATAACAACACATCCTCACTCAACACTATATAACACATCCTCACTCAACACTATAGATAACAACACATCCTCACTCACACTACAGATAACAACACATCCTCACTCAACACTATATAACACATCCTCACTCAAAAACTATAGAGAACAACACATCCTCACTCAACACTATAGATAACAACACATCCTCACTCAACACTATAGATAACAACACATCCTCACTCAACACTATAGATAACAACACATCCTCACTCAACACTATAGAGAACAACACATCCTCACTCAACACTACAGATAACAACACATCCTCACTCAACACTACGTAACACATCTTCACTCAACACCACAGATAACAACATATTCAACAGCTCCTGTGCCAAGATACCACGGTGACACTATGGTATCTTGGCACGGTGGCACCATGGTATTTTAGCACCGTGACACCATGGTATCTTGGCACGGTGGCACCATGGTATTTTGGCACCGTGACACCATGGTATCTTGGCACCGTGACACCATGGTATCTTGGCACGGTGGAACCATGGTATCTTGGCACGGTGGCACCATGGTATTTTGGCACGGTGGCACCATCGTATCTTGGCACGGTGACACCATGGTATCTTGGCACGGTGACACCATGGTATCTTGGCACGGTGACAAGATGGTATCTTGGCACGGTGACACCATGGTATCTTGGCACGGTGACACCATGGTATCTTGGCACGGTGACAAGATGGTATCTTGGCACGGTGACACCATGGTATCTTGGCACGGTGACACCATGGTATCCTGGCACGGTGACACCATGGTAACTTGGCACGGTGACACCATGGTATCCTGGCACGGTGACACCATGGTATCCTGGCACGGTGACACCATGGTAACTTGGCACGGTGACACCATGGTATCGTGGCACAGTGACACCATGGTAGCTTGGCACGGTGACACCATGGTATCCTGGCACGGTGACACCATGGTAATTTGGCACGGTGACACCATGGTATCTTGGCACGGTGACACCATGGTATCCTGGCACGGTGACACCGTGGTATCTTGACACGGTGACATCATGGTATCTTGGCACGGTGACACCATGGTATCTTGGCACGGTGACACCATGGTATCTTGGCACGGTGACACCATGGTATCCTGGCACGGTGACACCATGGTAATTTGGCACGGTGACACCATGGTATCTTGGCACGGTGACACCATGGTAATTTGGCACGGTGACACCTTGGTATCTTGGCACGGTGACACCATGGTATCCTGGCACGGTGACACCATGGTATCTTGACACGGTGACACCATGGTATCTTGGCACGGTGACAACCTTGGTATCTTGGCACGGTGACACCATGGTATCCTGGCACGGTGACACCATGGTATCTTGACACGGTGACACCATGGTATCTTGGCACGGTGACACCTTGGTATCTTGGCACGGTGACACCATGGTATCCTGGCACGGTGACACCATGGTATCTTGACACGGTGACACCATGGTATCTTGGCACGGTGACACCTTGTTATCTTGGCACGGTGACACCATGGTATCCTGGCACGGTGACACCATGGTATCTTGACACGGTGACACCATGGTATCTTGGCACGGTGACACCTTGGTATCTTGGCACGGTGACACCATGGTATCCTGGCACGGTGACACCATGGTAGCTTGGCACAGTGACACCATGGTATCCTGGCACGGTGACACCATGGTATCTTGGCACGGTGACACCATGGTATCCTGGCACGGTGACACCATGGTATCTTGGCACGGTGACACCATGGTATCCTGGCACGGTGACACCATGGTATCTTGGCACGGTGACACCTTGGTACAGGGTGAGCCTTCAGCTGCTCTGGGTGTTAGTCGACTGGTGTGGGTCGCATCCCTGGACAAAACTGGCCTAATTTACCCGGATTTATTATAATCAAGGGGGAAGCGCTAAACCCGGACGATTATACAGCGCCTGGGGGGGGATGTGGAAGGCATTTATGCTTAATTCGGGGAACTGGAGCACAGATCCAATTCCCTAAATCAAGAGCCCCTCACCAACATCAAGAAACCTTCCTTGAGGGGTAATTTACCCGGAATGTTTTTCATAACAAGGGGCTTTCTATACAGCAGTACGTCATTAATGTCAACTAGGCCTGTATACCTTGTACATGTACTTGTAGAAATAGATATTATCATGATCTACTTCCACCGGTGTGCCACGCTCACCTGTGACATCACATCCAGCTGCTGCACCTTACTTCTGCTCCAGTAAGGTCTGGGCCGTATGTCTACTTCAGGCTGAGGGACTGACCACCTCAAAATTACTAGTCTCCGGTGTTATACTAGACTGAGTAATCTTGCAGTGGGGGCGAAACGTTTCAAGACCCCAAAGTGTTGCACACATATCTGCTCAACTTAGTACATATATGGTTATACTTATAACCTTAATTTTCAAAGGGGTGGACTGGTAACCCAGCGGAAGGCCTCGGTCAGATCACCAAAAGCTCAAGTGGAGGGTCATCATATGTATACAACCCGTGTCAGGAAACACAGGAAACAGCAGCAGTGTCAGGGATACAAGGCTACAGCAGTGATGTAAACACATGGCAACCCATATCACAGAGTGACATGGGTGACTACTGATACCTTCTGATTGTCTCAAGAGAATTTCCCCCCCTATCTGTTGCTGTCTTGCAACACTGCATAGCTCCTGACGACGCACGAGAGTACGAAAGATCTAGAGCTAAAGACTTTTCATCCCCATGTGGCTTGTTCCGCATAACAGTATTCCAGTCTTCCTCTATAATAGTATTATAATAATCAAGGGGAAACTCTAAACCCGTAGGATTATACAGCGCCTGGGGGGGGGGGATGTGGAAGGCATTCAGGCTCAATTCGGGGAACTGGAGCACAGATCCAATTCCCTAGATCAAGAGCCCCTCACCAGCATCAAGAAACTTTCCTTGAGGGGTCTACAATGGTAGCAGCGCCATAAATACTATTTTTCCTATGAGGGATATCCCATTCTGAGAGATGATAATTCTCAGGTAAGTTCACGTAATGGTAACTCCAACTCACAAGCCAATTTAGTTATTGACGTCTTAGTGGAGTGCTTGACGATGTTCTTGTTCTACTGAAGTCTCAAGACGCAGGCTGACGCACCACATTACTTCATGACATCCACTTTCTATGTTGCAATATATAGCTAGGTTCTGTTCCATTTAACTATATACCCAGATTCTGTTACCTTGTATAGTTATATAACTTGGTTCTGTTCCCCTAATGTAACCATACAGCTAGGTTCTGTTCTCCCTACGCAAATAACCCGCACATAAAAGAGAGAAGCTTACGACGACGTTTCGGTCCGACTTGGACCATTTACAAAGTCACACTAACCAGTAGTGGAGCAGGACGGCTATATATAGGCAGGAAGAGGTGGTGGTGGTGGTGGTAGTAGTAGTAGTAGTAGTAGTAGTAGTAGTAGTAGTAGTAGTAGTAGTAAGTAGTAGTAGTAGTAGTAGGTCCAAGTCGGACCGAAACGTCGTCGTAAGCTTCTCTCTTTTATGTGCGGGTTATATGTGTATCGTTCCAGTCACGGTACTGTGCCTTTTTTGTTACTTCTGTTCTCCCTATTTAAGTAAACAGATAAGTTATTTTCCCCTTATGTAACTACATATGTAGGTTCTGTTCCTCTTACGTAACTATATAGCTAAGTTCTGTTACTCCTTATATAATTATTAAACAGCATAGAGTTGCAACACACTGTCAGTGTTTCCAATCTTACTTTAAGAAAGTCTAGTGACCCCAATTGAACTGTTTATATAACAACAACTGAATTAATACCCTGATGAACACACTATGAACAACAACATATGACCTCACATTGCGTGTGTTGGCGCAGATATTGTAAACAAAGCGAGCCAATTATCCTGGCTAAGAACACGCGCGGTCCTCTCGCTCAATCTCTGTCTCATCTATTTAACAACTTCCACGCAAGGCTGTTACCTAAACAATACGTCTCCAGTACACAAATAGCCCGCACATACCAAAAGCTCCAGTGGGAGGTCATCACGTGCGTAAGATCCACTCAACACACTTCTGTTGCCTACATTATTAATTATTATATCAAAAAGAAGCGCTAAGGCCCCCCCAAACCCCAAAAGGTGGATATAAGTAACCCCCCACTTATAAAAACCTGCGCTGCAGTCAGTGAAGTAAGCGAGGGCATCCAGGTGGCAAAAGGAGATGATTGAGTAATAGTTACGGATAACAGCGGGGTTAGTGATTGGTGTAAGAGGGAAAGGCAGCAAGAGACTGATCTAAATGGCCTGAAGGGAGTGCGAAAAGTTATCATCAGATTGGTGAGTATATCAGTTCGTTGTCAAGAAGTCATGGAGAGTCAGATTAAAGGAGGGTCCCTTCAGCAAGAAGGAAGGTAAGATAGAGTGTAGAACAAGACGAGACGTTGGAGGTAAATTCGTGCGTGCTCGTTGATAGAGAGGGCAGTCTAACAGAATGTGGCTAGATCGATACTGGAACTTGACACTGCACACACTGGAGAACAGGTGCCTCTCCATGAGAACCCATGAGTAAAAGACGAGTGGTGGCCAATGCGAAGGCGGTAGAGAGTGGTCTCCCAACCTCGCACGATGACAAAGACGCCAGTAACCTTTTGCTCGTTTAATAGAATGGAAGTTTTGTTTCCAGCAGAGTTTGACCAACGTTGTTGTCCAACGGGTGCTAAGTGGGGTACTATTGCAAGCAAAATAAGTCCATAAAATGGAACACCCCGAGAGAAATTGTAGGTCCATGTACTGCTGACCGCAGCAGCAGTGTCTGCTGTATCATTGGGCCCCCCTCTGTACGTCGACATACCAGGACCCAACGAAAAAACAATATCTTT
This sequence comes from Cherax quadricarinatus, assembly GCF_026875155.1. NCBI lineage: Eukaryota > Metazoa > Arthropoda > Malacostraca > Decapoda > Parastacidae > Cherax > Cherax quadricarinatus. The sequence continues at coordinate 18,856,431 of NC_069458.1, read as the reverse complement.
ATGTTTGTAGAGTTACGGCGTAGCCAAAGTGGATACGGAGAACTAGGGATGAAGATGATATCAAATTTTCGTATAGCCTTGGAGAGCACTAAGGAGAGTCCTGAACAATACTACAAATGATGACACAAGGCATAGATTGCATACTGAAAAGTGCTTGCAAAGAATGGAATACAGTTCAGCAGTAAAAGATGCTAGCTGAAGATAGGAAATGCCTCCCCGTACGACCTGTTCCGAAACACTGCTGCCGAACCGACCCGACGAAACTTAGAGCCATCTGTGTACAAAGCGGTGGCATGAGAATGGATGAAGTGACAAGCAAAAGAGAGCGGAAGCACTTAGGCAGTTGAGCTTTCTAGCAAGGAGTGAGAAAGAAACAGAAACCCGAACAGCTGAACTTCCTCATGTAGGAAAAGTGAATGCTACATAGAACATATAAAGGTGGTACGAAGGGAAGACAAGCGAGTGCAATAGTAGCGAAGTAAAGGGACGGGCTAAACAGGGCGGCAACGAATAAAAGAATGTCCTACTAATATCGTGACCTTTCAATAAATGGAAGATTGTGTAGATCGGAGAGCGTACATTGAGTATCGACAGGGCAATGCATCACGGCGATCAGACAAGGATGGAGAACGATTTGCGTCGAAATGAGAGGCGCGCAACAGGGAAGAGCGAAAAGCACCAAGGCACAAACTGGAATGCCTTGGCGAGGGGATAGAGTTAAGGCTAAGGAGAGTACAAGGAGAGGCCGCGGAATAAATCTGGTCACATAATCGAGTTTTCGATAAAACGAGGCTGAATGTAGAGAAGCGCAGAGTTCGACGATCACTCCCCAGGAAAGATAGCAAGGTTTTAAGCAAGTTTAGCCGGCTGTGACAAGTTCCTTCAGAGAATGTAATGAGTGAGTTTTCCAGAGAACCGACGGTCAAAGATAAGCCTATAAACTGACAGTATCACGTTCCGGGAGACAGGAGCCCTATAGAGATACAAAGTATACAGAGATAACAGAGCGTCTAGGTGAAAGTAATTTGGGATTTTGGTACGTTGAAAAGTTAAACCCATGTGTTTGGCCCAAGGGAAACCGACGGTCGAACCGCATGCTGGAGAGAAACGGCAATAAGGTGACAGTCAGCCCTCACAAGCAATAGCGAAGTCATCAACATAAGTGATGAGCCAAATATAGGTGGAGACCAGAGGCCAAATCATTTTTACAAGGAGAAAAATGTTGTGCTTAAACACATCCCTGAGGGACACCTTCAGCTAGACGAATCCGGGGAAAAGAACATTATTGACCTCGAAAACGGAAATCAGTCCTTCAGTAAAAAGTTGCGTAAGGAAGGATGGTAATTGCCTCGGACCTAAGGTACAGGCCTGGGTCAAATAGTGAATACCTCCAATTTGTTCATATGCCCTTCTCAAGGTCAAAAAATATGGCATTAACGGAGTGAGTATTCGCAAACGTTCATTACGAACAGACTAGGCCAAGCGTAGTAGAAGGGTCTAATGGTAGAACGACTCCGTACGAAAGCCATATTGACTAGCGAGAGACTTTGTGAGTCCTCTATATACCACATTAAGACGACGATTTTCACGAGGCGTTGCCATCTAGGGCAAAACGCACTATAAGAGCGATGGGGCGAGATAGTGGAGGGCATCATGTCCTTATACCCGGTTTGCAAAAGGAAACATGGCAGATGTTCTCACAGCTGGGAAGAACTCCTTTGCCCAAATAAGATTGATGAGGTGTAAGTAAGGACTACCAAGGGCTGACCGATGTTAAAGTTGTAACATACGAAGATGAAATTCTCCATCAGGCCTATGCCGATGATCGGCAACTGAGAAGCGTTGCCTCCAGTTTCTTGAAAGTTAATAAGGCCCAATTATAGACTGGTTCTTCTCCAGTGATGAAAAAGTCCAAGGGTCCTAAACATCCTCTGCCAGACTTTGAGGAAAGAAACGAGGGTAAGATGGAGCCCTCGGAAATACACCCGATTGTGGGCCAAGCTCAATGGCACCGTCGAGAAGGTTGCTAATATCAACACCATGACTTTAGAACAGAGCCGGTCAGGAGATATTTAACCACTCAATTTCCTCACTGTTTTCCAGACAGCACCATAGAAGAAGCAAGGTGTTGTGGAAAGCACATAGTCTCACAACTAGTGCGTTTAGCTTTCACTATGACACGGCGAGCGATCGCTACGCTTCGCTTAAAATCAACAAGTCTTTGCACGTTCTATTGTACCGTACCGTGCCCCATGCAAGCACGTTTTCAACGTACTGCACGAGCACAGCAGATACCACCAGGCATCGCACCTTAGGAAATGCCTGCCTGTAGTTGGGGTATTGAATGATAAGCTGGGTATAGAATGAGTAAGCTTGGCGGGTATCAACTGATGTCGAGAAGAGTGTAGGGGAGCTCATCAATGAAGGATGAAGAAGGCATCCTTCACTAAAAGCATTGAGTGATAAAGATCTCCAATTGCCCGATCAAATTGCCACAGGCTACGGAAAGGTGGTGAAATGAAGGATAAGTAAGATGATCGGAAATGATCGCTGTCATGTAAGTCTGGAAAACCAGACCAGGTGAATTCTAGTGCATGTTAGGAAGACAACTGGATAAGAATCGATGCTAAGAGAGAGTTAGTACAAAGAATCAATGGTGGAGTACCCGTATTTAAAACTGAGGGGGTGAGGAGAAATACCTCCAACTGCATCACTGATCACAATAGACCCCCCCTCCAGAGGAAATGGAGGCATGAACTAAAATCACCAGTAACAGTAGTGGGGTGGTAAGGATGGAAACAAGAAAGCAAAGTCTGATAAGGAAAATCCTCGAGAAGAGGAGGAGATATAAAGAACATATTGTAAACCTCTTAGTCAAGTTGATAGGCTGCAGGTAATGCCGAGGTATGGAGCAAAATAAGTTGACAGTACGAATATCTTTGCTAGAAGAAGGCAACTTTTCATTAAAGGTCCCATCTGAGAAAGGATGCGAAGAATACAATAAATTATAGCCTGAGATGTTGGTAAACACCGATGAATGTGGTTCTTGTAAGCAAGCACCAAGCTAGGGAAAACCTGAAAAAAAAGCAAAAAGCCCCCCAAATTATCTAGAACTCACCCCGAACCCTGAGGCCGCGGATATTCCACTGTAAATAGGCCACGATTGGCGAAAAGAAAATTTCAGGAATCTGTAGTTTATAGCAACTAATACCCTACGGACTAGATGGGTTAGAAAAGTCGAACGTGTGTGGCATAGAAAGTTCAAGTATCGAAGGAAACAGCGTTGCGAAGATGGGTGTGAAGATGGTGAGAGGAAGATAGGAACAGAAGTGAAGTCATGTCCTTGTAAGTTTAGTCCTCTCAATATATCAGAAATGGCTTCATGTTTCTGAATTCAAAAATGGATGGGAGGAACCATATTGGAGATAGGAGGAAGGAGTGAGTATAGATAGGGACAGTTAATGACATAACCAAGTAAGGGGGAGGGCAAAGGTAAGGGACAGGAGATGAAGTGCGGGGGGGACAGAAGACAGAGCAGAAACCTGGGAGGGTGGACAGAAGAGGGAGAAACTTGGGAGGGACGGGTAAGGCATATACGAGAGGAGGGTGAATCGCCACACTATAATTGACCAGAAGAGAGGGTAAGAACTAGTACAGAGACTGGGAAAGGTAAAGTGTGGAGGGAATGACGGGAAGGAAGGAGCACAAAGAAGATTGAGCAATTGGATTTTTGAAATTCTGAAATAGAGGCGGATGGGTATTAGTGGTCTACAGTCTGTCGATACGGGGCTTGTGAGGGAAGGACGCGCAGATGGTGAGAACAGACTGAGTATGGAAGTCGGACGTCAGAGCCAAGGACCAGCTAAAGATTAGATGCCGTTGTGGCTTAATGAGGGTAACCAACAGAGAGGCTGCAGAAGATGGACCCCCAAAGTGGGACTTTGGAAACATCGAGTAATAAGAAACACGGGGTAGTCTCCTGGAGGCGGAGATATAACTCCATAGCATAAGGGAACCTTCTGCCTCTTTGAGGCAACGATTTCAACGATTCAATTAAGTAGACCTGGCAACGGCGGATACGAGTGAGCTCTCATTACAATTAAGGCAATGAGGTTGACTGCAAGATGTATTAGAATGGCCGTCGCAGCCACGACTGGCATTCGGCCATAGAATCTCAATATATTTTCGCTGGGTGACCAAAACGCCAGCAATTTCTACATTTGCGTGTAGTATCACCTTTCGAACTTGTAACTGGATTCCCGCGACATATACAGAGGACGGGAGTTCTCGCTGTCAAAATTAAACGAGCCCCATGCAAGGTAACTCTCCGCCCCGAGAAGACAAAGTGTCTACTTACCGGATTGTAATCCTGGAGTTCCAGCTGATTCAAAATGGTCATTGCCACATACTGGAAAATGTGTGGACAATGATGTGGCAGAAGGTACAGTACCACTACAAGAATGAGAGAAAGAATGTTTTTTTCAATATGATAGATAGTATCGATATTCCGAAAGATAGAAAATCATGAGCTGGGTACATTCTGGACAGTGGACGAAGCGCGTACCGCCCTTGGAAGTGTGAAAATGAAATATCTCTGCCAGACATGACGCAAGCGCTTTGCCAATACTATGGTCAGAAGTGAGTAGGCAAAAGAAGAAGTTGGTCCCTTCAAAGTAAAGAATTAAGTCATTGTGTGTCCGAATCTGTGACGGGGAGAGGGAGTGCTTGACGTGTCGTCCTTTCTGAGTAATTGGAAGGTAACGAAGGAGCCATCATCAGAGATTGACGTTTGGCGTTAGGAGTAGGACCGGAAGGTGGTCCCATGAAATGGCGCTATCGCAAATGCCGGTACCGTGAGGAAAGCCATAGCATAGTCAAAGAGAGCGTATTCAGAACAAATCGAGGAGTCAGTCAACCCCGGTACTTGAAGCGGGTGAGGAACACACAGCAAGAGTACAGGGCATTTCAGGAGTGTCCGAAAGTGAGGACTAAACCCTAGCAGGTCAGAATTGGTGCGGTATCAAGAAGGGCCCCGGGGGTATGCTTTCATTGGACGAGGCTGCCATGGTTAGGTACTCCTGTGCTTTTTTTTTTTAAGAAAAAAAAAGAAAGAAAAAAAAGAAAATAAAAATAAAAAAAAGAATAAAAAAAGGGGGGAGCGGGGAGGAATAGTTCCCAGGAGGAATGAAAGGGCCGGAAATCTCCCTCCATGCCCAAGAGGACCTCAACACCGCTAGTAGCGCAGATGCAGCATGGAACCCGTGCCATACCCTACCCTTCATGCCAGTAAACCAGCAATCCGGGATAGCAACCTCACATCTGCCGAGCTACCTCGGTGGACAAAAGAGAGGGCGGCCAGATATCCGCCACAAAGCATACCTCCTTCAGCCACCACCCCCGGAATCCGAAAGGTGGCTTCCAGAGATACACCCGTCGCCCAAAAGACACCCAAAGCTACTCCGGGATACCGGAGAGGGATCGGGACATCCCCAGGCAATCCAGATTCCACGGCAAACTACGCCACCGCCAAGAACCTCAACGGAATGGGATGGACCCCGGTGTCCTTTCCCCTACCTAGGAACTAGCGCGCCTGTGGGAGAAATCCCAAAGGCCAAAAAGAGGAAGGGCAAAAGGGAGGGGTGAGGAGGAGGAGGAATGGAAAAAGGGAAGGATGGGATAGGGGAGGGGAGAATGGGGGTAATTAGGTTCGGTCTGAGGAAGAAGACCGACAGGGCTAATTCCTCAGACCAAGAGCCTCTTCACCACGCCAAGGAGCCCCCCTTGAAGAGGTGTTTCCTGACAAACCTTACCTAACCTAACCTAGGAGAGAGAAGCTTACAACGATGATTCGGTCCAATTTGGACCATTTAAAAATGGTCTAAATCAGGCCGAAACGTAGTAGTAAAGTGAAACATAGCCTTTTTTCACTTTCAAATGCATTTATAAGTACACTATCATATATTAAGTGAGCAATAGAGCATATACAGTACACACATTAATTACCCTAAAGTATTTTCGTCCTCAGCTTACAGTAAGTGGTGAATATAATTATTATATTAAGTGGTGAATATAATTATTATAGTAAGTGGTGAATATAAATTATTATAGTAAGTGGTGAATATAATTATTATATTAAGTGGTGAATATAATTATTATAGTAAGTGGTGAATATAATTATTATATTAAGTGGTGAATATAATTATTATAGTAAGTGGTGAATATAATTATTATAGTAAGTGGTGAATATAATTATTATATTAAGTGGTGAATATAATTATTATAGTAAGTGGTGAATATAATTATTATAGTAAGTGGTGAATATAATTATTATATTAAGTGGTGAATATAATTATTATAGTAAGTGGTGAATATAATTATTATAGTAAGTGGTGAATATAATTATTATAGTAAGTGGTGAATATAATTATTATAGTAAGTGGTGAATATAATTATTATAGTAAGTGGTGAATATAATTATTATAGTAAGTGGTGAATATAATTATTATAGTAAGTGGTGAATATAATTATTATAGTAAGTGGTGAATATATTTATTATAGTAAGTGGTGAATATAATTATTATAGTAAGTGGTGAATATATTATAGTAAGTGGTGAATATATTATAGTAAGTGGTGAATATATTTATCATAGTAAGTGGTGAATATAATTATTATAGTAAGTGGGTAGCATTGAAAATTGGGTTGGTCAAATGTTGTTAGTGGGATGAATTGTAAAGGACCTGCCTAGTATGGGCCAACAGGCCTGCTGCAGTGTTCCTCCTTTCTTATGTTCTTATGTTCTTATGAATATAATTGAAAACCGCTGCATTAGCAAAACACCATAAAGCGAAGCGCTGTAAATCGGGACGTTCCTGTACCTGGGAGTCAGGTAGTAATGTTTTGTCTATTTTGATGAAGATAGAAGCGCAGAGTAACCTCTACTGAGACGATCTTTTCTTCTGTATAAAGTTCTACATACTTGGAGGTTGTTCTGGGGGCCAACGCCCCCCACGGGCTGGTGCATGACCAGGCCTCGCGGTGGATCAGGGCGTAATCAACCACGCTGTTACTACTGGTTGCACGCAAACCAACAAACGAATCACAACCTTGCTGGTCACCTACTGACTTCAGGTATCTGCAGAGGGAGATGTACTATGAAACTAATCCCAGAGGGGCCCCAGAAGCGACTTTAGTCCATATTGCTTAAAAATTCTGGGTCCACTGTATGAGAAGGGGTTGCGAAGGGGCCCATAACAGCTCAAGCTTCAGGGCCCCAAAAATGTAGGTCCGCCAGTGGGTATCTGTCCTGTTCCCTCTTGAAAACAACCATAAACAATGTCACCCTGAAATTTTCTACTGCCTCCATGAGTTTACATCACAGCTGTGTCCATGTAACCCTGACACAGCTGTTGTGTCCATGTAACCCTGACACAGCTGTTGTGTCCATGTAACCCTGACACAGCTGTTGTGTCCATGTAACCCTGACACAGCTGTTGTGTGTCCATGTAACCCTGACACAGCTGCTGTGTCCATGTAACCCTGACACAGCTGCTGTGTCCATGTAACCCTGACACAGCTGCTGTGTCTATGTAACCCTGACACAGCTGCTGTGTCCATGTAACCCTGACACAGCTGTTGTGTGTCCATGTAACCCTGACACAGCTGTTGTGTGTCCATGTAACCCTGACACAGCTGCTGTGTCCATGTAACCCTGACACAGCTGCTGTGTCCATGTAACCCTGACACAGCTGCTGTGTCCATGTAACCCTGACACAGATGCTGTGTCCATGTAACCCTGACACTGTTGTTGTGTGTCCATGTAACCCTGACACAGCTGTTGTGTGTCCATGTAACCCTGACACAGCTACTGTGTCCATGTAACCCTGACACAGCTGCTGTGTCCATGTAACCCTGACACTGTTGTTGTGTGTCCATGTAACCCTGACACTGTTGCTGTGTGTCCCTGTAACCCTGACACATCTGTTGTGTGTTCATGTAACCCTGACACAGCTGCTGTGTCCATGTAACCCTGACACAGCTGCTGTGTCCATGTAACCCTGACACAGCTGCTGTGTCCATGTAACCCTGACACTGTTGTTGTGTGTCCATGTAACCCTGACACTGTTGCTGTGTGTCCCTGTAACCCTGACACAGCTGTTGTGTGTCCATGTAACCCTGACACAGCTGCTGTGTCCATGTAACCCTGACACAGCTGCTGTGTCCATGTAACCCTGACACAGCTGCTGTGTCCATGTAACCCTGACACAGCTGCTGTGTCCATGTAACCCTGACACTGTTGTTGTGTGTCCATGTAACCCTGACACAGCTGTTGTGTGTCCATGAAACCCTGACACAGCTGTTGTGTGTCCATGTAACCCTGACACAGCTGCTGTGTCCATGTAACCCTGACACAGCTGCTGTGTCCATGTAACCCTGACACAGCTGCTGTGTCCATGTAACCCTGACACTGTTGTTGTGTGTCCATGTAACCCTGACACAGCTGCTGTGTCCATGTAACCCTGACACAGCTGCTGTGTCCACAGTGACAAGAACAGAGGTGTCATCAATGCATCTAGCATAACGCTGCCTCCAGCTGCACTATATCTGCAGCTGCAGATGTGGTGCAGCTGGAGATGATAGATGTGGTGCAGCTGGAGATGATAGATGTGGTGCAGCTGGAGATGATAGATGTGGTGCAGCTGGAGATGAGAGATGTGGTGCAGCTGGAGATGATAGATGTGGTGCAGCTGGAGATGATAGATGTGGTGCAGCTGGAGATGATAGATGTGGTGCAGCTGGAGATGAGAGATGTGGTGCAGCTGGAGATGATAGATGTGGTGCAGCTGGAGATGATAGATGTGGTGCAGCTGGAGATGATAGATGTGGTGCAGCTGGAGATGATAGATGTGGTACAGCTGGAGATGATAGATGTGGTGCAGCTGGAGATGATAGATGTGGTGCAGCTGGAGATGATAGATGTGGTACAGCTGGAGATGATAGATGTGGTGCAGCTGGAGATGATAGATGTGGTGCAGCTGGAGATGATAGATGTGGTGCAGCTGGAGATGATAGATGTGGTACAGCTGGAGATGATAGATGTGGTACAGCTGGAGATGATAGATGTGGTGCAGCTGGAGATGATAGATGTGGTGCAGCTGGAGATGATAGATGTGGTGCAGCTGGAGATGATAGATGTGGTGCAGCTGGAGATGATAGATGTGGTGCAGCTGGAGATGATAGATGTGGTGCAGCTGGAGATGATAGATGTGGTGCAGCTGGAGATGATAGATGTGGTGCAGCTGGAGATGATAGATGTGGTGCAGCTGGAGATGATAGATGTGGTGCAGCTGGAGATGATAGATGTGGTGCAGCTGGAGATGATAGATGTGGTACAGCTGGAGATGATAGATGTGGTGCAGCTGGAGATGATAGATGTGGTGCAGCTGGAGATGATAGATGTGGTGCAGCTGGAGATGATAGATGTGGTGCAGCTGGAGATAATAGATGTGGTGCAGCTGGAGATGATAGATGTGGTGCAGCTGGAGATGATAGATGTGGTGCAGCTGGAGATGATAGATGTGGTGCAGCTGGAGATGATAGATGTGGTGCAGCTGGAGATGATAGATGTGGTGCAGCTGGAGATGATAGATGTGGTGCAGCTGGAGATGATAGATGTGGTGCAGCTGGAGATGATAGATGTGGTGCAGCTGGAGATGATAGATGTGGTGCAGCTGGAGATGATAGATGTGGTGCAGCTGGAGATGATAGATGTGGTGCAGCTGGAGATAATAGATGTGGTGCAGCTGGAGATGATAGATGTGGTGCAGCTGGAGATGAGAGATGTGGTGCAGCTGGAGATGATAAAGTGTGGTGCAGCTGGAGATGATAGATGTGTGCAGCTGGAGATGATAGATGTGGTGCAGCTGGAGATGATAGATTGGTGCAGCTGGAGATAATAGATGTGGTGCAGCTGGAGATGATAGATGTGGTGCAGCTGGAGATGAGAGATGTGGTACAGCTGCACCACATCTATCTCGTATAAATCTCCTTTACAGTGATTTTTGTGAACATTCAACGGAGAAAGTACATTAAAAATTAATAACATTTGGAAAGGACTTGATAATATGTATTTTCTCAATTTAACATCAGGTTTTCCAATCCAATAAACAAACAAATCACGCTATATTAACATCGGTAGAATTACCGACAATATGTTAAGTATCGGCTTGATAAAGTTCCTGGAGAGCGAAACGTTGCCACAATAAAATATCACATTAGTTACAGTAGTGTCCTTTTACTTGACCTATGTTATACTAGCAGAGGTCGGTGAATTTTTTTGGATATTACCCCAAAAAAATTTGTGTACAGGGAAATTACCCACTAAAAATTGCTGGTTTAAAAAAAATATAACTTTCATAATTTGCCTCGTTTATTAAATAATAAATTTTGGTGCAATTTTATTTATATGTTTATTGAGTTTTCATTACCCCCCGAGATTCCATTTTACACCCCTTTGGGTAATTTCCTCTCAAGGAAGGGGATGCTGGTGAGGGGCTCTTTGATCTAGGGAATTGGATCTGTGCTCCAGTTCCCTGAATTGAGCCTGAATACCTTCCATCCCCCCACATGCGCTGTATAATCCTACGGGTTTAGCGCTCCCTTGGTTATAATAATAATAATAATAATAATAATAATAATAATTGGGGTAATTTACCCCCGGTTCCCCGACCTCTGTTAGAGGATCTTCTTAAGTGACTACACGTTCTCATCCACACTGTCCCAGCTACATATCACTGGAGATAGTTTAAAATACCAACACGATGGTAAAATAGACATGAATGCAGTATAATGTGATCCTTTAATGACCACGTTTCGCCCACAGAGTGGGTTTTATCAAGTCACAAACAGATCTACCTGGGTAAAAAGTGCGTGAGTATATATATACTCCAACCTACCCAACATTCTCCACCTGACTCTCCACACTATATACACTCATGTAGTCTTCACCCAGGCAGATCTGTTTGTGACTTCGTGAAGTCCACCATGTGGGCGAAATGTAGTCATTACACTATCACATTATACTACATTTGTGTCTATTCTTCCATATGCATCACTCTCCAAATAAATGTTTTATATAATTAAATAACAAAAAAGGCACAATACCGTGACTGGAACAATACACAAATAACCCGCAGATAGAAGAGAGGAGCTTACGACGACGATGATGTCCTTGATTTCCTTAGAGATAAGGCCCTTGAAGGGTGTCTACATTTCCCTATACCTATTGAAGTCTTTCTTGATCTTATCCGCCTCTGTGTGGACTCTAATTTCTTTTCCTTCCAAGGGAAATATTATTCTCAAACCTTCGGTGTGGCTATGGGCTCTCCTCTCTCTCCTGTCCTTGCTAATCTTTACATGGAATACTTCGAGACTGTTCTTCTTCCTACCATCGATGTGCAACCTTGACTCTGGCTCCGCTATGTGGATGACATCTTTGCTCTGTGGCCTCATGACTCCAGTCTCTTCCAACCTTTTCTTGAAGCTCTTAACAATCTTGCCCCTTCCATTAAGTTTAAAGCTGAATGGGAATCTATTTCCTTGCTTCCTTTCCTTGATGTCTATGTCCACCGCTCAGATACAGGTTTTTCCTTTTCCGTTTACCGTAAACCTATGCACAGTGGCATGTACATTCACTACTTTTCCTATCATTCTTCCCCTGTCAAGAAAAGTGTTCTTATCTCCCTCTTTCTCCGTGCCCTCCGCACTGTGATCCTCAGTTCCTTCCAGCAGAAATTTCCACTCTTCATAATTCATTTTCCCGTCTTAGCTACCCTTCTCATTTCATAACTCTGCCTTCTCACGTGCTAAACGTAATTTCTTCTCTCCGATTATTATTATTATTAAGGGGAAGCGCTAAACCCGTAGGATTATGCAGCTCTTCTCTCCGAAACTCTCTACTCCTGGGAACTCTTCTGTCCTCTGCCTTCCCTACATTTCCGGTCTTTCTAATCTCAACAACTCTCTCCGTCCCTTAAACATCAAGCTTACTTTCCGCCAGACTAACACTCTTCGCACTAATCTCGTTCATACCTCTCCTCCCTCTACAGATGTTCCTGGTGTCTACTCTATTTCTTGCTCCTCCTGTCCTCTTCAATACTTTGGAGAAACTGGCCGATCTGTTTCTGACAGACTTAGGGAGCACAAAAATAGTGTTAGGCTTGCCGACATTAACAATGCTCTGTTCTGTCACGTCAGAGATCACAGCCATCCTATTGACTGGTCTTCTGCTAAAACTGTCTTCCCTACTTCCAACTCTAACAGTCGCCGTCTTGTTGAATCCTCTCTAATACACAACTTTCCTTGTATGAATCTTAGTCGTGGCTTCGTCTCTGTAGATGCCTTCCTCTCCCACTACATTGTAAAATGCTCCAAACTTCAGAACACCCGTGACTTAACCTGATTCCTCATTTTTCTTCTTCTATCTTTTCCCCTTTCCTCTTTCCTTTTTTTCTCTTTCTTTCTTCTGTCGGGTGTTTCTGTTCCTTCATTTTTTCATCACTTCCCTTTCCCCCCACCTCTGTGCACTTGCTCTCCCTCTGTGACCACCTAGCTTCCTTGCAGTGCTCCCCTTTCTTTGTATTTGACTGGCTCCTCCTCCTTAATTCCCCACTACTACAACTACTACCACCACTACCTCTTCCTGCCTATATATAGCCGTCCTGTTCCACTTCTGGTTAGTGTGACTTTGTAAATGGTCCAAGTCGGACCGAAACGTCGTCGTAAGCTCCTCTTCTATGTGCGGGTTATTTGTGTATTGTGTAAATATTTCACATCCTTCCTGGACCATTTCATTATTTTCAAACTTTAGCCCCCATTTTCCTTCTTGATAACACCGAGAAATATATCTTATATATTTCCACGTATCTTACTGCTCTCTACTAATGATGGAACCTCCAGCCTTTTGTGAAGACTCTGAAAGTTTGGTTTTATTTTTCTAGGCTCGTAGTCCTCCAATGTTTTTCTTCTCATCGACTCTTAAAAACAAGGGCTCACTTTTACCTATGTTTTCATTCTGAATCATTATCATAATACTCCTGGGGAAAAAAACTGTTGAGTAACGAGCACCTTCATAGTGGTGTAGTTGATCACGTCTTGTGAGGTCAGACGCTGTACCACTGTGTAGTACGTAGTTGTGATAAATACTGAACACTTACAACGTTGTACCACTGTGTAGTACGTAGTTGTGATAAAATACTGAACACTTACAACGTTGTACCACTGTGTAGTACGTAGTTGTGATAAATACTGAACACTTACAACGTTGTACCACTGTGTAGTACGTAGTTGTGATAAATACTGAACACTTACAACGTTGTACCACTGTGTAGTACGTAGTTGTGATAAATACTGAACACTTACAACGTTGTACCACACTGTGTAGTACGTAGTTGTGACAAATATTGAACACTTACAACGTTGTACCACTGTGTAGTACGTAGTTGTGATAAATACTGAACACTTACAACGTTGTACCACTGTGTAGTACGTAGTTGTGACAAATATTGAACACTTACAACGTTGTACCACTGTGTAGTACGTAGTTGTGACAAATATTGAACACTTACAACGTTGTACCACTGTTTGTTACGTAGTTGTGATAAATACTGAACACTTACAACGTTGTAACACTGTGTAGTACGTAGTTGTGACAAATATTGAACACTTACAACGTTTGTACCACTGTGTAGTACGTAGTTGTGATAATACTGAACACTTACAACGTTGTACCACTGTGTAGTACGTAGTTGTGATAAATACTGAACACTTACAACGTTGTACCACTGTGTAGTACGTAGTTGTGATAAATACTAAACACTTACAACGTTGTACCACTGTGTAGTACGTAGTTGTGACAAATACTGAACACTTACAACGTTGTACCACTGTGTAGTACGTAGTTGTGACAAATATTGAACACTTACAACGTTGTACCACTGTGTAGTACGTAGTTGTGACAATTACTGAACACTTACAAAGTTGTACCACTGTGTAGTACGTAGTTGTAAATACTGAACACTTACAACGTTGTACCACTTAGTATGTAGTTGTGATAAATACTGAACACTTACAACGTTGTACCACTGTGTAGTACGTAGTTGTGACAATTACTGAACACTTACAAAGTTGTACCACTGTGTAGTACGTAGTTGTAAATACTGAACACTTACAACGTTGTACCACTGTGTAGTACGTAGTTGTGATAAATACTGAACACTTACAACGTTGTACCACTGTGTAGTACGTAGTTGTGACAATTACTGAACACTTACAAAGTTGTACCACTGTGTAGTACGTAGTTGTGATAAATACTGAACACTTACAACGTTGTACCACTGTGTAGTAATTTTAACATTCACTGAACACTGACAACGAGCGTCACAGCGCACATAGCAGCATATATATATATATATATATATATATATATATATATATTATATATATATTATATATATATATATATATATATATACTCGTGACCGAATAGGTAAAACTTGCGATTTGGCTTAAATAGCAACGCTCTTCTTGCCGAATAAGGCACGCGAAAATTTGTGTATGCAATAATTTCGCAAAAATACTTCTGAACCTAACGAAAAAAATATATTTCATTGTGTTTGTTTATTAAATTATTGTAAACTTCTCTAAAATATATTTATTTAGATTAGACTAAATTAAATTGCTCTAAAAATGACATCTGGTTTGCACTGTCCTGTGAAATGCTAAAACCATGATTTCAAAATCCGCCCTCAAGCAGTACATATCAGAGCCCAACTTAACACACAAGAACAGGAATCACACAGCATAAATTTTTAGCTTGTCTACAAGCCCTGTCTTCCCACTACCATCTTGACTTGCCCTCTCAAGAGCTCACCTGACACACACTACTTACACCGCGGTAAGAAGTCCAACTTTTCCCATAAATTCATGCTCTCTTTTCACTTGTGTATCTGCTGAAGAGGATCCCACTATAGTATGACAAGGAGTGAGTTCCTGAGCTGACAGCAGTTGTGGAGATGAATGTCACTGACGTGTGAGTTCCATGAAAACTGCTGTGGTCAGATCTCTCTCTCTCTCTCTCTCTCTCTCTCTCTCTCTCTCTCTCTCTCTCTCTCTCTCTCTCTCTCTCTCTCTCTCTCTCTCTCTCTCTCTCTCTAAACAATACTATGCTAACAACACGAAGATGTAAGTGTTGTCTCGATAAACGCCAGTCCCTATACAGTCACACAGTGCTTGCCTGTGACGTTCAACGTGGCCCCTCCCCCATCATATATCTGTGTGTGTCCTCCATATAGCTTACGTACTGATCTGAGACTATACCACCATACAACTTATGCACTGATCTGAGACTATACCACCATACAACTTATGCACTGATCTGAGACCATACCACCATACAAAATTATGCACTGATCTGAGACTATACCACCATACAACTTATGCACTGATCTGAGACTATAACACCATCAAACTTATGCACTGATCTGAGACTATACCACCATACAACTTATGCACTGATCTGAGACTATACCACCATACAACTTATGCACTGATCTGAGACTATACCACCATACAACTTATGCACTGATCTGAGACTATACCACCATACAACTTATGCACTGATCTGAGACCATACCACCATACAACTTATGCACTGATCTGAGACTATACCACCATACAACTTATGCACTGATCTGAGACTATACCACCATACAACTTATGCACTGATCTGAGACTATACCACCATACAACTTATGCACTGATCTGAGACTATACCACCATACAACTTATGCACTGATCTGAGACTATACCACCATACAACTTATGCACTGATCTGAGACTATAACCACCATACAACTTATGCACTGATCTGAGACTATACCACCATACAACTTATGCACTGATCTGAGACTATACCACCATACAACTTATGCACTGATCTGAGACTATACCACCATACAACTTATGCACTGATCTGAGACCATACCACCATACAACTTATGCACTGATCTGAGACTATACCACCATACAACTTATGCACTGATCTGGACCATACCACCATACAACTTATGCACTGATCTGAGACCATACCACCATACAACTTATGCACTGATCTGAGACCATACCACCATACAGCTTACGTACTGATCTGAGACTATACCACCATACAACTTATGCACTGATCTGGACCATCCACCATACAACTTATGCACTGATCTGAGACCATACCACCATACAACTTATGCACTGATCTGATACCATACCACCATACAGCTTACGTACTGATCTGAGACTATACCACCAATACAACTTATGCACTGATCTGAGACCATACCACCATACAACTTATGCACTGATCTGAGACCATACCACCATACAACTTATGCACTGATCTGATACCATACCACCATACAGCTTACGTACTGATCTGAGACTATACCACCATACAACTTATGCACTGATCTGAGACCATACCACCATACAACTTATGCACTGATCTGAGACCATACCACCATACAACTTATGCACTGATCTGAGACCATACCACCATACAGCTTACGTACTGATCTGAGACTATACCACCATACAACTTATGCACTGATCTGAGACCATACCACCATACAACTTATGCACTGATCTGAGACCATACCACCATACAGCTTACGTACTGATCTGAGACTATACCACCATACAACTTATGCACTGATCTGAGACCATACCACCCATACAAACTTTATGCACTGATCTGAGACCATACCACCATACAACTTATGCACTGATCTGAGACCATACCACCATACAGCTTACATACTGATCTGAGACTATACCACCATACAACTTATGCACTGATCTGAGACCATACCACCATACAACTTATGCACTGATCTGAGACCATACCACCATACAACTTATGCACTGATCTGAGACCATACCACCATACAAACTTATGCACTGATCTGAGACCATACCACCATTACAACTTATGCACTGATCTGAGACCATACCACCATACAGCTTACGTACTGATCTGAGACTATACCACCATACAACTTATGCACTGATCTGGACCATACCACCATACAACTTATGCACTGATCTGAGACCATTACCACCATACAACTATGCACTGATCTGAGACCATACCACCATACAAACTTATGCACTGATCTGAGACCATACCACCATACAACTTATGCACTGATTGAGACCATACCACCATACAACTTATTGCACTGATCTGAGACCATTACCACCATACTAACTTATGCACTGATCTGAGACCATACCACCATAACAACTTATGCACTGATCTGAGAGCATACCACCATACAACTTATGCACTGATCTGAGACCATACCACCATACAACTTATGCACTGATCTGAGACCATACCACCATACAGCTTACGTACTGATCTGAGACCATACCACCATACAACTTATGCACTGATCTGAGACCATACCACCATACAACTTATGCACTGATCTGAGACCATACCACCATACAACTTATGCACTGATCTGAGACCATACCACCATACAACTTATGCACTGATCTGAGACTATACCACCATACAACTTATGCACTGATCTGAGACCATACCACCATACAACTTATGCACTGATCTGAGACTATACCACCATACAACTTATGCACTGATCTGAGACCATACCACCATACAACTTATGCACTGATCTGAGACTATACCACCATACAACTTATGCACTGATCTGAGACCATACCACCATACAGCTTACGTACTGATCTGAGACTATACCACCATACAACTTATGCACTGATCTGAGACCATACCACCATACAACTTATGCACTGATCTGAGACCATACCACCATACAACTTATGCACTGATCTGAGACCATACCACCATACAACTTATGCACTGATCTGAGACCATACCACTATACAACTTATGCACTGATCTGAGACCATACCTGACATGAATATGACCTGCAGCAAATGTATCGTTTATAGCATTTCTCGCGAATTTATGAAGTTAACCTTTACCTACACTCGAGTTAACATTCATTATTTACCTTGTCTCTACACACCCTTGTCGCTGAAACAATACACAAATAACCCGCACATGGGAGAGGGAAGCTTACGAAGAAGTTTAGGTCCGACTCGGACCATTTACAAAGTCACACTAACACAAAAGAGTGAGGGAGGCAGCATACATAGGCGAGGGAGAAAGGGACGGGACCAAGAGAGGAAGAAAAAGTAGCAGTGGTAGTAGTCAACTGTCTTACTAGGTGAATCGCTGTTGTACATTTAGTACTCTTGTGAGACAGAAACGTCTAACAGATCTCAATAAATGCTACCTTCATCTTTCACCATGTTGCGACACGTTTCTAGCAACGAATAGATCGATTTGATCTCGAGAATATTATTATAATCAAAAAAGAAGCGCTAAGCCACAAGGGCTATACAGCGCTGCAGGGTAGGGAAGGAAGCAAGGGAATTGGATGGCAGAAGGGAGGGGGGATGATCAGCAGGTTACAGAAAACAGCGGGGCAGGGGATAGTACGGGGGTAGAGGGTAGCAAGAGATTGAAGTAGAAAGGGCTGAAAGTATCAGAATTTGTGAAGTAAGTCAGTCGTTGTCAAAAAGTCAATGAGAGAGTCCGGATGAAAGGTGGGTCCATCAGCGAGAGAGGGAAGGTAAAGAGAGAGCAGCGGAGCGAAGACGACGACAGAGGTAAATTTCTGCGTGCTCGTTGATAAAGTGGGCAGTCCAACAGAATGTGGCTGACTGATAATGGAGCTTGGCAATTCTCACAGAGAGGAGCAAGACGCCTCTCCATGAGATATCCATGAGAAAGACGAGTATGGCCAATGCGAAGACGGGAGAGAGTAGTCTCCCAACTTCGACACTGGTGATAAGAAGACGGCCAGTAACCTATACTCGGTTTAATAGACTGAAGTTTGTTGCCGAGCAGTAGTAGACCAACGCTGTTGCCAACGGGTGTGAGGTGGGAAGATATTCAGCAAAATAGTCCGTAAATTGAATACTCTATAAGAAAACTGGTAGGTCATGTACTGCTGACCGCACAGCAGTGTCTGCCTGTTCATTGCCCTGTACGTCAACATGACCAGGGACCCAACAAAAAACAATATCTTTATGCTTGGTAAAGATGCGGCGTAGCCAAAGTTGGATACGGAGGACTAAGGGGTGAGGGTTATCAAATTTTTGTATAGCCTGTAAAGCACTAAGGGAGTCTGAGACAACCACAAATGATGACACAGGCATAGATGCAATATGGATAAGTGCTGTAAGGATGGCAATATAATTCAGCAGTAAAAATACTAGCCGAAGATAGTAAATGCCCTTGTACGACGCTGTCTGGAAACACTGCTGCGAATCTACGCCGTCAGAAGACTTAGAGCCATCTGTGTACACAGCAATGGCATGAGAATGAGAGTGAAAGTGGTCAAGAAAAAGAGAGCGGGAAGCGACGTAGACAGTTGGGCTTTCGAGCAAGGAGGGAGAAAGAACAGACTCGAACAGCTGGAACTTCCCAGGGGGGTAGGGAAAAAGTGAGATGCTACATGTACATAGAAAGGTGGTAGTTGAAGAGAAGACAAGAGCGAATGAAGGCGAAGAGAGAAGGGACAGAGTAAACAGGGGCGGCGAACAAATAAAGAATGTCTACTAATATCAGTGACCATTCTATAAATGGAAGGATTGCGGAGATCATGAGAGCGTACTAGTTAGCGCAGGCAATGGGCATCACGGCGATCGGATAAGGATGGAATGTTCGCTTCTGCATAGAGGCTTTCAACAGGGAAAGAGCGAAAAGCACCAAGGCATAAACGTAATCCTTGGTGATGAATGGGGTTAAGGCTAGAGAGAGTAGCAGGAGATGCCGCTGAATAGATCTGGTCACCATAATCAAGTTTCAATAAAATAAGGGTGGAATGTAGGAGAAGGAGGGTTCGACGATCAGCTCCCCACGAAAGATGAGCAAGGGTTTTAAGAAGGTTCAGCCGGCTGTGACAAGTTGCCTTCAGAGAGGTAATGTGAGGTTTCCAGGATAACTACGATCAAAGAGGAGGCCCAGAAACTTTGACTGTATCACGTTCAGGGATACGGGAGCCATAGAGGTACAAAGGATGATTGTGAGATGACAGAGCGTCTAGTGAAAGTGATTTGTGGGTTTTAGTGCTGGAAAATTTAAACCCATGTGTGGTGGCCCAATTGGAAACACGGTCGACTGCATGTTGGAGAGAAACTGTAAGGAGGTGACAGTCAAGCGCCTGCACAGGCAATAGCGAAGTCATCAACATAGAGTGATGACCAAATATTTTGAAGGAAGACTAGAGGCCAAATCATTAATAGCAAGGAGAAAAAGTGTTGTGCTCAGAACACATCCCTGGGGGACACCTTCAGCTTGGATAAAGTCCGGGGAGAGCACATTATTAACCCGAACACGGAAATGCCTGTCAGTTAAAAAGGTCTTAAGGAAGGATGGTAGATTGCCTCGAAGGCCTAAGGAGTGGGCTTGGGCTAAAATATTATACCTCCAAGTTGTGTCATATGCCTTCTCAAGGTCAAAAAATATGCAATAACTGAGTGGTTATTCGCAAAGGCATTACGAACATACGTATCCAAGCGCAGTAAGGGGTCTATGGTAGAACGTCCCTTACGAAAGCCATATTGATGAGTGGAGAGACTGTTGTGTGTCTCTAAATACCACACTAAACGTCTATTTACTAGACGTTCCATTACTTTGCAAACTGAAACTGGTAAGAGAAGGGGACGTTTGGGGGGGTTTTCCAATGTCCCGTAGTGCCTGGTTTTGGGGAAAGGGAAAAAAAGGGCTTTTTTCCCAACAGCTGTGGAAGAACTCCTCGTGACCAAATAAGAGGGGAAAAAGGGCTAATGGGACTGCAAGGGCTTACTGATGAAAAAAGTTGTAGCATCCGAAAAAGTTTGTCGCCCCCCAAAACCCTGCCGATGATGACAAGCGAGAGTGTTCCCTCCGGGTTTCGGGAAAGTGTAAAAGGCCATTTTTTACGTTTTTCCTTGAGGAAAAAAGCCCAAAGGGGTGCTAATCCTGGCAGACTTTGAGGAAAGAAATAAAGGGGCATAGATGGAGTCCCGAGAAATACGGACCAATTTTTGCCAAATTTCTTTGGCAACATCTAGTGGGTTTGTAATAAAACCCCGGGAAACCCCCGCAGAACAGGAGGGGGTTCAGGGGGAATTTATTTACCACTCATTTTCGAATTTTTTTCCAGATTTCACTCATAGGGGGAAGCAGGGGGGAGGGTGGGGAATAATCCCCCAGCAAGTGCGTTTAGCGCAGGATGAACGGAAAGCGATCGCACGTTTTTTAAAATCAAGGATTCGCCCCGGGGTTTTCTATTGAACCGGTCCCTCCCCCAAAGCAGCGCGTTTAAAACCCTATGCACAGCCCCAAGCAGGGAAAACCCCCAAAGGCACGCATTTCTGAAAAGGGCCTCCCCGAATTTTTGGGGGTATAGAATGGAAGCTGCGGTGAAAACGGAGGACAAAAAGAGGTGTAAAAGCCATCGATGGAGGACGAAAAAAGGAACCTCTTTAAAAACAGTTAGGTGGAGTAAAGGTTCCAATTTCCCTTTTAAATTTTACCATTTTTTTGGGGTTTCAAAGAGGGGCAAAAATAAAGGGGAAGTAAAAAATGATTTGGAAAAATGATAAACTGTCACGAAACCCGGGAAAACAGAACAAGTGAAGTCTAATGGGGCGGGGGAAAAAGCAGATTAAAAAACGATCCCAGAAAAAGAGAAAGGGTCCGAGGACCCAAAAGGGGTTTTGGAAAAATTTAAATTTAAAAAAAAAGGGAGGGGTGGGTGGAAAAGAAAACCCCTCTAACTAAAATTCCCCGGGGGAAAACACAGTGAGCCCCCCCCGGGGAAAAATTGGGGCATTAAAATTCTCCAAGTAAAAAAACGGGGGCGGTAATGCGAAAAAAGGAAAAGGAAAACCCGGGAAATAGATAATGCCCGAGAAAGAGAGAGATTAAAGAACAAGCGAAATACCCCTTTTGAAATGGATAGGGGCTGCTGTGTAATGCAGTGAAGTATGAACAAATAGCTGATGGTAAAAAAAGGGGGGAAAGGGGGGGTTTTTAAAGGGCCCCGGAAAAGGGAAAAAAAAAAAAATTTTTGGGGAAAGTGGAAAAAAAAAAAATTTTTTTTCCCCAAAAAAAAAAAGGGGAAAAAAAAATTTAAAAAAATTCCCCGGGGCCCCTTTTAAAAAAAAGGGGAAAAAAAAAAATTTTTCCCCCCCTTTTTTTTACCAAAAAAAAAAAACCCCGGGGGGGGAAAAAGTTCAAACCCCGGGGGGGGTTTTAAAAAGGGAAAGGGAAAGGGGGAAAAAAAGGGGAAAATTTTTTTTTTTTTTTTTTTTGGGGTTTTTTAAGGTTTTTGGAAAGAATTTGGGGGGGGGAAAAAAAAGGGGGAAAAAGGGGGGGGTTTGGAAAGGGAAATTGGGGGGGGAAAGGGGGGGGGAAAAGGGGGGGGAAAAAACGGGGGGCCCCGGGGGCCGGAAAGGGGGAGGAAAGGGGGGGAAAAAGGGGGGGAAAAAAAAAAAGGGGGGGTTTCCCTTTTAAAGGGGGAGGGGGGAAAAAAAAGAAAGGGGGGAAAAAGGGGGGGGGGGGGGGGGGGGGGGGGGGGGGGGGGGGGGAAAAGGGGGGGGGGGGGGGGGGGGGGGGGCCGGGGGGGGGGGTGGGGGGCCAAAAAAAACTGGGGGAATTGGGGGGTTAAAAAAAATTTTTTTTTTTGGGGGGGGGGGGGGGAAAAAAAAGGGGGGGGAAAAAAATTTTTTTTGGGGGGGTTTTTTTAAAAAGGGAAAAAAAAGGGGGCCCCGGGGGGGGGGAAAAGGGGGGGGGGGGGAATTTTGGGGGGGGGGTGGGGGGGGGGCCCAAATGGGGGGGGGGGGGGGGTGGGGGGGGGGGGGTTTTTTGGGGGGTTTTGGGGGGGGGCCCCCCCGGGGGGGAAGGGGGGGGGGGGGGGGGGGTTTTGAAATTTCCCCGGGGGTCCTTTTTAAAAAATTTTTTAAAAAAAGGGGGGGAAAAAAGGGGTTTTTTTTGGGCAAAAAAAGGGGAAATTTTTGGGGGGGGCCCCCCCCCCAAAAAAGAAAAAAAAAAGGAAAAAAATTTTGGGGTTTTTAAAAAGGGGAAAAAAAAGGGAAAAGGGGGGGGGGGGGTTTTTTTGGGTTGAAGGGGGGTTTTTTTTTTTTGGGGTTTTTGAAAAAAGAAAGAACTTGGGGGGAAAAAAAAGGTTTTTGGCGGCCCCCTTTAAACCGAAAAAAATTTTTTTTTGGGGGGGGGGGGGGGAAAAAAAAAAGAAGGGGGGGAAAAAAAAAAAAATTTTTTTAAAAAAAAAATTTTTAAAGAGGGGGGGGGGGGGGGGTTTTTAAAAAAACCCGGGGGGGTTTTAAAAAAAGGGGGGGGTTTTGGGTTTTGGGGGGGAAACCCGGGGGGAAAAAAAAACCCCAAAAAAGAAAAAATTGGGGCCCCCCCGGGGGGGGGGGAAAAAAAAAAAAAGGGGTTTTTTTTTTTTCGGGGGGGTTTCCGGGGGGGTTAAAAAATTTTTTGGGGGGAAAACCCCAAAGGGCCCCCGAAAGGCCGGGGGTTAAAAAAAAAAGGGGGGGGGAACCATGAAAAATTTGGGCCCCTTTAGGACCCTTTTTTGGGAAAAAAAAAAAAAAAAAAAAAAAAGAAAAAAAAAGGGGGGGGGGGGGCCCAAAAAAACCAAAACCCCCCCCAAAAAAAAATTTTTCCCCAAAAGGAAACCCCAATTTTTTTCCCCCCCCCAAACCCAAAAAATTAAATGGCCCGGAAGAATTTAAGTGTCTACCTTGGGATTGGGGAGATCTTGGAGTTCCAGCTTTTTCTAGAAGTCAGTGCCACATGTCTGGAAATTTTGTTGTACTATGGTATGGGGCAGAATGACGGTACCACTACAAGAATTGAGGGAATGATGTTTTTCAAGAGTGACAGGAACAGTATCGATAGGGGAAAGACGAGAGAGCTCATGAGCCTGGGTAGCTTTCTGTACGGTAATGATGCGCGTACCGCTCTTAAGAGCATGAAAAGAAATATCTTTACCAACATGGCGTAGGAGTGCCTTCCCAATACTATGGTCAGAAAGATAGGCAGTAGAGGAAGTTGGTCGTAAAGTGAAGAATTTAGTCCAATGTTCAGTCTGAAATTGAGCGGGGGGAAAGGTAGTGAAGGACGTTTGTCGATCTTTTTCCCTGAGAAGAACGAGAAGGTGGAGAATATCATCAGCAGGTAATTGCGTTGGCGTTTAGGCGTGGGACCAGAGTTGGTCCGACGAGGAACGGGTCGGCGATTTGAAAAATTGCCGCACCGTAGGGGAGAGGCCGGAAGCATAGTCAGAGGAGAGCGAAGTCCGATAAATCGAAGGAGTCAGCCCGAGGCCTCAGTACCTGAAGCGGGTGAGGAAACAGCACCGGCAATAGGTACAGAGGCATGAGGAATGTCTGAAGAGTGTCCAAACGAGGCGGGGTCAAACGGGGTGCGGTATCAAGAAGGGGCCGGGGGTTTACCAGGTTCATGGACTAGGGCTGCCATGGTTAGGTTACTTCTTTTTTTTTGTTTTAAGAAAAAAAAAAAAAAAGAAAAAGAAAATAAAAATAAAAAAAAGAAAAAAAAAAGGGGGGACCGGGGAGGGATAGGTCCTAGGAGGAATGAAAGGGCCAGAAATCCCCCCCGCGCCCAAAGGACCTCAGCACCGCAAGTAGCGCAGATGCAGCATGGAACCCGTGCATTACCGTACCCATCATGCTAGTAAACTAACAATCCCGGGATAGCAACCTCACATCTGCCGAGCTACCTCGGTGGACAAAAAAAGAGGGCGGCCGGATATCCGCCCCAAAGCATAACCCCTTCGGCCACCACCCCCGGGAAACCGAAAGGTGGCTTCCAGAGATACACTCGTCGCCCGAAAAGACACCCAAAGCTTTCTCCGGGATCCCGGGGAGGGATCGGGACATCCCCAGGCGATCCAGATTCCACGGCAAACTTACGCCACCGCTAAAAAACTCAACGGAATGGGGTGGCCCCGGTATCCTTTCCTCTACCTAGGAACTAGCGCGCCTGTGGGAGAAATCCCAAAGGACAAAAAGAGGAAGGGCAAAAGGGAGGGGTGGGGAGGGGGAGGAGGATAGGAAAAAGGGGAGGATGGGGAGGATGGGATAGGGGAGGGGAGATTGGGGGGTAATTAGGTTCGGTCTGAGGAAGAAGACCGATAGGTCTAATTCCTCAGACCAAGAGCCTCTTCACCACGCCAAGGAGCCCCCCTTGAAGAGGATCTCGAGAATAAAATACTTGAGCGATGAAGTCTTGAGAATAAGACCAAGGCTGATGTCTAAGCCTGACTGATTAGTCAAAATACTGAAGCACTTAAACCATATATCATATCTTCCGGCATAAAAGTCCACCTTTTATTGCAGTCTTGAAAAATCAGCCTGCACCTTATATGCTCAAGGTCAGATTTTGGGTGACGCTTTAGTGTCAAGTAAGAGGGTAATTAGCCCTTGAATATGATTACTGATTTACCAGTGATACTTTTGCGTCTTATATGCCGGAAAATACGGTACATGACCGTATTCCAATTTATGTATAAGAGTTAATTAATTGATAACTGTGTCTGATTGCTTGACGACCACCTGATGACCATCTATAACGTTTCTTTCAAGAGCAAAACATTAGTGATAGGTGACTTAGCAAGTCAAACAACACACTCGAGATTATTTCCACGCGTGAGACAAGTTCACCATATTTAAGGTCCGTGGTTCTATCCCCAGTATGGGAGGAAACATTGGGTGTGTTTAAGACACTTGCTGTCCCTGTTCACATAGCAGTAATTACGTGCCTGGGTACAATACACAAATAACTTCCATCTGACTTGGACTATTTACAAAGTCACACTTACACAATAGAGTGAATGTTCCCATAGGTTTGCCAGGACAGCTCCTGGCCCCGGGTCTTCTCCATGTGGTGACCCGGCAATGGCTCCCGAAGAAGTGTCGGAGTTTGTATAAGTGAAATACCGTTTATAGTCCTATGACAAGGGCAGGGTGAATCTTCTTCAAGATGAATCTTCTTATAGGGTTGCCCCTTACGCGAGGGTAGCCCTATAACAAGGGCGCGGTGAGCTGTCTTCGTGTCCAGTGGAGTACCGCTTACAGCCCTTGGCGAGGGCACGGTGAGTCTTGAGCACAAGTAGTGTAGCAGTTAGCTACAATCATCGTGGACGCCCTGTAGCTGCGGTACAATACGTCTTGGGTGGTGCCAGGGCCGATGTTCTCGCTCTCAAAAATTCTGCTTTACCTGAGCCACTCCTGGCACTCAGGCCGCAGCCCGAGTGCCAGTTACTGAGAAGATTCTCTAGAGGTGTGTTGCAGGAGCTGACTGATTCATCAGGAACTGTCCCCTGACACGGGTTTTAATCCTTTGATAACCCGTTTGAGGATCTCGAATGAGATGTCGATATAATCCATTATTATTATAATCATGGGGGAGCGCTAAACCCGTAGGATTATACAGCGCATGTGGGGGGGGGAATGGAAGGTATTCAGACTCAATTCAGGGAACCACAGCACAAATCCAATTCCCTAGATTCGATATATTATTATTATTATAATCAAAAAGAAGCGCTAAGCCACAAGGGCTAGATTCGATATAATCCAGCTGTTCTGTGGTCGAGATCAGAATCTTCATGTAGTCCCTTTGCGTTTTACGGCCAAATATTTTATGTACAACAACGGGCTGAGCCCATCAGACCCCCTTCCCCCCCCATTGTCTCTGGGTCCTGCAAATAAACATATGGATTCTTGTCCATCATTTTTCAAGCCATGATGTTTCTTGCCGCAGTTCGGACAATGAGGTTCCGTAGCCCTCCTCTTTTTAGATTATCTAGACAGTCCTTGGTAGGGAGAGACCCACTTCAGATTCCGCATACTTCTTTAAAATGACATCGGACGCTGAGGTGGTTGTACCTCTGATACCTGAAACACCTCAAAGGTTCTGGGTTGCATGTTAACCTGGTATGTTCCCCAGCAACATAGATCCAACTGAGCTGGGAGAGGTCCTCTGTGTTGGATCAAGATCTGCCTCGTAGGTACGTTGCCGTTCTTCTTGGCTCTGAGCCGCTCACCTTCCATGATATTTTTGTTACTCTGGACTGCATTCAGAGGCATGTCTAGTGGATAGCGCAATACGCCTTCTGTCACCCGATCGATGGATTTTAGTTCTGTGAGAACGAGTGGTGATTCAAGGTCGTTTACCTTCTGCAGTATCTCACAGGACGCTAAGTTTCGAGGAGTGAGAATTAACGTTCCTTTCAGATTTGGGAACACTGATATCTTCAGACAGTATTTTCTCTCCAGGTGAATTATAGCAGCATACAGGGTGTCATGGTATCCTTTGTTGACGAGTTTGAATTTGTTGCCGATGGATGGTTTAGCTTGACTGATCTGCAAGGAAACACTGTGCCTCCCCTTAGACTCTGAAGATCATACTTCCTGCCAACCTTCGCCATACGGTATTTCTGTGGTTTGGATGGGTATTGCTTCATCCATACCTTCATCCACTAGCCAGGCTAATTTCACTTGTATTGCTGTTCCAAGAGTCCAATGAGTAGTCTCACAGCTTCTTCGCCAGAACTGCGCCCCACATTTCCAAATCCGAGTCTTCGGTCGAGTCCTTTATAACATCTTGACCTCTTTCTTTCAGAAGAAGCCATGTGCTTCCGTGCGCCTCTCTGCACATAAAAGGGAGGCAGTATATATAGGCGAGGGAAACAAGGACGGCACTGAGAGAGGAAGAAAAAGTAGTGGCAGTGGAAAGGCTGGTAGTGGAAGTAGAATATTGGTAGT
>NC_069458.1:18690967-18820967 GCF_026875155.1 Cherax quadricarinatus | reverse complement strand
GATCTGAGAAAGGTATCCCCGTATTTCACAAACCCAGCCTTCTCTACCTCAATGATCTTAGAGAGGTATCCCTTTATCTCAAAAGCCCAGCCTCCTGCTGCAAGTAATTTGTACACCACCAATTAAATTGTGTTAGTTCCTAAAGTAAAGACTAAACTACACTCTCACTGTATTATACTTAGACACATACATCTCACGGTGTATATATCCTGGTGTATATCCTGTGCGTAATACAACTATCAGGCTAACTAGCTTAGGTCTCAAAAATACCAAGTATACCACGTTAAAAAGTGGAAATTATTAGAGTGATGTGCCAAGTGGAATGTTAAACAGCTAGTGTTGTGTGTGTGTTCAGTGCTCACCCAGGTAGAATGTTGTGTGTGTTCAGTGTTCACCCAGGTAGAATGTTGTGTGTGTTCAGCGTTCACCCAGGAAGAATGTTGTGTGTCTTCAGTGTTCACCCAGGTAGAATGTTGTGTGTGTTCAGTGTTCACCCAGGTAGAATGTTGTGTGTGTTCAGTGTTCACCCAGGTAGAATGTTGTGTGTGTTCAGTGTTCACCCAGGAAGAATGTTGTGTGTTCAGTGTTCACTCAGGTAGAATGTTGTGTGTCTTCAGTGTTCACCCAGGTAGAATGTTGTGTATCTTCAGTGTTCACCCAGGTAGAATGTTGTGTGTCTTCAGTGTTCACCCAGGTAGAATGTTGTGTGTGTTCAGTGTTCACCCAGGTAGAATGTTGTGTGTCTTCAGTGTTCACCCAGGTAGAATGTTGTGTGTGTTCAGTGTTCACCCAGGTAGAATGTTGTGTGTCTTCAGTATTCACCCAGGTAGAATGTTGTGTGTGTTCAGTGTTCACCCAGGTAGAATGTTGTGTGTGTTCAGTGTTCACCCAGGTAGAATGTTGTGTGTGTTCAGTGTTCACCCAGGTAGAATGTTGTGTGTGTTCAGTGTTCACCCAGGTAGAATGTTGTGTGTCTTCAGTGTTCACCCAGGTAGAATGTTGTGTGTCTTCAGTGTTCACCCAGGAAGAATGTTCTGTCTTCAGTGTTCACCCAGGTAGAATGTTGTGTGTCTTCAGTGTTCACCCAGGTAGAATGTTGTGTATCTTCAGTGTTCACCCAGGCAGAATGTTGTGTATCTTCAGTGTTCACCCAGGTAGAATGTTGTGTGTGTTCAGTGTTCACCCAGGTAGAATGTTGTGTATCTTCAGTGTTCACCCAGGTAGAATGTTGTGTATCTTCAGTGTTCACCCAGGTAGAATGTTGTGTGTCTTCAGTGTTCAACCAGGTAGAATGTTGTGTGTCTTCAGTGTTCAACCAGGTAGAATGTTGTGTGTCTTCAGTGTTCACCCAGGTAGAATGTTGTGTGTCTTCAGTGTTCACCCAGGTAGAATGTTGTGTGTCTTCAGTGTTCACCCAGGTAGAATGTTGTGTGTGATCAACACCCACACCAACATTCAACACTCACATGTGTGTTCAACACCCACACCAAGATTCAACACTCACTTGGCTCTGTGAAGACCTGTTTGCGCGCTCTCTAGAATTGAAGCAAGATGCCCTCCATCGAGCAACTTTACCAACAGCTTAAGGAAGAACTGAGGTTGGCGAATATGGAAATTCGGCGACTGACCGAGGAAAACAAAAAGATTCGGAGTAGTCCTCCTGTTTTGAGTCCTCAGGTCAAGAAGGGAAACTGGTCAGTGGCTGGACAGCAGGGAAAGAAGTTGACGATCAAGAAGACGAATGGAAAGGTAGAAACGATGAAGAAGAAAGAGACTGCCGTGGAAACTGTTGTGGAAACATCCAATACATTCTCAGTGCTACCCGACGAATGTGAGTTGACTACTGGGAACGACACGACGAAAGACATTAAGGAAGGTAAGAATTTTGTTGTTGTTGGGGATAGCCAAGTTAGGTATATGGATAGGGCGTTTCTGTTTGAAGGACAGGAGTAGGAGACAGAGAGTTTGCTTTCCTGGGGCGGGGATGGAGGATATTGTTAGCCGTCTGGAGACATCATGGAGAGGTAATGGAGAATCCTATTATCTGTCTCAGTGCTGGAGGCAACGATGTTGGCAGACGTAGGAGTGAGGACCTGATTAGCAGGTATAGGTCAGAAATAGAAATAATTAGAAGTAAGGGTGGGAACCCTCTCATATGTGGTATTTTGCCAAGGAGGGGAGTTGGAAATGAATGGTTGTCCAGGGCAATTGGTGTCAATTGCTGGCTGGACAAATACTGTAAGGAAAATGCGGTAACATTCATAGACAACTGGGACCTCTTCTATGGCAGAAATGACATGTATGCTAGGGACGGGATTCACTTATCTAGGTGTGGGGTGGGAGCACTGGCAACTGCAGTGGAGGGAGCAGTTAGGACTTTAAACTAGGAATAGTTAGTGGTATGGGTTTTGGCAGGAAAACAGTGAAGTCCCATTTGTAGTAATATTACGAGTTTAGGGGAACTAGTAATAATAAGAACGAGATAGATATTGAAAAACCAGGGACCTTGGGTGATAAGGACAGTAATAGGTTTAGTAGAAAAATAGAAATGAGCAGGAAGGGTAAAGAGAAAGGAGAGTCTTTCAATGTTTATTATGCTAATTGCCGTAGTGCTAGGAATAAGATGGACGAGTTGAGATTAGTTGCTAGTGTAGGTAACATTGATGTATTTGCCTTAACTGAGACGTGGTTTAATTCAAAAGTCGGGACATGCCTGCGGAATGTCATATTCAGGGTTTTAAATTGTTCCAAGAAGATAGAAGTATTGGGAGGGGGGTGGGGTGGCATTGTATGTCCGAGATCGCTTGAACTGTTGCATAAAAACGGGTATTAAGTCTGAAGTAACACATACAGAGTCTGTTTGGATAGAATTTTCAGAGGGGCATGAAAAACTGATTTTAGGAGTGATATACCGTCCCCCAAACTTAGATAGGGACCAAGGAAACTACTATGGGAGGAAATTGTTAAGGCCACAAGCACGATAATGTAGTAATTCTAGGAGACTTTAACTTTAGTCATGTTGATCGGAATTTCTTGACTGGAATTTAGAATCATACGACTTCTTAGAAGTATTTCAGGATTGTTTTTTGAAGCAGTTTTGTGACAGAACCTACAAGGGGAAATAGCCTGCTTGACTTAGTTATGTCAAACAATGAATCCCTTGTTAATAATTTAGAAATTTCAGAGGAACTGGGTGCTAGCGACCACAAATCAATTACATTTAGCTTTGAATGGAAGTACGTTAGTAGCGAAATTCAGTAACAGTCCAGATTTTCGCTTGGGCAGATTACGATGGGCTTAGAGAACAACTTATCATCTGTTGACTGGGGTAACGAAGAGAGCTATCAATATGACAGTTTTCTGAACACTATACATGCTGCTCAAGGAGCGTTTATCCCATATAAAGAAATTAGAATCAAATAGAAATGACCCAAAATGGATGAATAATAGGCTCAAATATCTACTAGGGCATAAGAAAGGAATTTATAGGCGTATCAAAAGAGGTGAGGGTCATCTTATGAATCAGTATATTGACATTAAGAGGGACATTAAAAAGGGGATAAGAAAAGCTAAAAGGGACTATGAAATTAAAGTTGCTAGGGATTCTAAAACTAACCCAAAAAGTTTTTTCCAGGTCTATAGAACAAAAGTTAGAGATAAGATAGGTCCCCTTAAAAATAACTATGGGCACCTTACTGACAAAGAGAATGAAATGTGCTTGATTTTAATAATTATTTTCTCTCAGTTTTTACACAGGAAGACACTAACAATATTCCAGTAATTAATTTTTACAGTGGGCTCGAAGAAGATAAATTATGTAACATCACAGTCACTAGTGAGATGGTTGTGAAGCAGATAGACAGACTGAAGCAAAATAAGTCGCCGGGTCCTGATGGGGTTTTTTTTCAAGGGTTCTTAAGGAATGCAAAATGGAACTCTGTGAACCATTAACTAATTATTTTTAATTTATCTCTTCAAACAGGTGTAGTGTCTGATATGTGGAAATGGCTAATGTAATTCCTATTTTTAAAACAGGGGACAAGTCGTTACCGTCATATTATCGCCCAATAAGCCTGACCTCAATTGTAGGCAATTATAGAGTCAATTATAGCTGAGATTATAAGAAGCCATCTCGATAAGCATAGCTTGATTAATGATACTCAGCATGGATTCACAAGAGGCCGGTCTTGTCTAACTAATTTATTAACTTTCTTCAGTAAAGCTTTTGAGGCTGTTGACCACAATAAAGAATTTGATATTATTTACTTAGATTTTAGTAAGGCTTTTGATAGAGTTCCGCACCATAGACTGTTAAAGAAGTGGCAGCTCATGGCATTGGGGGAAAAGTGCTCTCGTGGATCGAGTCATGGCTCACTGACAGGAAGCAGAGAGTGTCCATAAATGGGGGTTTAAATCCGAGTGGGGATCTGTAACAAGTGGCGTTCCACAGGGATCAGTCTTGGGCCCGTTGTTGTTTATAATATATATCAATGATCTTGATGAGGGAATTACTAGTGATATGAGCAAATTCGCCGATGACACAAAGATAGGTAGGATAATTTATTCAAACGTAGATGTTATGGAACTTCAGGAGGATTTAAACAAACTCCATTCTTGGTCAAAAGTGGCAGATGCAGTTCAATGTAGATAAATGCAAGGTTCTGAAGCTTGGGAGTGCCCATAATCCTAGTACTTATAAGTTAAATGATGTAGAACTTAGCCATACAGATTGCGAAAAGGACTTGGGGGTTATGGTGAGCAGCAACCTTAACCAAGACAGCAATGCCTAAGCGTACGTAATAAGGCAATAGATTACTGGGATTTATATCAAGAAGTGTAAGCAACAGAAGTCCAGAGGTCATACTGCAGCTTTATACATCATTAGTAAGGCCTCACCTAGATTATGCAGCTCAGTTCTGGTCTCCGTATTACAAAATGGACATAAATTCGTTAGAAAATATTCAGCGTAGGGTGACTAAATTAATACATAGCATTAGAATCTTCCTTATGAAGAAAGATTGAAGACTCTTAAGTTACATTCACTTGTTAGACGAAGAATGAGGGGAGACCTGATCGAAGTGTATAAGTGGAAGATAGGTATTAATAAAGGGGATATTAATAAGGTCTTGAGGATGTCTCTCCAAGAGAGAACCCGCAGTAATGGATTTAAATTAGATAAGTTTAGATTTAGAAAGGACATAGGAAAGTATTGGTTTGGAAATAGGGTAGTTGATGAGTGGAACAGTCTACCTAGTTGGGTTATTGAGGCTGGGACTTTGGGTAGTTTCAAATCTAGGTTGGATAAGTACATGAGTGGGAGGGGTTGGATTTGAGTGGGACTTTCACATCAGAGCTTATTTCTTGGGTGGCATTGAAAATTGGGCAAATGTTTTGTTAGTGGGATGAATTGTAAAGGACCTGCCTAGTATGGGCCAACAGGCCTCCTGCAGTGTTCCTCCTTTCTTATGTTCTTATGTTCTTATGTGTGTGTATCAGCACCCACACCAACATTCAACACTCACATGTGTGTGTATCAGCACCCACACCAACATTCAAGACTCACATGTGTGTGTATCAGCACCCACACCAACAATCAACACTCACATGTGTGTGTATCAGCACCCACACCAACATTCAACACTCACATGTGTGTGTATAAGCACCCACACCAACATTCAACACTCACATGTGTGTGTATCAGCACCCACACCAACATTCAACACTCACATGTGTGTGTATCAGCACCCACACCAACATTCAGCACTCACATGTGTGTGTATCAGCACCCACACCAACATTCAACACTCACATGTGTGTGTATCAGCACCCACACCAACATTCAACACTAACATGTGTGTGTATCAGCACCCACACCAACAATCAACACTCACATGTGTATCAGCACCCACACCAACATTCAGCACTCACATGTGTATCAGCACCCACACCAACATTCAACACTCACATGTGTGTGTATCAGCACCCACACCAACATTCAACACTCACATGTGTGTGTATCAGCAACCCACACCAACATTCAGCACTCACATGTGTGTGTATCAGCACCCACACCAACATTCAACACTCACATGTGTGTGTTTTCAGCACCCACACCAACATTCAACACTCACATGTGTGTGTATCAGCACCCACACCAACATTCAACACTCACATGTGTGTGTATCAGCACCCACACCAACATTCAACACTCACATGTGTGTGTATCAGCACCCACAAACCAACATTCAGCACTCACATGTGTGTGTATCAGCACCCACACCAACATTCAACACTCACATGTGTGTGTATCAGCACCCACACCAACATTCAGCAACTCACATGTGTGTGTATCAGCACCCACACCAACATTCAGCACTCACATGTGTGTGTATCAGCACCCACACCAACATTCAACACTCACATGTGTGTGTATCAGCACCCACACCAACATTCAGCACTCACATGTGTATCAGCACCCACACCAACATTCAACACTCACATGTGTGTGTATCAGCACCCACACCAACATTCAACACTCACATGTGTGTGTATCAGCACCCACACCAACATTCAACACTCACACGTGTGTGTATCAGCACCCACACCAACATTCAGCACTCACACGTGTGTGTATCAGCACCCACACCAACTTTCAACACTCACATGTGTGTGTATCAGCACCCACACCAACTTTCAACACTCACATGTGTGTGTATCAGCACCCACACCAACATTCAACACTCACATGTGTGTGTATCAGCACCCACCACCAACATTCAACACTCACATGTGTGTGTATCAGCACCCACACCAACATTCAACACTCACATGTGTGTGTATCAGCACCCACACCAACATTCAACACTCACATGTGTGTGTATCAGCACCCACACCAACATTCAACACTCACATGTTTGTGTATCAGCACCCACACCAACATTCAGCACTGACATGTGTGTGTATCAACACCCACACCAACATTCAGCACTCACAAGTGTGTGTATCAGCACCCACACCAACATTCAACACTCACATGTGTGTGTATCAGCACCCACACCAACATTCAACACTCACATGTGTGTGTATCAGCACCCACACCAACATTCAACACTCATATGTGTGTGTATCAGCACCCACACCAACATTCAACACTCACATGTGTGTGTATCAGCACCCACACCAACATTCAGCACTCACATGTGTGTGTATCAGCACCCACACCAACATTCAACACTCACATGTGTGTGTATCAGCACCCACACCAACATTCAGCACTCACATGTGTATCAGCACCCACACAACATTAACACTCACATGTGTGTGTATCAGCACCCACACCAACATTCAACACTCACATGTGTGTGTATCAGCACCCACACCAACATTCAACACTCACACGTGTGTGTATCAGCACCCACACCAACATTCAGCACTCACACGTGTGTGTATCAGCACCCACACCAACTTTCAACACTCACACGTGTGTGTATCAGCACCCACACCAACTTTCAACACTCACATGTGTGTGTATCAGCACCCACACCAACATTCAACACTCACATGTGTATCAGCACCCACACCAACATTCAGCACTCACATGTGTGTGTATCAGCACCCACACCAACATTCAACACTCAAATGTGTGTGTATCAGCACCCACACCAACATTCAACACTCACATGTGTGTGTATCAGCACCCACACCAACATTCAGCACTCACATGTGTGTGTATCAGCACCCACACCAACATTCAACACTCACATGTGTGTGTATCAGCACCCACACCAACATTCAACCACTCACATGTGTGTGTATCAGCACCCACACCAACATTCAACACTCACATGTGTGTGTATCAGCACCCACACCAACATTCAGCACTGACATGTGTGTGTATCAACACCCACACCAACATTCAGCACTCACAAGTGTGTGTATCAGCACCCACACCAACATTCAACACTCACATGTGTGTGTATCAGCACCCACACCAACATTCAACACTCACATGTGTGTGTATCAGCACCCACACCAACATTCAACACTCACATGTGTGTGTATCAGCACCCACACCAACATTCAACACTCACATGTGTGTGTATCAGCACCCACACCAACATTCAACACTCACATTGTTGTGTATCAGCACCCACACCAACATTCAACACTCACATGTGTTATCAGCACCCACACCAACATCAACACTCACATGTGTGTGTATCAGCACCCCACACCAACATTCAACACTCACATGTGTGTGTGTATCAGTACCCACACCAACATTCAACACTCACATGTGTATCAGCACCCACACCAACATTCAACACTCACATGTGTGTGTATCAGCACCCACACCAACATTCAACACTCACATGTGTGTGTATCAGCACCCACACCAACATTCAACACTCACATGTGTGTGTATCAGCACCCACACCACATTCAGCACTCACATGTGTGTGTATCAGCAACCACACCAACATTCAACACCACATTTGTGTGTACAGCACCCACACCAACATTCAACACTCACATGTGTGTTTATCAGCACCCACACCAACATTCAACACTCACATGTGTGGTATCAGCACCCACACCAACATTCAACACTCACATGTGTGTGTTATCAGCACCCACACCAACATTCAGCACTCACATGTGTGTGTATCAGCACCCACACCAACATTCAACACTCACATGTGTGTGTATCAGACACCCACACCAACATTCAACACTCACATGTGTGTGTACAGCACCCACACCAACATTCAACACTCACATGTGTGTGTATCAGCACCCACACCAACATTCAACACTCACATGTGTGTGTATCAGCACCCACACCAACATTCAGCACTCACATGTGTGTGTATCAGCACACACACCAACATTCAGCACTCACATGTGTGTGTATCAGCACCCACACCAACATTCAACACTCACATGTGTGTGTATCAGCACCCACATCAACATTCAGCACTCACATGTGTATCAGCACCTACACCAACATTCAACACTCACATGTGTGTGTATCAGCACCCACACCAACATTCAACACTCACATGTGTGTGTTCAGCACCCACACCAACATTCAACACTTACATGTGTGTGTATCAGCACCCACACCAACATTCAACACTCACATGTGTGTGTATCAGCACCCACACCAACATTCAACACTCACATGTGTGTGTTTCAGCACCCACACCAACATTCAACACTCACATGTGTGTATCAGCACCCACACCAACATGCAGCACTCACTGTGTGTGTATCAGCACCCACACCAACATTCAGCACTCACATGTGTGTGTAATCAGCACCCACACCAACATTCAACACTCTCACATGTGTGTGTATTAGCACCCACACCAACATTCAGCACTCACATGTTGTGTATCAGCACCCACACCAACATTCAACACTCACATGTGTGTGTATCAGCACCCACACCAACATTCAACACTCACATGTGTGTTATCAGCACCCACACCAACATTCAACACTCACATGTGTGTGTATCAGCACCCTCACCAACATTCAACACTCACATGTGTGTGTATCAGCACCCACACCAACATTCAACACTCACATGTGTGTGTATCAGTACCCACACCAACATTCAACACTCACATGTGTATCAGTACCCACACCAACATTCAACACTCACATGTGTGTGTATCAGCACCCACACCAACATTCAACACTCACATGTGTGTGTATCAGCACCCACCACCAACATTCAACACTCACAGTTGTGTGTATCAGCACCCACACCAACATTCAACACTCACATGTGTGTGTATCAGCACCCACACCAACATTCAACACTCACATGTGTGTGTATCAGCACCCACACCAACATTCAACACTCACATGTGTGTGTATCAGCACCCACACCAACATTCAACACTCACATGTGTGTGTATCAGCACCCACACCAACATTCAGCACTCACATGTGTGTGTATCAGCACCCACACCAACATTCAACACTCACATGTGTGTGTATCAGCACCCACACCAACATTCAACACTCACATGTGTATCAGCACCCACACCAACATTCAACACTCACATGTGTATATATCAGCACCCACACCAACATTCAGCACTCACATGTGTGTGTATCAGCACCCACACCAACATTCAACACTCACATGTGTATGTATCAGCACCCACACCAACATTCAACACTCACATGTGTATCAGCACCCACACCAACATTCAACACTACTCACATGTGTGTGTATCAGCACCCACACCAACATTCAACACTCACATGTGTGTGTATCAACACCCACACCAACATTCAACACTCACATGTGTGTGTATCAGCACCCACACCAACATTCAGCACTCACATGTGTGTGTATCAGCACCCACACCAACATTCAACACTCACATGTGTATGTATCAGCACCCACACCAACATTCAACACTCACATGTGTATCAGCACCCACACCAACATTCAACACTCACATGTGTGTGTATCAGCACCCACACCAACATTCAACACTCACATGTGTGTGAAATCAGCACCCACACCAACATTCAGCACTCACATGTGTATCAGCACCCACACCAACATTCAACACTCACATGTGTGTGTATCAGCACCCACACCAACATTCAGCACTCACATGTGTATCAGCACCCACACCAACATTCAACACTCACATGTGTATCAGCACCCACACCAACATTCAACACTCACATGTGTATCAGCACCCACACCAACATTCAGCACTCACATGTGTATCAGCACCCACACCAACATTCAACACTCACATGTGTGTGTATCAGCACCCACACCAACATTCAACACTCACATACCACACACTATCTCGGAGATCATCATCTTTATGCCTCCTCTGAAGACTTGTTTGCTATTAAGTCCGGGAAGAGACAGACAGAAATTACCTGGTGGTTTAAACGACGCTATTAACATCGGTTTAAACGACGCTATTAACTTGCACTGCCTTAACCCCTATGACAGGAGAAATAATGGCTTGGGCAACTCAACCTTCCGACCTTTTTTCAATACTGTTTTTAAGTTTAAAGACTATCGACTACATGAGGGGTCATGAAGGCTACATGTAGCCTATCCACCACCAGTCAAGAATACTTAATACATAGATTACGAGAGGACACATGTGTATCTCCTGGGAATCTTTGGGAGACGTTTCGCCCACATAATAATAATAATAATAATAATAATAATAATAATAATAATAATAATAATAATAATAATAATAATAATAATCTTTATTTCTACAAGTATATGATACAACTTATACAGCCTGGTGGCTAAAGCTCCCGCTTCACACACGGAGGGCCCGGGTTCGATTCCCGGCGGGTGGAAACGTTTCGGCACGTTTCCTTACACCTGTTGTCCTGTTCACCTAGCAGCAAATAGGTACCTGGGTGTTAGTCGACTGGTGTGGGTCGCATCCTGGGGGACAAGATTAAGGACCCCAATGGAAATAAGTTAGACAGTCCTCGATGACGCACTGACTTTCTTGGGTTATCCTGGGTGGCTAACCCTCCGGGGTTAAAAATCCGAACGAAATCTTATCTTATCTTATCTTAAAGCCCGTGGTTACGCAGAGCATTTCTAGCAACTTATGTTAATGTTGTCCCCCAGGATGCGACCCACAACAGTCGGCTAACACCCAGGTACCTATTTGCTGTTAGGTTAACAGAGAAGCAGTTGTCTTAAGGAAACACGCGCCAATGTTTCCACCCGTACCAGGAATCGAACCACGGACCTCAATGTGTGAACTGAGTGCGCTACCGAGTTACGGGTCTCACACACACACGTTTCATCTGCCTATCGGTAGAATATACCTTTGATCTAAATATACTATGAACGCGGTTCCCGTAATAGTTACAATGGTCGTACTACAATGTATTCTGTTATTTGTTGACACTAACAATGTTCGTACTATGAGACGCAGTCACTGCTGCTACAGTCACTGCTGTTAGTTACTGCTGCTACAGTCACTGCTGTTAGTTACTGCTGATATAGTCACTGCTGTTAGTTACTGCTGTTAGTCACGATACACTCCTCCCTCTCAAATGATCCCCCAATTTTTACCCCCACCCACCACCCCATGCAACATAATTTCCACACAGGTAATGGTACACACGCAAGATTATAATTATGAGTGAGAGAGAGAGAGAGAGAGAGAGAGAGAGAGAGAGAGAGAAGAGAGAGAGAGAGAGAGAGAGAGAGAGAGAGAGAGAGAGAGAGAGAGAGAGAGAGAGAGAGAGAGAGAGAAACTGACTTAACATCTACCACAATAACTCGCCTTTACAAACATTAAAGACACGAAGCCTAACGTTATATGTTGAATATTGTTT
Source organism: Cherax quadricarinatus (assembly GCF_026875155.1). Lineage (NCBI taxonomy): Eukaryota > Metazoa > Arthropoda > Malacostraca > Decapoda > Parastacidae > Cherax > Cherax quadricarinatus. The sequence continues at coordinate 18,808,601 of NC_069458.1, read as the reverse complement.
TATGATCCAAAAACATCACCACACAGGATATAAACATCGTGGTCACCACCACACAGGATATAAACATCGTGGTCACCACCACACAAGATATAAACATCGTGGTCACCACCACACAAGATATAAACATCGTGGTCACCACCACACAGGATATAAACATCGTGGTCACCACCACACAGGATATAAACATTGTGGTCACCACCACACAAGATATAAACATCGTGGTCACCACCACACAGGATATAAACATCGTGGTCACCACCACACAGGATATAAACATCGTGGTCACCACCACACAGGATATAAACATCGTGGTCACCACCACACAGGATATAAACATTGTGGTCACCACCACACAAGATATAAACATCGTGGTCACCACCACACAGGATATAAACATCGTGGTCACCACCACACAGGATATAAACATCGTGGTCATCACCACACAGGATATAAACATCGTGGTCATCACCACACAGGATATAAACATCGTGGTCACCACCACACAGGATATAAACATCGTGGTCATCACCACACAGGATATAAACATTGTGATCTTGTAACTGCTGAACCTTTAATGGAACACTTGACAATATCCTCGGTGCGCTACTGCAAACCTCCCATCTCTGGGCGAAACAGCACAAGTTTTTCCCATTAAATCAATTTAGATACATCTGCAGTGTGCTGCTACCCTACTTTAAATAGGTTACACATCTCACTCTATTTCTCTGTAATATTCCATCAAACAGGATGGTGCTCATACAAGATGCTGAAATGTGTCAGCCTGAACTGGGAGACTTCAGCAGGGCAATGAGGATAAGGTGAACTATTTTAATAAGGGCTCATCAACTATAGCAGCTTCCAAGGTTTCCTTCCAGGAATGCTGGAGCTGCTAAGAGTTCATCAGATAAGTCAGTAGCTTCAGAGGCTTCCTTCCAGCATTGCTGGAGGTACTATCACTTGGGAACTACCTTCTCTCAGGAGAAATCATAAACAGAACAAATGAGAGAAACCCATCCTGTGTTTTGCTAAAACAATAACGAAGAAATAAAATTGAACCCTGGGATCCACAGTGGAGTGGAACTAATATAAACCATGTGTATGCAGTGTATACTATGGGCTTTCAATGTAATTTGTTATATTTACGTATAATGAATTAAAATAATCTTTAATTATTGCATACATACACTGTATTTTTTTTACCACAGTGGCCATCTCCTACCACCAAGGAAGGATAAATTCATTAAAAATTAAATACGTAAGACGTGCACAAACATCACAATTTAAATGACCCTTTGAACTGCAACATTCTCACCTTTCATTACCATCATCAATCATCATTATTATTATTACACTCATGGGTGGGATGACGGAGAGCTAAATCCACAAGGGTTAGGCAGCGTCTGAGGGGTAACAAGAGACAATGAGATTCGATCCCAAGGAAGGGGAGGTCAGGTCGAGGTTAGGTCCAACTCACTGGATCAAGAGTTCCTGACTGGCATCAAGGAACCACCTTTGAGGGGTGGTTCTTATGTTCTTAAACAAAATGCTATCTACTTGTGGACCTGCTTGTAAGAATTATTCAACAGTATACTATGTCTTTAGTTATGCGGATCGGTTTACTCAATAAGGACTGAATCTATTTTGGTTCTGACACTTGGCTATTTGTTCTCCCTCTCCTACTATCAAACACCAAAGGCAGTTTATTTTTTGTCAGTTTTTTATAATTCATTTTTTTTGTAGCTCTGAGAACTACTCAGCTCACACATACAGGTCTGTGGTTCAATCCCCAGTACTAGTGGAAACATTTGGGCATGTTCCCTTAAGACACCTGCTGTCTCTGTTCACCTAGCAATAAGTAGGTACCTGGGTGTTAGTCAACAGGTGTGGATCACATCCTGGGGACAAAATTAACTTAAGTTGCCCGAAATGCTCTGCATAATCAGGGGCTTTCTATATACTATGTCACTGGCATCAGCTAGGCCTGTATATGATGTGGAAAAAGACACTTATGTACAGTTCAGGACATTTATTAAAGGAAACGTTTCGCCATGAGTGGCTTCTTCAGTCCTAATACAGAGAAAACTAAGAAAACACGTATATATAGTGGCAAGAGTCAGGTGAAGTGTCATGTGGGTAGAGGTGGTGGTGGTGGTAGTGGTAGTGGTGGTAGTGGTGGTAGTGGTGGTAGTGGTGGTAGTGGTGGTAGTGGTGGTAGTGGTGGTAGTAGTAGTAGTAGTAGTAGTAGTAGTAGTAGTAGTAGTAGTAGTAGTAGTAGTAGTAGAACTAAGGAGGTGAGAAGGATGGCTACAGAGTGACCTGTTGACATCACGTAACAGCAGTTTCCAGAATGGGTAATGTCCTGTTGATTAGCAATTTCGAGATGCTGTAACTACCGGACTTTTTCTTTATAGTGTTACTGACAGCAATTAGTGCAGCTTCTATGCATTTTCTCCGTCTTAAGTCGTCTTCTTTAATCGTCAGTAACACTATAAAGGAAAAGTCCGGTAGTTACAGCATCTCAAAATTGCTAATCAACAGGATATTACCCATTCTGGAAACTGCTGTTAAATGATGTCAACAGGTCACTCTGTAGCCATCCGTCTCACCTCCTTAGTTCCACTACTACTACTACCACCTCTGCCCACACTACACTTCACCTGACTCCTGCCACTATATACAGTGTATACGTGTTTTCTAAGTTTTCTCTGTATTAGGACTGAAGAAGCCACTCGTGGCAAAACGTGTCCTTTAACCCCTAAACGGTCCCAAACGTATATATATATATATATATATATATATATATATATATATATATATATATATATATATATATATATATATATATATATATAATATATATGTGTTGTCTCGCGTATCGTCCCAAACGTATATATACGTTTTCTTTGTCATTCATTCAACACTGCCACGATAAGCCTGAGTCGCCTAGAGATGAGAGAATGGGTGTGTGCACTGTGCGCCATATTAAAATAATTGGGGATGCCTGGGTACCACATGCTCTTTTTTCCTATGAAAAAAAAAAGATTTTTTTTTCTCAAAAAATTTGGGGCGCTATGCGAGTGAACGTATATATACGTATACTGTATATACGTTTGGACCGTTTAACCCCTTGACTGTCGTAACCCCCAATCCTGAGATGCCTCCTGGTGTTGCAAAATTTCAAAAAAAAAAAATCCTATGAAATGATAGAGAATCTTTTTCCGATTGTAATGACACCAAAAAACGAAATCTGATGGAAATCTGATGGAAAACTGATGGAATTACGCTCTCGTGAAGTTAGCGACCTCGGCAATATTTACAAATCAGCGATTTCACCCACTTTGAGCCCTATTTTCGGCTAATTCTATCGTTCCAGTCGCCCAAACTCACAGCTATTTCTTTAGAACTCCATTTTTTCTATTGATTGAGTACAAGAAGCTGCCCATTTACCGATTTCAACTACCCAATAACGTGGTCAGAAATTTGCAATTTGGCCAATTTCACGAAAATTAAAAAAATATGACAATTTGAAAATAAGGCCCAGAATGAACAATGCAGACATTCCTGGCTCTAAAATAATATTTGCTTTGTTCATCAGTCACGTCTCCAGGCCCCTCTGATATTACTCTTGCTTTCTATTTTGAATTTTTATTCAAACAAAAAATAGAAGATTTACTGTTATGCAGACTACTGCAATACTGTAATAATTGTACAAATATTGTCAACCCATTCATGACTGCATATCAGAATGGCTAGTTGGACATTTATTATGCAATGACATCATTTGTTTACTTTTGAACATCGGCAAAAATCAGACATTTCCCCTACTTTGAGCTCCATTTCCAGGTTCGTTTTATAATAAAACCAATCAAAATCACCTCTATTTCTATAATATGTTTTCCATTCTATCAAATGCGACCAAGAAAACGAGAATACAACCATAAATACTATACGAAAATAGACCACAAAGTCGGCATTTTAACCCTTCAACTGTTTCAGGCCCCTCTCTGAAACTGTCATTCTATGTCGTCAAATATTCGAAAAAAAAAACATTTTCTTATGAAAATGTTAGGAATATTTTTCTGAGTGTTTTAAGCCTAAAAATTTTTTTTTGCCATCAGTACTTACCGAGATATGGAGCCGCAAAGTTTGCAGAAAGTGACGTGCGTATGGCAACAGCGGCGACTGCCGCCCACCCGGTATTCTTTTATTTACTCTAATTCAAAGGTTTCTTGCATTTTTTAATATTTTTTGGTTCCAGGTAACTTATGTGGCCTGTGAGACCAATGTAAGGTGCATTGTTCAATTATACACTCATTGTTTACAACACAATAACAGAGCAAACTTTATCACTATTAGTTTGTGTATACACTTTGTTTACACAAACAAACAATACAAAACAATGTTTATTACTATTGTTCCATAATATATATACATATGTACAGTCACTGAACACGTTCCTAGAACTGCTGCAGCTTGTGGAACTCTTTGAAACATGGGTATATGCAGAGGGGCACTTGACACTCCTCACACATAAAACGAGTGTCTGCATGTTTGTGGGCGTTTTGTGGTATGTGTACATACATAACACCTCTTCTGAGCATTTTTCTTGGCAGTAGTAGGAGGCAGTTGCATGGGGTAGTGATCACCAGGCCTGAAACGAGATGACGTGTGTTGGTAATTTCGTGGGCGCTGGTCTATTGCAGGTGTTGCTCCTTGGCACTTTGCAATTATTTGTCTGATTACTGACAAGCAAAATTCACCATATTTTGGTGTTTTGTTGGTCTTCAACTTGTATATAAGCATTTAGCATAGAGATATCAACAAGATGGAAAAAAAGTTTTATATACCACTTATAACTCTTGCGTACACAGTCTGCAAACCCAATCTGCATGTCACATTTGTCCACTAAGCGCATATTGAGGTTGTAGTCCATGGCAGCTGCAGGCTTTAGAATGGGTTCATTGGTCTCTCTGTTGTGCCTGCCACTGTGTACCATTTCGTTTCGGTGAACTGATGTCAACAATGTGACATCACGTTTGTCATGCCACCGAAATGCCATGATGTCATTGGCAGCAAAGGCTTGCACCTCACCTCTGCGAGTGCCAGCGTCGAACCTTGGCATATGTTTACGATTACGACGCACTGTGCCACACACGTCTGTCAAGTTCACTCACAAGAAATCACTGAGTAAGGGGCTTGTGTACCAGTTATCAGTAAATAACATATGCCCCTTACCAAGATATGGTTCCATCATTGTTCGAACTACATCACCAGAGATACCCAATAACTTCATGGTATCTCTCAAAGTATTACTGCCAGTGTACACAATGATATCCAAAACTAGACCACTTCTGCAAAAACCAGCATATATAAGGGGGATTACCAACAGACCCCTGGAAGTCTTCAAGCTGGCACTGGACAAGCACCTAAAGTCAGTTCCTGACCAGCCGGGCTGTGGCTCGTACGTTGGTTTGCGTGCAGCCAGCAGCAACAGCCTGGTTGATCAGGCTCTGATCCACCAGGAGGCCTGGTCACAGACCGGGCCGCAGGGGCGTTGACCCCCGGAACTCTCTCCAGGTAAACTCCAGGTAAACACAGTACAAATAGCTTTATACCAAAGCGTTTCCTCTTGCTTGGTATATATTGCTTGAATCAGAGTCTTCCTTTGAATAAAATCAAGGACTCATCAATAACAAGCTTCCTGAAGGGATAAAAATACATGCAGCACTTTTGTTTCAGGTACATAAACACATTTCTTATCTTATATAACCTGTCGCTTCTGTCAGGCCTGGTTTTGTCTGAAAAGTGTAACATACGTAACAGTATCAGGAAACGATTGACACCTATAATGTCACTAAAACCTGGAGTTGAAATCAGGCGTTCTGTTGCCCAGTATGTGGTGACAGTGTGCTTATACACATGTGGCATAAGCATTATTGTGGCAAAAAAACAGGTACATCTCTGCCACAGTTGTCTCCTTCCACTTGTGTGCCGTGATTTTGGTGAGAGAATTGTATTTGCCATGGTGTAATCACAGTATGTGTTTGTTTCCCTGACAATGATGTCCATCAGGGGTTCATCGAAGAATAACTCAAAGCAGTCCAGTTCACTGGCATTGTTCCCAAGTGGACATGATGGCTTTATTCCACTTTGTGTTTCATCAAAGTCATGGGGACTGGGAACAAACTCGTCACCGTCCTGCCAATCCCAGATGCGGTCAACTGGTGGGGTCTGGATATTGTACCGTGGTTGTGGTTGTGCAGGTTGTGGGAGTGTGGGGTCGGGTGAGGCTGGTTGTTGTGCAGAGTCAGCAGCGTGGGTAGTAGCGTGGCCTGCTGATGGTGCCACATGGGCCATGCCACCCTCACTATCACCACCACTGCCTGCTCCCTCACTCACATCATTCATACCCATCGTTACAATATCGTCATCTTCACTATCAGGTCGTGGTGTAGGGCCATGGGATGTGCTCCCAGAGTTTCTCCTTCCCCTTGGAACAACATATGAAACACTACCAGACAGCTTGCTACATCGTACATACTGCCGCTTCACTGGGGAATATTCACCCTCACTGTCACTAGAACTGCTTTCAATGACCTTGAAATCACTATCACTATCACATTCACTGCTAACATCTGGGTGTTGTACATGACCAAGTAGTTTCCTCTTTCGTCCTGGTACAGGCGAACGTGAACGTGAACAAGCCGGCCCAGCACCAGAGGTGGAAGGTTGTGGGTCATCTGGGTTTTCATCACTAATTACGTTATCCTGGGCACTTTTTCCGGTAACACTCACTTCAAAACCCTGGAATTCACTGTCACTGACATTTTCATCGCTGTTAGAGCTATCACTTGGGAACAAAAGACCTCCAATCCGCTGAGGAGTGAGGAACTTCTTACCGAGAGGCATGGTGAAAATGGACTAACAAGATGGCGTTCCCACAATGCACTGCTGGGTCCCAGATTTTTTTCACAGGGTGCACACCGACCACTGAGACCCATTCTCTCTTATGTAGGCCTACCAGGCCTTTCCCGCTTGATTTGAAGCCGCTAGAATTTGTGCGTATAAATACGTCAGAAACATTGGCTCGTAAGACGTATTTATACATCATAAAGTCAAAGGGTTAACTAAAAAAAAAACCGGTCGGAGTTTTTTTTCTCATTATGCCAGAGGGGAATCATAGGCCTGTCCCGTGTGGAAAAAATAATAATAATTGAACTTTTCGTGTCAGAGGAAAGAAAGTCTCCCTGATAACATTGAGTATACATAGTGTATAGTGTATACTACAGTGGCTCCCTAGTATATTGATGATAAAGGCTAAAGTGTCATTTGAAAACAGGTGAATTTGTAAATGAAGTGATAAGCCTATAGAGGCAGGTGCCAGAAGTCGCCAGAAACTTACCACAGGTCAGCTGTTTTTAATAATCTTCCTGGCTTGCTAGTGTACTCGCATATAATCTAGTGATACCAGTGAATAGCAGAATACAGTGTTGTAGTAGCAACTAACCAGTATTATAATGGTACTTAGTGGAGTGGAGTGACTTTCATTAGTTTCTTTTTCTTGAAATACGAGACGTTACTGTGAATTTCATATAACCTGTAGTTACCAGCGGTCGCAATATACACAACGAGAAAGCAATTATTACTACAGAAAAAAGCGTCCTTCCTCCAAATTTGCACCAGTCAACTATAGTGATAATATAGCATTTATTGTGGTGGAGACGGAAAAAAAAAAAATAGAAAAGCCAGATACAGCGATTGATAAACAAGGAGGTCAACCGTTCGTCATTGTAGGAGCTGCCAGATATCACCGGCTCTTCAACACGCAAGTTATACTTTTGTATCAGTCAAATCACATATTACTCGGGTAGATAATTTCCAGTAGATCCTCATGTGTTAGCTCAAATCACCGACCAGTATGTTTTAAATAAGTGACCCACTGATCAGAGCAGATCGACTGGTCCGAACCCTTGACTGGTCTGAACCCGGGACTGGTTTCAAACAGTTTCGTTGGACAATAAAGCAGACTGTAAACGGATGGGGTTGTAGGCGCCCTTATAAACACAAACATTAAAATCAGGAACGTGACGGTAAGCTGTCCAAATACAAAAAGAGTTAGAAACAGAAATATCAAATAGCTAGAGCTTCATTTAAGGTTATTAATATAATATTCAAGAGGTTGCTAGTGAATTGCAGTAAATCAACATTCAAATCATTATGAAGCTGTGTGTAGTCTGTGGTCAGTCAAACAAACGGGCTTCCACATGGAATAAATTGTCATTTTTGTGGAAATTGGTGTCACGCCCCTTGTGCAGATATCCCAGAACTAGCTACAAGCAGTATTAAAACAGAGAAGTGTTTCTTGGTTATGCCCAAATGAGGAAAATCTGTGGACTAAAATCACAAGGGTATTAAAAGAGGACAACATCAAAGCTGCTTTCACAGAAAACCTGGAAGCTTTCTACAACAGATGGGAACATAAAAAGTCTGGGCTGAATGGTACTGCCCTTGATACTGGCCATGTAGTCACAAACTGCAAGGCTGGAGGTGATGTCCTGGGAGACAGTAATAGTAAAGCTGGAGGTGCTGTCCTGGGAGACAGTAATGGTGAAGCTGGAGGTGCTGTCCTGGGAGACAGAAATGGTGAAGCTGGAGATACTGTCCTGGGAGACAGTAATGGTGAAGCTGGAGATTTTGTCCAGGTAGTCGGGGAATTATACGCAGGAAGGAATACATATAAATGACCTCATAGGGGACAGGAGCCATAGTAGGGAAACAAGTGTAGTCAAAGATAAAACCAATATTGCAAACTAGAAATACCGCAGGAAATAGCAAACAAGAGGACTCCAATAGCAATAGTGAGGATAAATTACCAAAAACAACTTGTGGGAGCTCCATTGTTGGTGCTAGGGAGGATAGAAGTAAGACAGGGAAACATGCACCAACAGGGAATACAGTCACAGAAACCCAAGGCAAGCGGAAACCAAGCCTGTGCACATACTATGCACTTGGTATCTGCTGGCATGGGAAATCTGGAAAAACAGATGGGACATGCAACTATGACCACCTAGAAAATGCCATGCCATATGACAACAGGAAAATGCAAACTCCCTTCCTGTAAGCTTTTTCACCCTGAAATGTGGTACCTCTTCAGTACAGGAAAGACTGTGCTATAACTTAAATTGCCAGGCATACCATCTAAAGGGGACAAAAAGATACAAAAACATCCAGGCCATGGGAAAACCTGGGTAGCCACAGCCACTCAAGAGGGAGAGGTTTTTTAGTGCCAGGAAGGAAAAAAAACTGGCAGGAAATGGCAGAAATCGTACACCAAATCCAGTCATTCCTGGAGTGGAACCACAGTCGATGGCCTCCACTCCAAACCAAAGATACAGATACTAATGCCGAAAAAAAAATCCCCCCCAGTACCAACATACCACCAGTCCGATAACATTCTTCTTTGCAAATATACAGGGTCTAAAGCCAGCAACAACAACAAAATACAGTGGACCCCGGTTAACGATTTTAATCCGTGCAAGAGGGCTCATCGTTATGCGAAATAATCGTTATGCGAATTAATTTTCCCCATAAGAAATAATGGAAATAAAATTAATCCGTGCAAGACGCCCAAAAGTATGAAAAAAAAAATTTTTTTACCACATGAAATGTTAATTTTAATACACACAAACTGAAAAAGGCATGCACAATTACATGACACTTACTTTTATTGAAGATCTGGTGATGATTGATGGGATGGGAGGAGGGGAGAGGCATTATCTTCTTACTGTTTAGAAGGGGAATCCCCTTCCATTAGGACTTGAGGTAGCAAGTCCTTTTCTGGGGTTACTTCCCTTCTTCTTTTAATGCCACTAGGACCAGCTTCAGAGTCACTGGACCTCTGTCGCACAACAAATCTGTCCATAGAGCTCTGTACCTCCCGTTTCTTCAAGACTTTCCTAAATGGGCCATAACATTGTCATTGAAATAGTCACAAGCACGGCTTGCAACAGCTGTGTCAGGGTGATTTTCATCTATAAGGTTTGCAGTTCAAACCACTCTGCACACATTTCCTTAATCTTTGAAGTAGGCACAATGGATTCCACAACTGGCATAGGCTTCTCAGGGTTAGCCCAAACCCTTCAAAATCTTTCTTAATTTCCATACTAATTCTCACCCTTTTTACCACAGGGTTGGCACTAGAAGCTTTCTTGGGGCCCATGGTCACTTATTTTCCAGAAACACCACCGAAAAACACTGTAATAATACGAAATATTCCGAGTGTATGCTTGGATGTTACCGCGGAGGCTGGCTGGTAAACAATGGGACGGCCGGCACATGTGAGGGCACATTGGACGCGTCTCGGACGAAAATCGGTATGCGGGTTTTTAATCGGTATGCGGGGCAAAAATTTTGCGATAAAAGTAATCGTTATGCGGAAAAATCGCTATGCGATGCCATCGTTATGCGGGGGTCCACTGTACCTTACATCCGTGGACTGCTTGCAGAGGCAAAGGCAATGTTCGCGGCTTTCACTGAGACCCACATAAAGGATCACTTGGACAACGAAATATGGATCCCAGGTTACAATCTATACAGATGTGACAGAGTGAACAGGCAAAAGGGGGGGGTTGGCCTGTACATTGCAGAGTCACTTGTTTGCACAGAACTGCTTAATGCCTCAAATGACGTAGTGGAAGTTTTAGCAGTAAAGGTCGAGAACCAAAACCTAGTCATTGGGGTAGTCTACAAGCCTCCGGATGCAACATCCCAGCAATTCCAGGAACAGCTGTTAAAAATTGACCACTGTCTGGAAAATCTTCCAGCTCCTGCACCCAACATCTTGCTCTGGGGGATTTCAACTTAAGGCACCTAAAATGGAGGAATATAGCAAATAATATTGTTGCAGTAATAACACCAGGAGGCAGCTCTGATGAAAACTCACACTCACACGAGCTTTTAAATCTCTGCACAAAATTCAATTTAAACCAGCAAATAATAGAGCCTACTAGACTGGAGAATACACTAGACCTCATCTTCACTAACAATGATGATCTGATAAGAAATGTCACCATATCAAAAACAATATACTCAGATCACAACATAATTGAGGTTCAGACATGTATGCGTGGAGCCCCAGACCGACCAAAATGAGACTAGTCACGAGGGAGCATTCACCAAATTCAACTTCAATAACAAAAACATAAAGTGGGACCAAGTAAACCAAGTCCTAACGATATAAGCTGGGGAAAATATACTAAGCAACACAGACCCAAACTTATGCCTAGAACAGATTAACTCGGTGGCACTCGATGTATGCACAAGGCTTATTCCTCTAAGAAAAAGGAGGAGTAGATGTAAAATAGAAAGAGACAGGCGCTCCCTTTTACAGGCGACGGAAAAGAATAAACAGAGCGGCTAAAAGAGGTCAATATATCTGAAATGCGCAGGGAAGACACTGGTCAGAGAAATAGCAAGCATCGAACTTAAGCTAAAAGAATCCTTTAGGAGTCAGGAATCGCGGGAAGAACTAAAAGCTATAAATGAAATCGAAAGAAACCCAAAGTATTTCTTCTCCTATGCCAAATCAAAATCGAGAACAACGTCCAGTATTGGGCCCCTACTTAAACAAGATGGGTCCTACACAGATGACAGCAAGGAAATGAGTGAGCTACTCAAGTCCCAATATGACTCAGTTTTTAGCAAGCCGCTAACCAGACTGAGAGTCGAAGATCAAAATGAATTTTTTATGAGAGAGCCACAAAATTTGATTAACACAAGCCTATCCGATGTTATCCTGACGCCAAATGACTTCGAACAGGCGATAAATGACATGCCCATGCACTCTGCCCAGGGCCAGACTCATGGAACTCTGTGTTCATCAAGAACTGCAAGAAGCCCCTATCACGAGCCTTTTCCATCCTATGGAGAGGAGCATGGACACGGGGGTCGTCCCTAGTTACTAAAAACAACAGACATAGCCCCACTCCACAAAGGGGGCAGTAAAAGCAACAGCAAAGAACTACAGACCAATAGCACTAACATCCCATATCATAAAAATCTTTGAAAGGGTCCTAAGAAGCAAGATCACCACCCATCTAGAAACCCATCAGTTACACAACCCAGGGCAACATGGGTTTAGAACAGGTCGCTCCTGTCTGTCTAAACTACTGGATCACTACGACAAGGTCCTAAATGCACTAGAAGACAAAAAGAATGCAGATGTAATATATACAGACTTTGCAAAAGCCTTCGACAAGTGTGACCATGGCGTAATAGCGCACAAAATGCGCGCTAAAGGAATAACAGGAAAAGTCGGTCGATGGATCTATAATTTCCTCACTAACAGAACACAGAGAGTAGTCGTCAACAGAGTAAAGTCCGAGGCAGCTACGGTGAAAAGCTCTGTTCCACAAGGCACAGTACTAGCTTCCATCTTGTTCCTCATCCTCATATCCGACATAGACAAGGATGTCAGCCACAGCACGTGTCTTCCTTTGCGGATGACACCGAATCTGCATGACAGTGTCTTCCATTGCAGACACTGCAAGGCTCCAGGCGGACATCAACCAAATCTTTCAGTGGGCTGCAGAAAACAATATGAAGTTCAACGATGAGAAATTTCAATTACTCAGATATGGTAAACATGAGGAAAGTAAATCTTCATCAGAGTACAAAACAAATTCTGGCCACAAAATAGAGCGAAACACCAACGTCAAAGACCTGGGAGTGATTATGTCGGAGGATCTCACCTTCAAGGCCCAAATAAACATTGTATCAATCGCATCTGCTAGAAAAATGACAGGATGGATAATGAGAACCTTCAAAACTAGGGAGGCCAAAAGCCCATGATGACACTCTTCAGGTCACTTGTTCTATCTAGGCTGGAATATTGCTGCACTCTAACAGCACCTTTCAAGGCAGGTGAAATTGCCGACCTAGAAAATGTACAGAGAACTTTCACGGCGCGCATAACGGAGATAAAACACCTCAATTACTGGGAGCGCTTGAGGTTTCTAAACCTGTATTCCTGGAACGCAGGAGGGAGAGATACATGATTATATACACCTGGAAAATCCTAGAGGGACTAGTACGAACTTGCACACGAAAATCACTCACTACGAAAGCAAAAGACTTGGCAGACGATGCACCATCCCCCCAATGAAAAGCAGGGGTGTCACTAGCACGTTAAGAGACCATACAATAAGTGTCAGGGGCCCGAGACTGTTCAACTGCCTCCCAGCACACATAAGGGGGATTACCAACAGACCCCTGGCAGTCTTCAAGCTGGCACTGGACAAGCACCTAAAGTCAGTTCCTGATCAGCCGGGCTGTGGCTCGTACGTTGGTTTGCGTGCAGCCAGCAGCAACAGCCTGGTTGATCAGGCGCTGATCCACCAGGAGACCTGGTCACAGACCGGGCCGCGGGGGCGTTGACCCCCGAAACTCTCTCCAGGTAAACTCCAGGTATGCACTGCGTGCTCCAGTTTTTTTTTATATGGTGCACACTGACCACACAGACCTATTCTTTCACATGTGGGCCTACCAGCTTTCTCCTGCTTGATTCGAAGCCGCTAGAATTTATGAGTACATATACGTCAAATCCTAGGTAGTAGGTTGGTAGACAGCAACCGCCCAGGGAGGTACTACCGTCCTGCCAAGTGAGTGTAAAACGTAAGCCTGTAATTGTTTTACACGATGGTAGGATTGCTGGTGTTTTTTCTGTCTCATAAACATGCAAGATTTCAGGTACGTCTTGCTACTTCTGCTTACACTTAGGTCACACTACACATACATGTACAAGCATATGTATACACACCCCTCTGGGTTTTCTTCTATTTTCTTACTAGCTCTTGTTCTTGTTTATTTCCTCTTATCTCCATGGGGAAGTGGAACAGAATTCTTCCTCCGTAAGCTATGCGTGTTGTAAGAGGCGACTAAAATGCCAGGAGCAAGGGGCTAGTAACCCCTTCTCCTGTATATATTACTAAATATGAAAGGAGAAACTTTTGTTTTTCCTTTTGGGCCACCCCACCTCGGTGGGATACGGCTGGTGTGTTGAAAGAAAGAAGAAGATATACGTCAAACACGGTACCTCGTAAGACGTATATATACGACCGAAACAGTCAAAGAGTTAAGGGTTAATAAATGTCCTAACTGTACATAAGTGTCTTTTTCCACATCAAGTCAGTATCACCATACAATTTCCTCATAGGCCTGTATACATTGTACATATAGTACTTGTAGAAATAAAGATTATCATCATCTTTGGAATTTTTCTCTTTTGTTAACTTACTATTTACCTGTAAACCAAGACTACTTAAGTGTTTAATGATTGTGTAAACTACCCGTTTAGTCTCTCCATCATCAGATCTGTTTTTTACGGTAACTTATTGGCACTCAGTTTCACTTTACAGCTATTTTTGCTTTACAGCAGTAGCCAAGAATCTAACCTGCTGTATAAGCAGGACCCTCCTGCACAGCAGTAGACCAGAACCTAACCTGATGTATAAGCAGGACCCTCCTGTACAGCAGTAGCCCAGAACCTAACCTGCTGCACAAGCAGAACCCTCCTGTACTAAGAGTTTAATTTTATCTATATGTTAGGAAGTAAAGTATTAATGACTGGTGTACAGGTGACCCCACTAACAACCAATATGTTTTAACCTAACAACACATATAGCTCACACTGCACAGTACCTGATCACACACACATACATGGTATGTCCTCTGCAATATCCAGTACAGAGTCTAATCTCATACTTTTAGAAAAATAAATAATAAAAATTTTGCTGTGCTAATAGCAATTCTTCAAATATCACTTTAGCAGTTTACTACATGTAGGCACAAAATTCAAGAATAACTAAATGTTTATAAATCTTTCTTTCTTTCAACACACCAGCCGTATCCCACCGAGGCGGGGTGGCCCAAAAGGAAAAACAAAAGTTTCTCCTTTCACATTTAGTAATATATACAGGAGAAGGGGTTACTAGCCCCTTGCTCCTGGCATTTTAGTCGCCTCTTACAACACGCATAGCTTACGGAGGAAGAATTCTGTTCCACTTCCCCATGGAGATAAGAGGAAATAAACAAGAACAAGAGCTAGTAAGAAAATAGAAGAAAACCCAGAGGGGTGTGTATACATATGCTTGTACATGTATGTGTAGTGTGACCTAAGTGTAAGCAGAAGTAGCAAGACGTACCTGAAATCTTGCATGTTCATGAGACAGAAAAAAGGACACCAGCAATCCTACCATCATGAAAAACAATTACAGGCTTTCGTTTTACACTCACTTGGCAGGACGGTAGTACCTCCCTGGGCGGTTGCTGTCTACCAACCTACTACCTACAATGTTTATAAATATTACCATAATTTTTAAAAAGGGGTGGAGGGGTAAGCCAGAGGAAGGCCTCGGTCAGATGACTTGCATCAGGAAACACTTGTCCTGTTTCCTGACAAACCTTACCTAACCTAACCTCAAGCATCCTAGTGGCACATTTAGCATAAATTAGTTAATAGTATCATGACAACACTGAAGGCAGAAAATGCTTTATTGGTAAAACATTTCACGTATAAAGGGGCGCTTATCAAATACAAGATGGTCCTGCGTTACAGCACTTCGCTTTACAGTGTTTTGCTAATACAGCAGCTTTCAATTATGCCCATTCTTCATTTATTCAGGCTTCCTACAATAAATATATTCACCATGCACTAGATGCTAAGGACAAAAATATTTTAAGTAATGTGTGTACTGTATATGCATTTTGAGGTCTAACTCTATTCCTCACTTAATATATGACAGTGTAAACATGTTATCAGGCTTTTATATTCATCTGAAAGTGAAAAAAGACTATGTTTCACTTTATAGTGATTTTCACTTTAGAGCAGTAGCCCAGAACCTAGCCTGCTGCATAAATGGGGCCCGCCTATACACAGAAAACGTGGAATAATTTTTTATCTTCAACATGCTGGTCGTCTCCCACCAAGGCAGGGTGACCCGAAAAAGAAGAAACAAAAGTTTTTCTTCTTTTTACATTTAGTAGTGTACAGGTGAAAGGCTTACTAGCCCCTTGCTCCCTTATAAACAAATAAAGTACAATAAATAAGCACTCACCTTTAAGACAGTGCTGTACACAAGTGAGAAGACACAGTAACACTCCTTCATGACATGTGCAAATGTATTCCATAAACCACATCATAATCATCAATATAAAATAATGTTACACACAGCATGCTTACAAATTTGACTTTACTGTGGATGATGGTCAACAAAAATTAATGTACATGCAGAGCAAGTTTAATGAAGCATCAAAATTATATACAAGGAATAAATCTGGAAAAATACATGTTAATGCAGTCATTACAGTACCTACCTGCACTCATTATGGTACTTACCTGCACTCATTACAGTACCTACCTGCACTCATTACAGTACCTACCTGCACTCATTACAGTACCTACCTGCACTCGTTACAGTACATACCTGCACTTTACATTTCCTACCTGGACTCATAGTACCTACCCGCATTCATTACAGTACCTACCTGCATTCATTACAGTACCTAACTGCCAGTCAATGCCTTTGGAAGGCTTTTTCCTCCTCAACATTTTCTATGAACTACAAAACTCCTACAGAAAACTTCCAGACTGCTATAATTATGCATCTGTAACCTGTAATATTCTCCTTATGTCCTAATGTAACATTCCCCATATGTACTCTTTGTACTCTTAACTCAGTACTTTTTCTCAGGATATTGGTTTTTTACTCAATACATAACATAGCACCTTTGTATCTCTCGAGTACATATTCAATGATTAGTGATACTCACTATAAACTAAAGAAGAAAATATTTTAAGGTAAGTAATGTGTGTACTGTACATGCATTTTTTTAGACCTGGCTATACTGCTCACTTAATGTATGATAGTGTAAACATGTTATGAGGATTTTATATGCATTTGAAAATTTCACCCTACAGCAATTTTCGCTTTACATCAGTAGCCCGGAACCTAACCTGCTGTATAAGCATGGCCCTACTGTAAGACACACATGCAACAGTCAGGTATCAACTTGTGGGTATTGAATACCATTGTCATCATGATAACGAACTTTTCTTTTTTTTTAACGAGTCGGCCATCTCCCACCGAGGCAGGGTGACCCAAAAAGAAAGAAAATCCCCAAAAAGAAAATACTTTCATCATCATTCAACACTTTCACCTCACTCACACATAATCTGTTTTTGCAGAGGTGCTCAGAATACAACAGTTTAGAGGCATATATGTATAAAGATACACAACATATGAACATATCTTCATTTAACAACTAAGAATAACACAGGAAATACTCTTGCTCAGTAAGAGCTTGTTTTCCCTGATTAATGATCTCTTCAAGAGGCTCACAATTACCAGCATCTTTAAAACTTAATTTTTTCCAATTTTACCCCAAAACTGTTTCCTCACAAATGTACCAAACAACTACACAGTACAAAAAGTTATGCATCTGATACAAAAATATATGCTATAATAATAGTTTTATCTTTACTGTGTAAACTTATCAAATTTGGAGACAAAATCCACAACTGACTTAATTTTATCAGAAAATATGAGTCTGCCAAACATGCACTATCAAACCAAACTGCCTTCAATGTCCAAGGTGCTGTATGCCTCTACATGTTTAGTGCTTCCCCATGAATCTGACAATAATCGACCTCATCTGTAACCTGCACTTATCTAACTGAACTTGTACAGTTTGTCATCAAAATTCTTTAATATTTTTGAATTATCTTCCACAAATGCAGTCTCATAATAGCATTCTATCCAGTATCCTCTATATATCAAGTATTAAATCTAACCATACAATTCTCTGTGTATAAGTATTATAATGCACACTAAGGAACCTGTGCATCTTTCTAAAAAAAAAAAGTTTAGATACATGTTGTTTCAGAGAGAGCTCTATACATCTTTCTTCTTTCAACGCACCCGCCATATCCCACTGAGGTGGGGGTGGCCCAAAAGGAAAAACTAAAGTTTCACCTTTTAAATTTAGTAATATATACAGGAGAAGGGGTTACTAGCCCCTTGCTCCCGGCATTTTAGTCGCCTCTTACGACACGCATAGCTTATGGAGGAAGAATTCTTGGAGACTTCTATACATATGTACTAATAAAACCTCTCCTGCATTCACTTAAGTCTAACTTGGCTCACTTAAAAAACTAACTCTTAAGAATATAGTCTTGCAAATCATAATTACTATGTTTGCTACAGCTAATTTTTCACACCTATCAAGCACAAGATACTAGTGAAAAAACTACCAAATTAATGAGCAAACCTATTCACTATTAAGAGTAAAATTGCAGTAACAGTAAAACCCCAGTAATATAAGAAATGGTGATCCTGCGCTCTCTGTGTTTTATCATTGTATTGTATTTCCAAATTGAAAAAAAACATCTAGCTGATTAAGGCATGATTCCACAGCATTAATAATTAATGATACTAGAGACTTGTTGTATGCTGGTGATGACATGTTAAAGAATCTTCTGAAAGGTGTTGTCAATTTTTTTTTTTTAGCACACCGGCTGTCTCCCACTGAAGCAGGGTGACCTATAAAGAAAAACCAATGTTTTTCTTTTTACATTTAGTAATGTATACAGAAGAAGAAGTTACTAGCCCCTTGCTCCCAGCATTTTAGTGGCCTCTTACAAGACGCACGACTTGCCGAGGAAAAATTCTTTTCCACAGGTGTTGCCAACATTCCTTGGTAAATAATCCTAAGCAAAAACATATAAAAGAAAGTATATACTGTAAAACAGCGAATAAAACTGCAGTTGACATATACTGTGTGCTCAATAATAAATTTCTAAATTATATTCTGTGATATACAGTATTATAGCCATGTATCTTCAAAGTTTTCAATAAAACTGCCTTGATTAAATTTAACAGAAAAAAAAACACATAAAAAGCTAAAAATATAATCTCACCCAGCCACAGTAGGAAGCAATTACCATGGCAAAAAGCTTTTTAGAACTGAAATCCCACACAATATCAGTAAGATGTTTCTGGGGTTTTAAAGTAGTCTGCAAGTATCATGCAAAATGCACAATGCTCATCTATCTGACTTTGTGAGTTGTTATATTGTTTTTATACAGGAAAGAGCATGAGAGAACACCAACACGCTCCCACTTACCTTAGTCTTTATCTAGTGAGCGCATATGCAAGGGAGAGAAAAAGAGAAGAGAAGTCAGCAAGAAAAATTGGTGAAAATATAAGAGACATGCAGCCATTGACAGGCACTTACAAAGACTCACATTGGCTTCATACACAGAGTCCACTCACAAGACAATACACATGAGTTTTCGTCTCACTAAGACCTCATTTACAATGGAATGTCAAAGTGGACCAACAGGTACTGTTTTGTGTATTAAGTTTTATGTATAAATGCCTCTTCAGATTACTGTTTTATAAGCATTTCACACTGTTAGCATTTAAATGTTAATACTACTGTTAATTAACAGTTATTACTGCATCACCATTAGCTGGGTTAATGTCTACTTCAAAAAAGCATCTACAGACAATGTTATGCAATTGCAAATGCTAATTCTAATGATAACTTAGGCCAGAAAATCTATATTTAATAATTACAAAGAAATGTACAATTACATCTATGTGAATGCACTAAATGTTAAAATATTTAGCCACTTCAAAGGATATTAAGAAAAAAAAAATGACTTACTAAAAAAATGCAAGGTTTGAGCCTTCTTTAATTACTGCAATTTAAATGTTCAAAACCTTAAAATTATTTATTAATGGTGCCATTTAAAAGTGAATCAACACAAGTAATATTAAATAGCCATACACAGCCTCTCCTCACTTAGCAACGTACTCGTTTACCGACGACTTGGGCTTACGATGGGCTCTCTGACCAGTATTCATACCTAAATAATGTATATTAGAGCTAATTTCCTCTATTCTGTTCATTTTAATATACAGTACACTACTGTATAAACATTTGAAAATATATCAGAAATGTTATAAATGGTGTAAAGGTGACATTAAAACAATATCAAAGATGATTGACACAAACCCACTACCATTATAGTATGATCCTTGCTTAGTGACGAATGTGTTTACCAATGTGGTATTAGGAACAGAACTCCGTCATTAAGTGTGGAGAGGCTATATCTTACTTTATTCTTAAATACGAAAAATCATTTTTGTTCAGGGTTGAATGAATTATTATAAGGAATAATATCCAATAACAATAGCCCAGATTGTGCCAGAATTTAGGACACTTTCATATAATTCACACTGGACACTTTCATCAAATTTATGTAAGGAACTTTCATCGAATTTACATTTCTGCCTTAAACAGTTTAGATACCCCAGTTATTTTCTAAAATGGTGAAGTTGTTCTCATATTAACACAAATTCCATTAAAGAAGCAGAACAAGGACAAACAACCAGTATTGGGCAGAGGAGGATTCTGTGCTTCATGAAGCCCCCAATAAAATTTAACAATTGCTGAATATTCACAGGGTAGCTCTAAACCCATTTGGGTCATGGAATGCCTGGGGACTGAGAAGCAATCGGATTTGATCCGAGGAATGGGAGGGTTTGCTCCACTTCCTTTCATCAAGAAAGGCTGTAACAGTACTATGATTGACAGTCTGGGATATATAGTATGCAGACTTGCCAGTATATGATCACTGTATATGAGGGGTCCCCAACCTGTGGCTTGAGGGCCACATGTGGTCCTTCTAAGAAATGGATGCAGCCCTTACATGAGATTATGAATTCACTTTTATACTGATTCCACATTGTACAGTGTCAACAATTACAAAATATTTAAAGCCAATTTACATTAAAACCTTATTGCCTCCTCTAACAACCACCTTTTACTTCTGGTGCACATGACTGATGTGAATACAACTGATAATTGTGGCCCTCCTTTAAACTTGGCTTTTCAAATTGGCCCTTTCATGCCAAAAGGGTGGGGACTACTGCTGTATATCATAAATACCAAATATCATCTTAATATGCTTTACAACCTATAAGCAACTTGCAAACTCTATATTACAGGTGGAGGTTTTCTAAAATCATGCAATGCTGAATTCAAAAACAAAATGTTTGGATCTGTAATTATCAACTTGTGTCCACCATCAACTTTGTAAGACCTGGAACCAACTGGAGTAAGAACAATTTTGTTCAGAAAAAAAGTGACCTGGTATCTGAACATTTTTCTGGAGTCTGAACATGCCGGCTTGTTTAAAATTCAGTTGTAAAAAAACATTTACAGGAAATCTGTTTCAAAAGTGTTTTAATGTGACCTGTGACACTGACCTAATTCTCAGAGACTTTTGGAAGAGTCAGTTCAACATCCTCCAGTGTCTGAGGCTGATAATTAAAGCCTGGGAAATACTGTTTCAGACATCAAACTTTTCATGGTTCAACCACCACCTAGGAACCAATTAAGTTCAAAGACTGAGGTTCCACTGTACATGAAAACCACAAGCAATGAATAACAAAAATATGAGTAATTTTCCTTTAAACATTAACAGAAAATACACAAATTAAATATAAATTTTAGCCAAGACAAGGCATAAGGCATTTAATACACGACAGCCTGTTAACAAATAAAGATTTCTGCTAACAAGTGATCCACATAACAATGATTTAGAAAAATGAGGATAACTTTAATAAAAGAGGCAGAAAAGTAGATTCGCATCTTTACCAGGGCAAAAGCAAACAACAGTCCTAAATTCTAGGAAAATGCAAGTTATTGGCACTAAACATTATTCATATAGTTGTTCAATGAACCCTTGCTACAAAGATAATTATTACCTTAAATCCTGCACCTATCTATGTACAAAACTAGTCTCCAAAATTTATACAACAGGGTGAACTCCCACTTATCCAGATCAATTTAGGTACAACAATCTTCTGTTTGAGTTATTAGTCCGATCAAGCAAGCTTTTTTATTTTTGTCTAATTCTAGGCCATAGCAAAATCTTACTAATTCAAATAACAGAAATTAATTTGATACATGTGAGTTACAGAGGTGGTTAGTACAGAGCCTGCACTCCCAGGGAAGTGTCAGGATGTTGCAACTCAGTGGGTAATTTAAATTACAGTGTCTGAAGATTTCTGATACGATATCTAAGGAATGAGCGATGATGATTGAATTTTCCTTCTTTGGGTTATCTTATCTTTGTGGGAAACAGCTACTGTCTCAAAAAATAACATATATATAATCAAATTTTAATAATAATAAAATAAAATAAAACTTAAAAAATTAAATCAGGAAACAGGTGAGGTTTGAACCCAAGGCAAGCAAGTTGTAAAACTCACAGGTCAGTGTGTTAACACACTGGCCTGTGAGTTTTAGGACTCCCTTGCTATGGGTTCAAACCACGTGATGCCCCCGGAATTTTGCAGTCTTTGCCATCCCTTCTAGGGAGGAAGACAATACCCCAATAACAGTGAATGGCTGATTTTCAAAGAAATTCCATGATTTGTTTGCAATCATTTCATTATGATTTTGAAAGTCAGTTAAGAATTTTTTTTCCTTTTTCTGCAAACTATGAGAAAAAGTGGTCATGGTACGTGGCAATCCTTCGTCATTAGTATATTTATTTTTTTAACACACCGGCTGTATCCCACCAAGTTTTTCTTTTTAAATTTAGTAATTTAAAAGAAAAAAGTATTGTGCAAATTAAATGTTTCTCTACTTCAATAATTTTTTACCACATTACACATCTTCCACTAAGGTAGGATGATTCCATAAAAAAGATACATTCACCATCATTCATTAAATAGCCGTCTTGCCAGAAGCATGCAGACATGACAATTCAAATGACCCCCTCATAACTATAACATCCCCACCTCCTGGAATCAAGTCTGGCTAAGAGGTTTATCCCTGATTCCCCTCATAAATGTTACACTGCAACATTTAAAATCCTTAAAACCATTTGTCTTCCCTCAGCCTGATGAAGCAAGCTCGCACATGCCTGCTGGGCGCTCAAGACATTACCACCTAAAACTTCCTTCACATCCTCTCTCCAACCCTATTTTTATTGAAGATTATTTTTTCTTTAACAGTTTTCTCTGTGAATGTAAAGCTGGATTTGCAGCGAGAAAAACAAGCGACTATATCAAGATCAAATTTGTTGTTGTATTTGCATTTCCAGTCCAGAGGATCCAGATAAGGGAAGTTCAATGTTTCAAAATTATAACAGCCATTAATTATTTACAAAACAGAAAAATACGAAACTAAAATCTTACCGTTATTTTTTAAGATACAATCAAACTTAATTACTTGTTTTGGGCAACTTTAACACTATGTACATTTTTATGATTCCTATCTACCCTAAGTTTTGCTATTACCCTAAGTGTTGCTATTATCCTATAAAAAGAATAACTTGTGAGATCTATGTACATGCGTAACTTACAGTCCAAAATAAGAGAAAAGACAATAGATACCTTTTCATCATGGGAGCCAAGGAGGGCATCAAGCCACTGGTATATGTGGCCATCATCAGCCAGGAGCTGTGGATCAAATGAAGGACCACAGCAGAGCACAGCACTTGAAGCATGCAGAGCGCACAGTTCAAATTCAGACGGTTGACGATTTCCAGAATCTGGACTCTAAAAGGAGAAAGAGAATGGCTTAAATCAATACCATACCACTAACATCAGGATTGGTGAAGGATTACATGAAAATTGCATTCTTTAATAATGTATTCAGGGGCAGCACCAAGAAGGGAAGAGAAGGGGAGGGAGTTAAAGTACCTGCCATAATTTTGATTAGCCCCAAAGCCCCAAGTAAATACAATAAATACAATATTCTTTAATAACTCTTTCTTCTGTATAAAATACTAAATGTAAAAAGAATAAACACTTCAAAGTTTTTTCTTTTTCGGGTAGCCTTGCCTCGGTGGGAGAGGGTCTGTACATTGAGAAAAAAAAATCTGCTTTAAGTGACATCCCCTAGATCCCTCTTCCAACCCTCCTATACATACAAAACTTCTGGAGCTACCCCTTACTGCACTATGCATAATTAAAGTTTTGCACTGTTTAATTACCATTTGAATTTTCAGTTGGTAAGCCTGCAAATTTTGGGCCTACCTATTAACTTTCATCTAGATGATGTAATCTATATTTTACTCTTAAAACTCATGAATGGTTTTAGCCAGAACTTTGCTCTCCTCTAGCTTATTCAACTTCTCTACCTCCCAAAGGTTTTAGAAACATTTCTAAACATATCAAAACTTGTATGGATGTTGTCTTGACTTTTATGACTTGAGACGAAAATTTATATACTAGGCCATTGAAAAAAAAAAAAGCGTTCAGTCATATAAATTCTGCAGTAAGGCTAAAATTCTTTCTCATTGTTGATCCTATTTACACTGTAATAATGCTGGTAAAATTACCGACACAATGTTAGGTAAAAGGACACTAATGCGGCATTTTATTGTGGCAACATTTCACTCTCCAGGAGCTTTGTCAATCAACAATAAAATATTGCATTAGCTGCACTTGTGTCCTTTTACCTAACATATTTACACTGAATCTGAATGCAAGACTGATGAAGCTGAAAGGTTAGACTACACATGAAAGAGACCAGCTCAAGAACCAAGTCACACATTTAAATTCAAAATATTATTTTTTTTTAACACATCAGCCACTTCCCACCAAGGCAGGATGGCTTGAAAATGAAAAACTTTCATCACTATTCACTCCATCACTGTCTTGCCAGAGGCATGCTTACACTACAGTTATAAAACGGCAGCATCATTAACAGTCATCCTTCAGAGTGCCGGCACTGTACATGTACTTCCCATCTCCAAGACTCAAGTCTGGCCTGCCGGTTTCCCTGAATCCCTTCATGTTACCTTGCTCACACTCCAA
Organism: Cherax quadricarinatus; assembly: GCF_026875155.1. Classification (NCBI taxonomy): domain Eukaryota; kingdom Metazoa; phylum Arthropoda; class Malacostraca; order Decapoda; family Parastacidae; genus Cherax; species Cherax quadricarinatus. The sequence continues at coordinate 18,783,702 of NC_069458.1, read as the reverse complement.
CAGCATGTCAAGTCCTAAAAACCATTTGTCTCCATTAGCTCCTATCTAACGCTCATGCATGCTTGCTGGAAGTCCAAACCCCTCACACACAAAACCTCCTTTACCCCCTCCCTCTAACCTTCCCTAGGCTGACCCCTACCCCGCCTTACCTCCAATACAGATTTATACACTCTCGAAGTCATTCTATTTTGTTCCATCCTCTCTACATATCCAAACCACCTCAACAACCCCTCCTCAGCTCTCTGGATAATAATTTTGATAAACCTGCATCCCCTCGTAATTTCCAAACTACGAATTTTCTGCATCATATTCACACCACACATTGCCTGCTCTCAGACATGACATCGCCACTGCCTCCAGCCTTCTCCATGTTGCAACATTCACCACCCATGCATCACACCCATATAAGAGTGTTGGTATAACTATATTCTCACACATCCCCTCTTTGCTTCCATGGACAAAGTTCTTTGTCTCCGCAGACTCCTCTGTGCACCACTCACCTTTTTCCCCTCTTCAATTCCGTGATTCATCTCATCTTTCATAGACCTATCTGCTGATACGTCCACTCCCAAATATTTGAATACGTTCACCTCCTCCATACTCTCCTCTCTCAAATCTGATATCCAGTCTTTCGTTACCTAATTCATATTCAAATACGTGTACTTTATTTTTTTATGCAGTATACAGATTGAGCATTTACATGTAATAAAACATTGTTAGGCATAAAAGCCACTAATATGCTGTGTATTTCAGGTAAACTAATCCTAATTCTTAAAGAATACTTAAGAACTAACACATTATATAAGGGAACAGAAGTACTGTACATGTAAGCAAAAAGTTCAAAGACTGAAGAAAAATGAGATGAAATTATTTCCAGATTAAGTTAGGAGTATTAAATAATAAGTACATCAAAAGGGGTGGGAAATTCCTACATATGCACATAATAAATACAGAGGAAATGCATGTACTGCAAGTTTATAAAGAAAACACAATATCCTTCATTCTACCAGCCTGAAAGTATTACCTCAAGCCAATTCTATCACACCCTGAAAATCAACAACCAAAACATAATACAGTCAGGTCTCGATTACTGTGAATAATGAACCCCTTGAGGTGGTCTCATCATTCGAATTCACACTATTCAATTATATGTGATTTTTGTACACAATTTGAAGAGTTTAGGGGAAAACTAGCATTAATTAATTTCGCACTAAATAAAAATTCTCACTATTAGGACTCATAATAATCGAGACCTAGCTTTATGTCAAATTCCACACTCTCAGGGTGAAGTCAAAATGCTTCAAGTTACTATACCTTATACCCAAATGGTGCTCCAAAAACTCCACTCCATGAGGCAAAAAGGTAAAAGAGGCCTTTTCGAAGACTTCTTGGAATGAGCGTCAGTCTCTGTTCCACTGTCGTAAAGAAGAAAGAATTTCACAAAATGGCATTTTTCAAGACACTAATACAAATCATTTTCTTCTTTCAACAAACTGGCCATATCTCACTGAAGTAGGGTGGCTCAAAAAGAAAAACAATAGTTTCTCTTTTTAAATTTAGTAATGTATAGAAGAGAAGGGGTTACTAGTGCTCCTGGCATTTTAGTCGCCTCTTACAACACGCATGACTTACAGAAGAAGAATTCTTTGCCAATTCCCCATGGAGATAAAAAGAAATGAAGAAGACCAAGAACTAATAAGAAAATAGAAGAAAACCCAGAGGGTTGTGTATATATATGCTTGTACATGCAAGTGTACTGTGACCTAAGTGTAAGTAGAAATAGCAAGATGTACCTGAAATCTTGCATGTTTATGAAACAGAAAAAGACACCAGCAATTCTACCATCATGTAAAACAACTACAGGCTTAACCCTTAAACTGTCCAAACGTAGATCTATGTTCACTCACGTGGCGCTCTGAATATTTTAAAAAATAAAAAAAATCTTTTTTTTTTCTTTTAAAATGAAGAGCACATTTTTCTACATGTTATAGGATTAAAAAAAAAATTTAGGGTCAGTACTTACTGAGATATAAGACCGTGAAGTTGGCTCTGGATGCTCACCTGTCGGCAACATCGACTTCTGCCACTTGCAGAAGTGTTGCCAATATATCTTTTTTTTTCTCATTATTTTATTTTTTTTTCAACAAGTCGGCCGTCTCCCACCGAGGCAGGGTGACCCAAAAAAAGAAAGAAAATCCCCAAAAAGAAAATACTTTCATCATCATTCAACACTTTCACCACACTCACACATTATCACTGTTTTTGCAGAGGTGCTCAGAATACAACAGTTTAGAAGCATACACATATAAAGATACACAACATATCCCTCCAAACTGCCAATATCCCAAACCCCTCCTCATTATTATTTTAATTTATATATTTTTTATGTTTTGATAATTACAATTCATAATAGTTCTTGTAATTTCATAGCCAATCTTTGTTCTGACACTAATATTAGGTACTGAAATAGTGCTCAAATAGTCACAATCACACCGACAGGTGAACACTTACACCTGCCTGGGTTATTTACTATTGTCTAGAAATATATACAAAGTATTTATAGGTCCCAGCAATGTTTTAGATACCCTGGCATATACCTTGAAGCATGGTGTTATGAAAGGCATCCCTATACTGTTGACAGCCTAGCGACATCTGATAAATTCCCACTGCTCCAGCTAACTCTCGCTCTGTTTATCACTGTTACACACAAATATGTCTTGTCTCTCTCTCTATTTATCTGTTTGTCTGTCTGTCTGTCTGTCTCTGCTTATCTGTCTTTCTGTCTGCCTGGAGTATATGTATATCGCACTCCTTGAAGAATCGTGTTATGGCATCTTTGATATTGTTTTAATGTCATCTTTGCATCATTTTTAACCTTTCTGGTATATTTTTAAATGTTTGTACAGTAATGTACAGTATATTGTAATAAACAGAATAGAGGAAATCAAGTCTGATATACATTATTTAGGTATGTAAACTGGTCAGAGAGCCAGTCGTAAGTCCGAGTTGTCGGTAAACAAGTACGTCTCTAAGTGAGGAGAGGCTGCACTTGATATAGGCAGAACATCTTAATAAAAAAACATCTTCTTTTACTATATTTTTTTCATTATTAAGATAAAGGACTGTAAGCCACAATCAACTAAAATTTAAATATACAGTGGTAACTTGAGTTACAAACTTAATTCATTCCAGAAGGCTGTTCGAGTACCAATACCAAATGAATTTGTTCCCATAAGGAATAATGTAAATTAGATTAGTCCATTTCAGACCCCCAAAAATGCACTTACAAAAGCATGTACAAAAACACACATACATAATTGTTCGAGTTGGGAGCAGTTCGAAACTCAAGGTACCACTGTATTCTACAATATGATAAATAAATTAAAGACAGGGCACCATGGGCATACTTTAGCTTGTGTAATAACAAACAGTAATACATAATTACATCTGTAACTACAGTACTTAAATATTTGTATTTCAAAGAAGTAAGCTAGTGTCAAGAAAGTGGATTTAGAGTAATGCACAATGATGTAAGGATGTCTTCAAATCAGAATGGGGATGTCAGGTGCTTACATGAGAAGCTTCCAATGAGTTTGCGAACAAAATGGCAAAAGTGTGTCTTGATCTGCAGGAGTGTGTTATCCTTGTCGTTCTCGCTCTCGAGGTAGAGGCGAGCACCTTCCATGTACTCCAAGTATCGCTTCAGCAAGGCTCCCGTGTCTCCATCGATAACATTTTCACTGTAGGAACAATAATCTAGCAATTAATAAATGGATGGCTAACTGGGAAGACAGGAGTAAGCATAAATATTTGAAAACCAGTCACACAGTGTATCAAGACACACAGTAACAGAAAATGAACTCAATCTTTAGGTGATACAGCAAAATTCAGCATAACAATGGGTAGTTAGGTAATGCAGAGCAAAATACTGAACATCAAGATATAGTACGTATATGTTTTCTGTTTGCACAGTGGCCGTCTCCCACTGAAGCAGGGTGACCCGAAAAAAAAAAGAAACAAAAAGTTTTTCTCCTTTTTACATTTAGTAATTTATACAGAAGGGGGTTACTAGCCCCTTGCTCCCAGCATTTTAGTTGCCTCTTATGACAAGCATGGCTTTCAGAGGAAGGATTCTTCTCCACTTCCCCAAGGAGGATACTACATTTACTGTGAAAAAAAAAATTAAATTAAGATGCATTAAATGGATTCCAGCTGGCAGGTCTACTGCATATTGCTAAATACATTTTTTTGTTTTCTTTTAAATACTATCCATCTTCTACTGAGGGAAAGTGATCCAAACAAGAGGAAACATTCCCCGTCATTCATTCCCTTGCTTTCTTGCCAGAAGTGTGATGGCACCTCAGTTTAGATGGCTCAATGAACTGCAACATCCTCACACCTCAAAACATAAGAAATATCACTTACCTGAGGGCAAATGTGCCTTGTTCAGCAATCATCTCGAACAGTTTTACTAAAGTGACCCTAAGAGCGTCTCTACGCCGCCGTCGACGCATGTTCTCCTGCTTACGATCGATACTTTCACGTATGTAGGGAAACAGTTCTTCCATCAAGTCACTGGATTAAAAAAATGCAGTCAGTTGAGAGTAATTAAAATTAAATTTTTTCAGTGCAATGAATATCTTGAAAGTTAAGACACAGTTGCAACATCTGGATATCTTTATTGTAGACGTTTCACCATCCAGTGGCTTTATCAATACAGATTCTAGGACATAATTGGAAGACAGTAAAACTATATACAAAAGATGAGGTAATCAGTCCCTCAGCCTTGGAGTTAGTGTTTACAGCATTGTGGTGGATGCTGTGAACACTAACTCCAAGGCTGAGGGACTGATTACCTCATCTTTTGTATATAGTTCTACTGTCTTCCAATTATGTCCTAGAATCTGCATTGATAAAGCCACTGGATGGCGAAACGTCTACAATAAAGATAACCAGATGTTGCACATGTGTCTTAACTTTCATATTGTCGGTATTTTATACCTTTCTTGCACAATGAATATCTTTTTATTTTAACACACCATCTGTCTCACAAGGCACGGTGACCCAATAAAAAAAGAAATAAAAGTTTCTTCTTTACACATTTAGCGAGTTATTTAGAAAGGGTTATTTTGGCCGTATCCCACCAAGGCAGGGTGACCAAAAAAGAAAAACCTAAGTTTCTCTTTTTAAATTTAGTAATGTATACAAGAGAAGGGGTTACTAGCCCTTTGTTCCTGGCATTTTAGTAGCCTCTTATGATATGAGTGACTTATGGAGGAAGAATTCTTCTCCACTTTCCCATGGAGTAATGAATAATTTATTTAACACTAAAAAAAGTATCCCATTACAACAGAAACATTATTCTTAGATGCTGAAGTTAAAACACATCTGCAAAACTCTTTTCACTACCATGACTTACCTAAGAGCAAAATGGTTTATCTTTCCAAGAGCTAGTGTAACAGCCTCCCGCATGTCTGAGCTATCACAGCGTAGGAGGGGCACAAGTAACTTGTACAAACAGAGAGGAGAAACAGAGTAGCCAGGGTATGGGCGCTCTCCTCCCTTCTCTCCAGTCGCTCCACTTTCCGGCGATGATCTGGTAAACATAAAATAAAACTGTATTCAACGTTACACCTCTCTATGTGATAACAGTGAACCAAATGATGAGCACAACAACAATAATGTTAAATTTTCACACTGCTAAATTCTGACATCTTTATTGTACCTATAACTGGCATAGCAAACCTGGTAACTTTGACATCATTATTATACCTATAATTGATAAAAGCAAATCTGGTAGTAAATTACATTAACACAATCAAAAAATGCTAAAGCTTTTTCTAGATACATTTTTTATATGCAGTCAATTTAGAGTTTTTACTTTAGAAACCAAATTTGTGTTGTTGCTATGGAGATCTCATAACACACATACAGATTAATGCAGTATTTATTAAAAATAATTCATCAATATTAAAAACAAATAAATACATGATAAGTAGAAATATTCTGTTAAATTGCTAACCATGTTAAACTTAGGGAGGTTTGACATTATTCAATAAAATTTCATGGACACATTTTCAGGAGTCTAAAGAGTTTTTCTTTACATATGTTTGGTTTAAAATAACATAAGAAAGGAGCACTGCAGGAGGCTTACTGGCTCAGGCTAAGCAGGTCCAAATCACATTTGCTTAAGAAGGAAAGAGCCCTGCTGCAGGCCTACCAGCCCAACTCGGCACTTCCAAGTCACCTTCATGAAGTCTGAAATCACGAGCAATTTAAGATGAAGAACAACACTAGCATGGTTGACATACCCTAAACTAATGTCCGGAGAAGCACATCTGATGACTGGAGTCTTAGTGATGGCTGGCACCACACGACAGGCTAGCACAACATAATTTCTCCAAAGATTCATGTAAACATCTCTCTCACTGATCGGCTTCTTAACTTGTGTTGCGCTGCGAAGTAATGATGCTCGATTGTCATTAGGAGGCCTGTTAAAGTGAAGTTACATAAACAGAACCTTCATTATCACTTAGAAAATGCGAAGCAAACAATAAATGATATGGAAACATTTTCATGCTTCATAATTTGTAAAGTTTTATGCTGATCAATTCATATTTCATTACAGATATACTGCATCTACTATATATAATAATAATAATAATAATAATAATAATAATAATAATAACAACAAAAATTTTATTTCTACAAGTACATGTACAAGGTATACAGGCCTAGTTCACGTCAATGACATACTATATAGAGAACCCCTGGTTATGCAGAGCATTTCGAGCAAATTAGGTCAATTTTATTCCCAGGATGTGACCGGCATCAGTCGACTAACAGCCAGGTATCTATTTGACTGATAGGTGAACATGGACAGTAAGTGTCTTAATGAAACACACCCTAATATCTCCACCAGTACTGGGGATCAACCCCGCAGATCTCAGTGTGTGAGCTGAGTGTGCTAGCAGTCGAGCTACTGGACACTTTATGTATAAAAGATACCTCATATATAGAAGATCACCTCTACATCATGTCTATTAAAAAATCCTATTTAGTTACTATCAAGGTCTCACTTCAAATTACCAAAGCACATCAATAATTATCAATGTCACTTTTGTGGTAGAAAACATCTAGTGTGATAAAAAATTATTTGTCGGAGGGTTCGTTGGTAGATACTGGAATAAGAAATACACACGTTGGATGTCTTGGAGGCATATAATTCAGAGAGTCTTGAGGAGTAGCCAGGCCTTGCCTATTGAGTCTGCAATGCCTAATGCTGACACAACTGTACTCCACACTCATTACACATACTGTACCTACATCATTAATTTCCCAAAATTCTAATATAAACATTAGAGCTAATCATTACATAAAGGTATGAATAAAGTTAATATGTAATAAAATCTTAATTATTATGAAAAATATACCCATGAAATTATTTAATGCAATATTTGCTGCTAGTAAGTTTCTAATCAACTACACTATATTCTTGTAACTTACATTCTTTCTTCATATTCCCATTGGAAATTACTTTCTCAATAAAGGCAAACAATTCCAAAGACCAATAGTACATTTGCATTTGACATTCTGCCTTATTACTACAAATACTGTAATTACCTTATTAATAAAGACAAACAATTTCAACAATCATACTGCCTTATTATTACAAATAATTACTTTCTCAATAAAGACAAACAATTTCAACAATCATACTGCCTTATTATTACAAATAATCACTACATATTACATTTTATGCAAACTTTATCCTTTAAAAAGAGTATTAGTGTGATTAAATAAATGCAAAAAAGTCTACAATCTTCTCAGTAGTAACATCACTTACGTTGGGTCGACAATCGAGTAGAGTGAATTAGCTCTAGTGTAGACGATGGGCCAAGCATGATTGACAGCCTGAGGACAAGAGGTGAGAACTCGACCTTGAAGTATAAAGCCACACAACACAAGTGCCCACACATCCTCACACACTAGGTGCTGAGCACTTACACTTTTCACACTGCTGTCTTCTAGAAATCCTGCAATGTAAGCAAAAATTTTAATAATAATAATGATATTAAAAATATTGCTACTACTAATAATAATAATAATAAAGTGATATTGGAGAGCTAAAAAAAAAAAAGAAGCTGTTCAAAGTATTCATTAGGCCAAAAATTTGAATACGCAATATTAATGTGACATATTTCTATCTTTCTTTCAACACACCGGCCATATCCCACCAAGGCAGGGTGGCCCAAAAAGAAAAACGAAAGTTTCTCTTAAATTTAGTAATTTATACGGGAGAAGGGGTTACTAGCCCCTTGTTCCCGGCATTTTAGTCGCCTCTTACAACATGCATGGCTTACGGAGGAAGAATTCTGTTCCACTTCCCCATGGAGATAAGAGGAAATAAACAAGAACAAGAACTATAAAGAAAATAGAAGAATACCCAGAGGGGTGTGTATATATATGCTTGTACATGTAGGTGTAGTGTGACCTAAGTGTAAGTAGAAGTAGCAAGACGTACCTGAAATCTTGCATGTTTATGAGACAGAAAAAAGACACCAGCAATCCTACCATCATGTAAAACAATTACAGGTTTTCGTTGTACACTCACTTGGCAAGACGGTAGTACCTCACTGGGCGGTTGCTGTTTACCAACCTACTACCTAGGTAATATGATATATGCATCTAAAAAAGTGTAGATTTAGAAAAAAATCCATAGGTAGGTTACAAAATAACTGTAGATTTAAAACACATGAGTTACGAAATTATAGGTAGTAGGTTGGTAGACAGCAACCGCCCAGGGTGGTACTACTATCCTGCCAAGTGAGTGTAAAACGAAAGCCTGTAATTGTTTTACATGATGGTAGGATTGCTGGTGTCCATTTTTCTGTCTCATGAACATGCAAGATTTCAGGTATGTCTTGCTACTTCTACTTACACTTAGGTCACACTACACATACATGTACAAGCACATATATACACACCCCTCTGGGTTTTCTTCCATTTTCTTTCTAGTTCTTATTCTTGTTTATTTCCTCTTAGCTCCATGGGGAAGTGGAACAGAATTCTTCCTTCGTAAGCCATGCGTGTTGTAAGAGGCGACTAAAATGCCGGGAGCAAGGGGCTAGTAACCCCTTCTCCTGTATATATGTAAAAGGAGAATGTAAAAGGAGAAACTTTCGTTTTTCCTTTTGGGCCACCCCACCTCGGTGGGATACGGCCGGTGTGTTGAAAGAAAGAAGAAGGAGTTACTAAATAAGACTGAACTTATTAAAAATGCCAATCCTGAGAGATTGAAAAAAAAAATACACCATAACCACAAATAAGATCATACAATAAGAAAAAACAGATAAGTAAGATTTCTAAAGACCATCATCAGGAAGAATGAAGACCACAATTGTAAGCTAAAAAAAACCTGGTCCCAATAAAGCACTAGAAAAAATTCCTGCACAAATACTGGACAGATGTAGTGATGGAATATGATCAAATAGGAGTTCCCTACCACTGTATTGTACTGTAAATGCTACAAACATCAGAAATTTGCATGGCAAAGTAAACACAGAAGATGGACCACCACAAGCAAAGCTCTGCTCCTGTAACTACAAAAAGGTAATCACACTGTCCTGCAAACCTGATTTTGAAAGACTTCTTACACAGCTGTCAGTGGTCAACAGAATATGAAAAACTTTCATGAACTTCTCCTAAAAAAAAAAAAAGATCTGCTATGTTTAGTTACACAAAACATAAAAAAATTAATATTTTGAAAAATATCAACCAAGTCAGAGATATACACCTACCTCCAGTCCAGACAGATGAGCTTCGGTCAGCAAGCCACTGCAGATCAATGGTTGTGGTAGCTGCAACTGCTGACCTCTCCCCTGGAGGCAACAGAGATAACACTCCTTCCACAACACTCCCACACCACCTAATTAAGTGGATGGAGTTAAAGAATTTTTCTTTCAATTTTCTGTAATATTAATAACATAGGAGTTCCTCAGTATATTAAAGAGTTGTTTGTATAAGAAACAATAGTACTTTAACATTAAGGATGAATATCTTTTGCAAATCTTCATACTGAAACTCGGTGTTTTTTTTTTTTTTTTTTTTTTTTTGTATTGGCTATCTCCCACCAAGGTAGGGTGACCCCCCCCCCAAAAAAAAAAAACACTTTCACCATCATTCATGCTATCACTGTCTTGCCAGAGGCACCCAGATATGGCAGTTCAGATGTCCCTCCAAACAGCAAATATCTCCACCCCACCAGGTTTTTCAGAGCAGATGTAAATAACTCTGGTCGTTTGTAAATTGGAGAACCTCATGAATTAATGTACATGGTATCTGCACCATGAATTTCTTTACAAGTATCACTGTACACAAGAAGCTCTTTCATACTCTCCCATCATGCAATTACCATCAATAAATTGCAAGAGAAAACTCAAATTGTGGTAAAAGCTGCTAGTAAGAACACTAGAGTGAAGGGGAGTGAGGGAAGATGAACATATGTTAAGTAAAAGGACACAAGTGTAACTGTGACATTAGTTGCACTTGTAGCAGTAACGGCTTGATAAAGCTCCAGGACAGCAAAATGTTGCCACGATAAAATGTCACATTAGTTGCACTTGTGTCCTTTTACTTAACTTACTGGCAGTAATTTTACCAACATTAATACAAGATGAACATACTACAACATTGCTTTGTTTTATAGATGCCAGAAAACACTTCTGTACTTTTTTTCCTCTCAATAATTTTCTGTAAAAAGCAGAGACAGAGTGAGCAAATTAGTGAGTGAGTGAGTGATTATGAAGTAACAGTGGTCATCAGCTGATCAAATGAAACATTGCAGTATCTTCCTCCTATCCACTTTACCAAGAATAAAGTGCAAGAAACAACACAAATGTGAAAAATAATACTTCTGAGTACACACGAGGAAGTGGGCTGAGAACAATTTTTTTTTTCTTTTTCCAACAAGTCGGCCGTCTCCCACCGAGGCAGGGTGACCCAAAAAAGAAAGAAAATCCCCCAAAAGAAAATACTTTCATCATCATTCAACACTTTCACCTCACTCACACATCATAACTGAAACAAGCTTACCAGCAAATAAATGATAGCCATGATTTACATACAAAAGCATAGGTTATGGGCTACTGCTATAAAAGGCAGTAGGACTCCTTCTGGACAAATTACAGAACCCTTTTCTTTAGCAAGAACTTGTACCTTCTCAGAAATCTTTTGTAGTAACTTATCAACTTCAATAAAACTAAAGGAAAAAAATCTACACCTCTTAATCGATTACTTTATATTACCAGCTATAATTCAAGCTCTTGAAAAATATATCTGATGCTGTATCCCCACATCTTACGAGTGAAAAATATCCTCTTTCTTAAATTTTTAAACAATATTTGATACAGAATTATTTACTATTAGCTTGAAGGGTTGCAACCATCCTAGAGTTAGTGTTGGGTTGAAGTTTGGCAACAGTTCTAGTGCCTTGTAAAAATTGGATTTCTGAGACCAAGTATACACTCTCTTTTATGGCCCAGGCTGTTTATACCCTGTCTCTTATGGCCCAGGCTGTGTTTATACCCTCTCTCTTATGGCCCAGGCTGTGTTTATACCCTTTCTCTTATGGCCCAGGCTGTGTTTATACCCTTTCTCTTATGGCCCAGGCTGTGTTTATACCCTTTCTCTTATGGCCCAGGCTGTGTTTATACCCTTTCTCTTATGGCCCAGGCTGTGTTTATACCCTCTCTCTTATGGCCCAGGCTGTGTTTATACCCTTTCTCTTATGGCTCAGGCTGTGTTTATACCCTTTCTCTTATGGCTCAGGCTGTGTTTATATCCTCTCTCTTATGGCCCAGGCTGTATTTATACCCTCTCTTATGGCCCAGGCTGTGTTTATACCCTTTCTCTTATGGCCCAGGCTGTTTATACTCTCTCTCTTGTGACTAGGCTGTGTTGTGCCTGCTAATATACATTTACTAGATGATAAAGTTAAGAGGCACCTAGTGATCCCTGCTCTTCTTAAGCTCAATATATGCATCCAACATCTTAGGAATATATGAACACAGAATCATAGCTCTGGGATGTTGAAATAATTAAAAAAAAATTAATATCAGTGTATTAAAAATGAAGAATTATGAGTACTCAACAATAATAAACAAAATAAATGAAATATAGTACAAGCAAAAATAAGGGTGATAACAGACTAAATAAAAGCATAGACAAAAAGTATCACCAATACTTACTTATCCATAACATCTATAACAGGATGATTGATAGGATCTTCTTCACTTAAAGCCTTGGCTAACAGCTTGACTTCCCTCATAATAGCTACTGCCACTCTGCGTGGAGCTTGTCGACAACTACACAACAGCACCAGAGCAAAACCTTCAGCTAAGCGCAATACATCACTGTGATCACCCCTCTGTGGATGATGAAAATTATTTTAACAAATACTGAATATACAGTACATTTCATGCATTATAACCACTAGTAAACTTTTTTTTAGATTAACAGAAACCTATCAATCAACTACCGTATTTTACACTGAACAAGACGCTCTGGTGTTGAGGACATATCTCCCTTCCCCCAATTCTGACTGGCTAAATTTTGGAAAAAAGATAAACGGTACTTCAGCCTCCAAGATGCTAGATGAATTTTCGAGATTTGTTTTTTGAAAAAATGGTGTCTTCGATGCCATAAAATATAGTATTCCTTTTGGTAAATGGAGACTGTCACACAGTTAATAAGAAATGGACTGGGCTCATATTAACTTAAGCTATACATAACTTATTTAGGCTCTCACACACTTCACAGCATCTATATTAAAATGACAGAGTTGGATGGCTACTAAACTGTGCCTGTGACGGAATGAATGAAACCCTCTTGAGATTGTTTTTTAATACTGATGCAGGGTAACCTGAAAAAGAAACACTTTCACCATCATTCATACTATCACTATCCTGCCAGAGGCGTGCAGATAAAACAGCTCAGATGTCCCTCCCAACAGCAAATATCTCTAACCCCTCTTTTAGAGTGCAGGCACTGTACTTCCCACCTCCCTGAATTCCTTCATAAAATTATTAACTTGCTCACACTCCAACAGCTTGTTTATTTTTTTTTTTTTATTAACACACTGGCCGATTCCCACCAAGGCAGGGTGGCCCGAAAAAGAAAAACTTTCACCATCATTCACTCCATCACTGTCTTGCCAGAAGGGTGCTTTACACTACAGTTTTTAAACTGCAACATTAACACTCCTCCTTCAGAGTGCAGGCACTGTACTTCCCATCTCCAGGACTCAAGTCCGGCCTGCCGGTTTCCCTGAATCCCTTCATAAATGTTACTTTGCTCACACTCCAACAGCATGTCAAGTATTAAAAACCATTTGTCTCCATTCACTCCTATCAAACACGCTCACGCATGCCTGCTGGAAGTCCAAGCCCCTCGCACACAAAACCTCCTTTACCCCCTCCCTCCAACCCTTCCTAGGCCGACCCCTACCCCGCCTTCCTTCCACTACAGACTGATACACTCTTGAAGTCATTCTGTTTCGCTCCATTCTCTCTACATGTCCGAACCACCTCAACAACCCTTCCTCAGCCCTCTGGACAACAGTTTTGGTAATCCCGCACCTCCTCCTCAACTTCCAAACTACGAATTCTCTGCATTATATTCACACCACACATTGCCCTCAGACATGACATCTCCACTGCCTCCAGCCTTCTCCTCGCTGCAACATTCATCACCCACGCTTCACACCCATATAAGAGCGTTGGTAAAACTATACTCTCATACATTCCCCTCTTTGCCTCCAAGGACAAAGTTCTTTGTCTCCACAGACTCCTAAGTGCACCACTCACTCTTTTTCCCTCTTCAATTCTATGATTCACCTCATCTTTCATAGACCCATCCGCTGACAACGTCCACTCCCAAATATCTGAATACGTTTCACCTCCTCCATACTCTCTCCCTCCAATCTGATATTCAATCTTTCATCACCTAATCTTTTGTTATCCTCATAACCTTACTCTTTCCTGTATTCACCTTTAATTTTCTTCTTTTGCACACCCTACCAAATTCATCCACCAATCTCTGCAGCTTCTCTTCAGAATCTCCCAAGAGCACAGTGTCATCAGCAAAGAGCAGCTGTGACAACTCCCACTTTGTGTGTGATTCTTCATCTTTTAACTCCACGCCTCTTGCCAAGACCCTCGCATTTACTTCTCTTACAACTCCATCTATAAATATATTAAACAACCACGGTGACATCACACATCCTTCTCTAAGGCCTACTTTTACTGGGAAAAAATTTCCCTCTTTCCTACATACTCTAACTTGAGCCTCACTATCCTCGTAAAAACTCTTCACTGCTTTCAGTAACCTACCTCCTACACCATACACTTGCAACATCTGCCACATTGCCCCCCTATCCACCCTGTCATACGCCTTTTCCAAAATCCATAAATGCCACAAAGACCTCTTTAGCCTTATCTAAATACTGTTCACTTATATGTTTCACTGTAAACACCTGGTCCACACACCCCCTACCTTTCCTAAAGCCTCCTTGTTCATCTGCTATCCTATTCTCCGTCTTACTCTTAATTCTTTCAATTATAACTCTACCATACACTTTACCAGGTACACTCAACAGACTTATCCCCCTATAATTTTTGCACTCTCTTTTATCCCCTTTGCCTTTATACAAAGGAACTATGCATGCTCTCTGCCAATCCCTAGGTACCTTACCCTCTTCCATACATTTATTAAATAATTGCACCAACCACTCCAAAACTATATCCCCACCTGCTTTTAACATTTCTATCTTTATCCCATCAATCCCGGCTGCCTTACCCCCTTTCATTTTACCTACTGCCTCACGAACTTCCCCCACACTCACAACTGGCTCTTCCTCACTCCTACAAGATGTTATTCCTCCTTGCCCTATACACGAAATCACAGCTTCCCTATCTTCATCAACATTTAACAATTCCTCAAAATATTCCCTCCATCTTCCCAATACCTCTAACTCTCCATTTAATAACTCTCCTCTCCTATTTTTAACTGACAAATCCATTTGTTCTCTAGGCTTTCTTAACTTGTTAATCTCACTCCAAAACTTTTTCTTATTTTCAACAAAATTTGTTGACAACATCTCACCCACTCTCTCATTTGCTCTCTTTTTACATTGCTTCACCACTCTCTTAACCTCTCTCTTTTTCTCCATATACTCTTCCCTCCTTGCATCACTTCTACTTTGTAAAAACTTCTCATATGCTAACTTTTTCTCCCTTACTACTCTCTTTACATCATCATTCCACCAATCGCTCCTCTTCCCTCCTGCACCCACTTTCCTGTAACCACAAACTTCTGCTGAACACTCTAACACTACATTTTTAAACCTACCCCATACCTCTTCGACCCCATTGCCTATGCTCTCATTACCCATCTATCCTCCAATAGCTGTTTATATCTTACCCTAACTGCCTCCTCTTTTAGTTTTATAAACCTTCACCTCTCTCTTTCCCTGATGCTTCTATTCTCCTTGTATCCCATCTACCTTTTACTCTCAGTGTAGCTACAACTAGAAAGTGATCTGATATATCTGTGGCCCCTCTATAAACATGTACATCCTGAAGTCTACTCAACAGTCTTTTATCTACCAATACATAATCCAACAAACTACTGTCATTTCGCCCTACATCATATCGTGTATACTTATTTATCCTCTTTTTCTTAAAATATGTATTACCTATAACTAAACCCCTTTCTATACAAAGTTCAATCAAAGGGCTCCCATTATCATTTACACCTGGCACCCCAAACTTACCTACCACACCCTCTCTAAAAGTTTCTCCTACTTTAGCATTCAGGTCCCCTACCACAATTACTCTCTCACTTGGTTCAAAGGCTCCTATACATTCACTTAACATCTCCCAAAATCTCTCTCTCTCCTCTGCATTCCTCTCTTCTCCAGGTGCATACACGCTTATTATGACCCACTTCTCGCATCCAACCTTTACTTTAATCCACATAATTCTTGAATTTACACATTCATATTCTCTTTTCTCCTTCCATAACTGATCATTTAACATTACTGCTACCCCTTCCTTTGCTCTAACTCTCTCAGATACTCCAGATTTAATCCCATTTACTTCCCCCCACTGAAACTCTCCTACCCCCTTCAGCTTTGTTTCGCTTAGAGCCAGGACATCCAACTTCTTTCATTCATAACATCAGCAATCATCTGTTTCTTGTCATCCGCACTACATCCACGCACATTTAAGCATCCCAGTTTTTATAAAGTTTTTCTTCTTCTCTTTTTTAGTAAATGTATACAGGAGAAGGGGTTACTAGCCCATTGCTCCCGGCATTTTAGTCGCCTCATACGACACGCATGGCTTATGGAGGAAAGATTCTTTTCCACTTCCCCATGGACAATAGAAGAAATAAAAAAGAACAAAAGCTATTTAGAAAAAGGAGAAAAACCTAGATGTATGTATATATATATATATATATGCATGTGCGTGTCTGTGAAGTGTGACCAAAGTGTAAGTAGGAGTAGCAAGATATCCCTGTTATCTAGCGTGTTTATGAGACAGAAAAAGAAACCAGCAATCCTACCATCATGCAAAACAGTTACAGGTTTTTGTTTCACAGTCATCTGGCAGGACGGTAGTACTTCCCTGGGTGGTTGCTGTCTACCAACCTACTACCCAAAATCCCTTGAGATATACATCTTTTTCTTTTTTTTCAACAAGTCGCCCGTCTCCCACCGAGGCAGGGTGACCCAAAAAAGAAAGAAAATCCCCAAAAAAGAAAATACTTTCATCATCATTCAACACTTTCACCACACTCACACATTATCACTGCTTTTGCAGAGGTGCTCAGAATACAACAGTTTAGAAGCATATACGTATAAAGATACACGACATATCCCTCCAAACTGCCAATATCCCAAACCCCTCCTTTAACCCTTTGAGGGTCGACAGGCCCTCTCCGAAACTCGTTCTCAGGGTCGGCCAAATTTAAAAAAAAAAAAAAATTATTTTCTCTTATAAAAGATAGAGAATCTTTTCCCGATCATAACGACACCAAAAGTTTGAAATTTGATAGAAAACTTACGGAATTATGCTCTCGCAAAGTTAGCGGTCTCGGCGATGTTTACGCATCGGCGATTTTGCCCACTTTGAGCCCCATTTTCGGCCAATTTCACTGTACTAGTCGACAAAAAACATGAATATTTCGCTAGAACTCCATTTTTTCTATCGAATGGGTGCAAGAAACCACCCATTTATAAATTCAACTATCCAGTACAGTGGTCAGAATTTAGCAATTTTGCCAATTTCACACAAATTTCAAAAGATGCCAATTTCGGAATAGGGTCCAGAATAAACAAGAAAGACATTCCTGGCACTAAAATGACATTTCCTCTAGTCATTAGTCACGTCTCAAGGCCCCTCTTATATTCTTTTGCTTTCCACATTGAATTTTTATTCTCACAAAAAATATAAGATTTACTGTTATGCAGACTACTGCATTAGTGTAAAAAATGATATAAATATTATTGGTGCACTTGTGAAAGAATATTAGACTCACCAGTTGACTGTATTGCACGCTTGGCACGATTTGTTTCCTTTTGAAGTTTGGTAAAAATCGAACATTTCTGCTACTTTGAGCTCAATTTCAAGGCACCTTTCATTGTAAAACCAGTCAAAATCATCTCAATTTCAGTAATATGTCTTCCATTCTATAAAATGAGACCAAGAAAACTAGAATACAACAATAAATACCATACGAAAATACACTGCAAAGTCGCTGATTTATTAAAAAAAAATGGTTAAAGTTTTTTTTTTTCTCATTATGCACTGTGTGCTGCAGGATTTTTTTTAGACTGTGCACACTGACCACATAGACCCATTCTTTCATATAAAGGCCTACCAGCTTTCTCCCACTAGATTTGAGGCCGCTAGAATTTATGAGTATTAGTACGTCAAAAACCCCTACGCGTAAGACGTACTAGTACGACGAAAACCCTCAAAGGGTTAAAGTGCAGGCATTGTACTTCCCATTTCCAGGACTCAAGTCCGACTATATGAAAATAACCGGTTTCCCTGAATCCCTTCACTAAATATTACCCTGCTCACACTCCAACAGATCGTCAGGTCCCAAGTATCATTCGTCTCCATTCACTCCTATCTAACACGCTCATGCACGCTTGCTGGAAGTCCAAGCCCCTCGCCCACAAAACCTCCTTTACCCCCTCTTTCCAACCCTTTCGAGGACGACCCCTACCCCTCCTTCCTTCCCCTATAGATTTATATGCTTTCCATGTCATTCTACTTTGATCCATTCTCTCTAAATGACCAAACCACCTCAACAACCCCTCTTCTGCCCAGATCTAATACTAATATTAACTCCACACCTTTTCCTAATTTCCACACTCCGAATTTTCTGCATAATATTTACACCACACATTGCCCTTAAACAGGACATCTCCACTGCCTCCAACCGTCTCCTCGCTGCTGCATTTACCACCCAAGCTTCACATCCATATAAGAGTGTTGGTACTACTATACTTTCATACATTCCCTTCTTTGCCTCCATAGATAACGTTTTTTGACTCCACATATACCTCAACGCACCACTCATCTTTTTTCCCTCATCAATTCTATGATTAACCTCATCCTTCATAAATCCATCCGCCGACATGTCAACTCCCAAGTATCTGAAAACATTCACTTCTTCCATACTCCTCCTCCCCAATTTGATATCTAATTTTTCTTTATCTAAATCATTTGATACCCTCATCGCCTTACTCTTTTCTATGTTCACTTTCAATTTTCTACCTTTACACACATTCTCAAACTCATCCACTAACCTTTGCAATTTTTCTTTAGAATCTCCCATAAGCACAGTATCATCAGCAAAAAGTAACTGTGTCAATTCCGATTTTGAATTTGATTCCCCATAATTTAATCCCACCCCTCTCCTGAACACCCTAGCATTTAATTCTTTTACAACCCCATCTATAAATATATTAAACAACCATGGTGACATTACACATCCCTGTCTAAGACCTACTTTTACTGGGAAGTAATCTCCCTCTCTTCTACACACCCTAACCTGAGCCTCACTATCCTCATAAAAGCTCTTTACAGCATTTAGTAACTTGCCACCTATTCCATATACTTGCAACATCTGCCACACTGCTCCTCTATCCACTCTATCATATGCCTTTTCTAAATCCATCAATGCAATAAAAACTTCCCTACCTTTATCTAAATACTGTTCACATATATGCTTAATTGTAAACACTTGATCTACACATCCCCTACCCACTCTGAAGCCTCCCTGCTCATCCGCAATCCTACATTCTGTCTTACCTCTAATTCTTTCAATTACATGTATAACCCTACCGTATACTTTTCCTGGTATACTCAGTAATCTTATTCCTCTATAATTTTTACAATCTCTTTTGTCCCCTTTCCCTTTATATAAAGGGACTATACATGCTCTCCGCCAATCCCTAGGTACCTTCCCCTCTTTCATACATTTATTAAACAAAAGTACCAACCACTCCAACACTATATCCCCCCCTGCTTTTAACATTTCTGTCATGATCATCAGTTCCAGCTGCTTTAACCCCTTTCATTCTACGTAATGCCTCACGTACCTCCACCACACTTACATTCTGCTCTTCTTCACTCCTAAAAGATGGTATACCTCCCTGGCCAGTGCATGAAATTACCGCCTCCCTTTCTTCCTCAACATTTAAAAGTTCCTCAAAATATTCTCGCCATCTACCTAATACCTCCCTCTCCCCATCTACTAACTCCCCTACTCTGTTTTTAACTGATATACATGTATGTGAAAAAATAAACATGAGCATACAATGAAAGAGCTAGACAAACCCTACAGCAAACTCCATCCAGCAACTCCCACTAAACTCAGTCAAACCCACCCATATATCTGCAACCTATAGACAAACAATAAGGTTTTGTATCACAAGAATAGAGCATTTTGTCTTTGTCTACAATAAATATTTTTTTTACTAACCCACTGGCCATTTCTCACTGAGGCAGGGTGACCTGAAAAAGAAGAAACACTTTCATCATCATTCACTCCATCACTGTCTTGCCAGAGGTGTGCTGACGCTACAGTTCAAAAACTGCAACATTAACACCCCTCCTTCAGAGTGCAGACACTCTACATCCCACCTCCAGGACTCAAGGCCGGCTAACTGGTTTTCCTGAATCCCTTCATAAATGTTACTTTGCACACACTCCAACAGCATGTCAAGTCACAGAAACCATTTCATAAGAAAATATTCAAACCTACCTGGTGAAGATGAAGATGATGGAGGTCCCCCACACCTGGGTCTCGCTTGTTAGCATTGGTAGTGGTGGTGGAATTGGTGAGAGCATTTCTCCAAGCAGTCAGCAGTTGTAGCAGCATCCTCACTCCATTATCTAGCAGCTGGGGTGATGTGTCTCCAACTTCCTTTACTATAAACTGAATGAAGCCTGTAATGATAAAAATTTGTAGGATAAACACTACTTGTTCAAATGATATGCTTTATAAACAGGCTGAACAGATACACGGGTGGGTATGCTTGAATTAAATTTTCATAAATACTAATCAAAACAAAGTGAGAAACTGTTTATATAAAAAGACAAAACACAGGTATGAGAGATCTGTATGTTACGACTTCACTAAGTCGTCTGTTGAAGAAGGTCTCTGACTGAAGCTGAAATATATAGGTCTTTCTAACCTGTGTTTCATATTTCTGCCCAAATGGTTTCTCACTTTATATAAGTGGGAAATGACAGGTGAGAGTTGGTCCTACCTACTCTTGGTTAGCAAGCTTGCTGCAATTATCTTTTTTTCTTATGTTCTAATGTTCTTAAATGATCAGGAGTCAAAATTTTAAATAATTTACACATTCAACATTAATATAAGTATGTTTTCTCACATTTGCACATTACACACACACACACACACACACACACACACACAACACACAACACACAACACACACACACACACACACACCACTCACACACACAACACCACACAACACACACACACACACACACACACTCACACCTCACACTCACACACACACACTCACACACACCACACACACACACACAACTCACACACACACTCTCAACACTACACAAATCACACACTCACACACACTCACACACTCACACACACTCTCACACTCACTCTCACACTCACTCACTCTCTACATGGAGAAATAACTGGCACCACTCTGTGAGGACTGCCAGGCCTCACTGTCCGTTTAACATCTCTTAATAAATTGTTCTGCCTATTATAATGCACGAAGGATGCACTTCTGACATCTAAACCGTCTCAGCACACTCAATCTCACCGACTTGCTGCAAGTCCCACTTTTGACAGACTCTCTTTGACTTTTTAATTAAAATTAACATACATATTACAACAAATTTGATTTAAAATTTACTTCCACTAACACCCACCCCCGGTGGGTGTTAGCCACCAGGCCCGGTGGCCTGGTGGCTAAAGCTCCCGCTTCACACACGGAGGGCCCGGGTTCGATTCCCGGCGGGTGGAAACATTTCGACACGTTTCCTTACACCTGTTGTCCTGTTCACCTAGCAGCAAATAGGTACCTGGGTGTTAGTCGACTGGTGTGGGTCGCATCCTGGGGGACAAGATTAAGGACCCCAATTGAAATAAGTTAGACAGTCCTCGATGACGCACTGACTTTCTTGGGTTATCCTGGGTGGCTAACCCTCCGGGGTTAAAAATCCGAACGAAATCTTATCTTATCTTATCTTAACCCTTAACTATGCGCACCCCTTGTGTCTGCTTGCTCTTAACCTTTGCATATCCCTCCCCACAGCATTGTATGACTCTTATAGTGCTTAATTTGATTTTAGCAATAATAAGATGACAACTCCATGGGAAAGTGGAGAAAAATCCTCCCTCCATAAGCCATGCATGAGGTAGGTTACTGAAAGCAGTGAAGAGTTTTTACGAGGATAGTGAGGCTCAAGTTAGAGTATGTAGGAAAGAGGGAAATTATTTCCCAGTAAAAGTAGGCCTTAGACAAGGATGTGTGATGTCACCGTGGTTGTTTAATATATTTATAGATGGGGTTGTAAGAGAAGTAAATGCGAGGGTCTTGGCAAGAGGCATGGAGTTAAAAGACAAAGAATCACACATAAAGTGGGAGTTGTCACAGTTGCTCTTTGCTGATGACACTGTGCTCTTGGGAGATTCTGAAGAGAAGTTGCAGAGATTGGTGGATGAATTTGGTAGGGTGTGCAAAAGAAGAAAATTGAAAGTGAATACAGGAAAGAGTAAGGTTATGAGGATAACAAAAAGATTAGGTGATGAAAGATTGGATATCAGATTGGAGGGAGAGAGTATGGAGGAGGTGAATGTATTCAGATATTTGGGAGTGGACGTGTCAGCGGATGGGTCTATGAAAGATGAGGTGAATCATAGAATTGATGAGGGGAAAAGGGTGAGTGGTGCACTTAGGAGTCTGTGGAGACAGAGAACTTTGTCCTTGGAGGCAAAGAGGGGAATGTATGAGAGTATAGTTTTTACCAACGCTCTTATATGGGTGTGAAGCATGGGTGATGAATGTTGCAGCGAGGAGAAGGCTGGAGGCAGTGGAGATGTCATGTCTGAGAGCAATGTGTGGTGTGAATATAATGCAGAGAATTCGTAGTTTGGAAGTTAGGAGGAGGTGCGGATTACCAAAACTGTTGTCCAGAGGGCTGAGGAAGGGTTGTTGAGGTGGTTCGGACATGTGGAGAGAATGGAGCGAAACAGAATAACTTCAAGAGTGTATCAGTCTGTAGTGGAAGGAAGGCGGGGTAGGGGTCGGCCTAGGAAAGGTTGGAGGGAGGGGGTAAAGGAGGTTTTGTGTGCGAGGGGCTTGGACTTCCAGCAGGCACGCGTGAGCGTGTTTGATAGGAGTGAATGGAGACAAATGTTTTTTAATACTTGACGTGCTGTTGGAGTGTGAGCAAAGTAACATTTATGAAGGGGTTCAGGGAAACCGGCAGGTAGGACTTGAGTCCTGGAGATGGGAAGTACAGTGCCTGCACTCTGAAGGAGGGGTGTTAATGTTGCAGTTTAGAAACTGTAGTGTAAAGCACCCTTCTGGCAAGACAGTGATGGAGTGAATGATGGTGAAAGTTTTTCTTTTTCGGGCCACCCTGCCTTGGTGGGAATCGGCCAGTGTGATAATAAAAAAAAAAAAAAAAAAAAAAAAAATTGCAAAGGTTAGCGGACGAGTTTGGGAGTGTGTGTAAAGATAGAAAGTTGAAAGTGAACATAGAAAAGAGTAAGGTGATGAGGGTATCAAATGATTTAGATAAAGAAAAATTGGATATCAAATTGGGGAGGAGGAGTATGGAAGAAGTGAATGTTTTCAGAAACTTGGGAGTTGACATGTTGGCAGATGGATTTATGAAGGATGAGGTTAATCATAGAATTGATGAGGAAAAAAGGTGAGTGGTGCATTGAGGTATATGTGGAGACAAAAAACGTTATCTATGGAGGCAAAGAAGAGAATGTATGAAAGTATAATAGTACCAACACTCTTATATGGGTGTGAAGCTTGGGTTGTGAATGCAGCAGCGAGGAGGCGGTTGGAGGAAGTGGAGATGTCCTGTCTAAGGGCAATGTGTGGTGCAAATATTATGCAGAAAATTCAGAGTGTGTAAATTAGGAGAAGGTGTGGAGTTAACAAAAGTGTTAGTCAGAGGGCTGAAGAGGGGCTGTTGAGGTGGTTTGGTCATTTAGAGAGAATGGATCAAAGTAGAATGATATGGAGAGCAATTAAATCTGTAGGGGAAGGAAGGCAGGGTAGGTGGTCGTCCTTGAAAAGGTTGGAAGGAAGGGGTAAGGGAGGTTTTGTGGGCGAGGGGCTTGGACTTCCAGGAGGCGTGCATGAGCGTGTTCGATAGGAGTGAATGGAGACGAATGGTATTTGAGACATGACGATTTGTTGGAGTGTGAGCAGGGTAATATTTAGTGAAGGGATCCAGGGAAACCGGTTATTTTTATATAGCCGGACTTGAGTCATGGAAATGGGAAGTACAATGCCTGCACTCTAAAGGAGGGGTTTCAGGATATTAGCAGTTTGGAGGGATATGTTGTGTATCTTTATACGTATATGCTTCTAAACTGTTGTGTTCCGAGCACCTCTGCAAAAACAGTGATAATGTGTGTGAGGGAGGTGAAAGTGTTTAATGATGATGAAAGTATTTTCTTTTTGGGGATTTTCTTTCTTTTTGGGTCACCCTGCCTCGGTGGGAGATGACTGATGTGTTACAAAAAAATGATAAGAATTACTCATACATTTTAACTATAAGCAAATATAATATCACTATCAAGGTGGTCTTAGAGGGAGAAATAATTCATAAAGTCATCAAAGTATGAGCTAATTAAACAGTGCAAGTTTTCTGCAACAGATGAACTATAATATTTACTACAGAACACTGAAAACAAGTCAAAAGAAGTATGTACCAAAAACGACGTCATGACGCCATTCAGGGAAGTCCAACACGAGATTTTGAAGGCTCTGAAATGCTAATGCTCTCAGTTCTTCATCCATGTGAACAGTGAGTCGTCCAAGCATGTCTACTAAATCCCTGCCAGACATCCCATCTGGTATGAGCCTAGGAACAGCGGCAACGCATGTTCGAAACAGATCTATCTTGGGCTTGCGTTCTCCAGTGATCATCTCATCTGGTTCCTGAAATGATTGTTAAATGCATTAAAATTGTGTGTTCTTTTCTTTTTAAATGTATAATGACCAGCACACTAATATTCTAAAATCAAGGGGCATTAACTTACCTGTAATTCATCTACTAAGTACAGATGTACAGAGATCATCCCAAAAACAAAATTCCAAATAGCAATTTCTCAAGGAAAAATTACCAACAATTTTTTAAATTTATAATTTACATTCTGCAAATATTACATTATGATCATTCCACATTCAAAAAAGTTTTATGAATTTGGGAGAAGTATGAGCAACAGATAAGACAGACATTACATGACATACTTAAAAAATTTCCTAATACTTGCATTTTAAAGATAACTGCAGATGTTGTAGTTCAGAGGATCATTTAAATTGTGATGTCTGTGCTGTTCTGGTAGGACAGCTAATGAATGAGTGATGGTGAATGTGCCCCCTTTGTTTGTTTCCCTTCTGTTAGTCATCCCATCTTGGTGGGAAAGAGCCAATATAGTAAAAAGAAAATGATGAACTATCTGCCTCTTAATATAAAAGCATCTTTAGAGCTTACTTTGTTGACGTTCTGTGTGTTCGTCATCATGAGAGGTCGGCCAAATTGACTGTCGAGGGCCTTAAGGATGTCGTTGAAGGATTTACGAACAAGAGGATAGTACGCAGATATCCCAATGTTTCTTGCAGTGTCCTCTGTTAGCATCTGGCAGTGAAAAGTACAGTTAATTCTCAACATTTTATATTTCCATTTTAATTTCCACAATTAAACAAAATAATTTAGTATCCAAGAAATCTATTGTCATACAAATATTCACTGATTAATGACACTGTATATAGAGAATAAAAGAGACATAATTCCATGACTGGAACAATACACAGATAACCCACACACACAAGACAGAAACTAATGACAACATTTTGGACTGACTTGGACCATTAAGTAATCACACTGAGAAATGTAAAAGGAAGAGAGCCCCTACCCCCTTCTCATATATATTCTGGCTCACTTTCCTTAGCAAATGTGTGTGACTAATCAATGGTCTAAGTTGAACTAAAACAGTGTAATAAGTTTCTGTCTCCCATGTGTGGGCTATTTGTATAGTGTACGTAGTAATGTAAAAAATTAGTTTTTCAAAATTTGTATGCGTAATGTTTCAGGAAAGATCTAGGTTAAACAATTCATTAAAAATGTTTACTGCTGAAACTTCTATTAAAACATTAATTATATTTCAACAATTTTGTACAGAATTAACCCATTCACTGTGGCAGGGATAAGAAAAAATCCCAAGGTCACACCTTGTGAAGCACATTTTTTAACCTTCCATTTTGCAACTGAAGTATTACCATTAGAGAATGTGCAGCCTGTTTTGGTAAGACAAATACACTACTGTATACTGTATATTTCTTTCTTTCAACAAACCGACCATATCTCACTGAAGCAGGGTGACCCCAAAAAGAAAAACAAAAGTTTCTCTTTTTAACTTTAGTAATGTATACAGGAGAAGAGGTTACTAGCCCCTTGCTCCCAGCATTTTAGTCCCCTCTTACAACACGCATGGCTTACAGAGGAAGAATTCTGTTCCACTTTCCCGTGGAGATAAGAGGAAATAAACAAGAAGAACTAGTAAGAAAATAGAGGAAAACCCAGAAGAGTGTGTATACATAAATGTGTACATGCATGTGTAGTGTGACCTAAGTGTAAGAAGTAGCAAGACATACCTGAAATCTTGCAAGTTTATGAGACAGAAAAAAGACACCAGCAATCCTACCATCATGTAAAACAATTACAGGCTCTCAATTTACACTCACTTGCTAGGACAGTAGTACCTCCCTGGGCAATTCCTGTCTACCAACCTACTCCCCTAACCCACATTACTTACCTTAAAATATTTTCATCCCTAGCATATAATGAGTGGTGAATATATTTATTGTAGGAAGTCTGAATAAATGAAGAATGGGTATAACTGAAAACTGCTGCATTAGCAAAACACTATAAAGTGCTGTAAAGCAGCACCCACCTGTAAGTGCTGACATCAACCTTGTATGCCTTACATTCCTCATCCTGTAATTCACTTGAATAACTAGTGTCAACATAACACTTACCTTATTCAGAAATGTTTTCTTTACTCTCAGAGTGTTGCCAGAGGGTAGAACACCAACTGTACGAGGCATAGGAGGGTCACCCTCCTTCTGCTGCAGACTGTCAGCTACAACCAAGAACGCTCGAAGGCCTATTGACATTCTCTCGGGAGTCATGATGATCTTGATTTGACGCCCAACAGAGAGCAAGTCAAATACAATCTCCCGCATGGCAAAGTCTAGCCGCTCCTGTCGAGAAGTCAATGAACAATATCAACCATTCCCATGTAACACAAGTGACTTTTTCACTAAGCATATGCTACAGACCTAGCCATTGGCATTATGTATTACAAATAGTCTAAGTTTTAAAGTCAGAGATTCAATTCTACATGATAAAATGTTTGTACATAGAGGGGTAACATTTGGTTGTGCATGCATAAAGCCCATAGTTATGCAGGGCATTTCAGGCAAGCTTAAACCTAACTTAAAACTACATTGGCAATAATTATTGTTTGCTTATATATAAGGCCTGTTAACCTTGAACCACAATGCATCTCTCAAAATGATCACCATATATTTAGAGCCAAACTCCAAAATTCATGGGCTTTCTAATTCATATGCTTTGATTATACAACATTTTAACTTCAACATTTCAGTGACTCCCTGAAATTAAAAGTACTGACAATGTCACAATTCCTCCCCCACAAAAAAAAAAAATCTGAAATGGAAGAGAATCTTGTTTTGAAGGTAATTACACCAAAAATGTAGAAAGTGATGGAAAGCTTATGAAATTAGGCAAGTGTAAGGCTGACAGTCTGGGTGCCATTTATGAATTTGATTTCACTCACTTTGAGGCCTATTTTTGGCCAATTCCATTGCTCAACCTGGCCTAATTCCTGGCTATTTCACTAGTATGCTTTCCATTATATCAACTAAGGAAGGAAAGAGAGGTTGGTGGCCTGGACAGTAGATACCTTATGAAAAGGAACACAACATCCAAATTTCCCAAGTTATCATTTTAAATGTTGATATTCCTGATGGTGCTCAGGAGGTCACTGCAATGTTTCAAGAACACACTGCTGTCCCTATAAGCTTCAAGAGATGTTTTTCACCTATGTCTTATTTAAGTAAAAATTAACTACTGTAAAATTTTTTCAGTCGCCAATATTTTCCACCAAAACATTCAAGCATATATCGAACAGAAAACTGAAAACAAACCTGTGCAATAAACTGGATGATTTTCACAAAAATATTTAGTGGGGTATCTCTTGGAACAACAGCCTTGGAGCCCTTGGGAAAAAGAGAATTTACAATGCTGGCCAGGCGGGAATGTGTGGCAGAGTTACTCTCGCACTTGATACGTATCATGTACACCCACAGCAGTCGATATAACGATTCTGCAGAGCAAGAAAATTACATTCAATGAGCACATAGCAATTACTATATATCAATATACTGTATACACAAATTTGTGATAAAGCACCTACCTTTTCCCTCACACTTGTCTGCTGAAGAGGGCCTCTCATGGAGGCAGAAATATTCAATTTACCTCTATACTGCAAATTTGCCTGCATTGTTAAAACAAATTCAGAGCACACCCAGCTATGCTAAAACCTACTCAGAGCACACCCAGCCATATTAATACCTACTGAGCACATCCAGCCATACTAATACCTATTCAGAGCACACTCAGCCACACCAATACCTACTCAGAGCACACCCAGCCATGGTAATATGTACAGCAGTGTACTCACCTAGAGCAACACGAGACATCTTTGGGTCCCGGTTTTTAAGGTGCTGAAGACACATGGCAAGGAAGTAATGCCAGTTGCTAAGGAAAAATGTTTTCTGTGACACGCACAGCAAACAGGTCACGAGGGGAAATATGGCAAGGCGGTGTTTGTTTTTTGTTGCCATATCAAGCGTTGTTGAGTACAGCATCTCAACAAAGTATTTCAGACAGGGAACATTCACTTCATTTTTCACAGTCTGAAAAAGGGGAAAGGCTACAGCTGGTGAGTGAGGGGAGAGACGGGAGGGGGTCACCCTCCCTAGGTGAGAAATGAGAGACCAATTACAAAATTCCCTCCTGTGATCATTCACCGTCTATAAAATATTGTCTTTCAATAAACATCTCCTGTGCGATTTCTATACTGTTAAATGTTGTTATTCATTAATATCACTTAAACATGACGTACCTTAAAACTTATACAGATGCTCCTTGACTTATGATGCTTCGACTAACGATATTTCAATTAACGATATTTCAACTTTACGATGATGCAAAAGCAATTACTTTGGGGATGAAACTTAAGGTAATTACCCAGTATAAAGGCAGCAAGTCTGTAACTTCTTTTTTTTTTTTCTCAACAAGTCGGTCGTCTCCCACCGAGGCAGGGTGACCCAAAAAAGAAAGAAAATCCCCAAAAAGAAAATACTTTCATCATCATTCAACACTTTCACCTCACTCACACATTATCACTTGCTTTTGTATTCATTTATTTACTTTTCAATATGGGTATTTACTTACAGTAATTATTTGTTCATTTACCTATTCAGTGACAGTAGCTATTTATTTACTTATTTATTTAGCTTATATTTATATTCAAATTACAAGATTTTTGCCTTATGACAAGTTTGTCGGAACATAACCCCATCATAAGTCAAGGAGCACCTGTATACACATTCTTCTTCATTTTCATCAACATTTAAACATTTACTTTTCATTATCCTTAATAATGGCACATGATCCAAAAAGTAAGAAGCACAAACTTACTGCAGCAACTGGAACTAAAATTTCTACGAAGAGTCCAGCCAGGGCATGTTTGATGTCCTTGTCTCGTACTTCTAGGAAGTATTGTGCACATTCTTGCATAAACTGGAATGAAGCTTCAAACTCTTCAATTGGGACCATCTGTAGAAACAGAATTTTATTACAATTTAAGATCTTACAATTATCAGTAAAATTTCAATTTAATGGGCCCTGATTTAACAGATTTTTGGTTTAATGGACAAAATCTGTGGATGGACAACATTCAGAAGCATTGGACAAAGTCTGTTAATTCAGAGTTTTCCCTTTATTCTTACAGTCTGCTGCATAAATTCATTTCAGATTTAATGGCAAAGTCTGTTAAATCCAGAATTGCCCATTACTGTTATGATCGAGGAGACGGACTGCGTGAACTAGGTGAATAGGGGCAACACGTGTTAGGAGACTTAGCCATATACAGTGGACCCCCGGTTAACGATATTTTTTCACTCCAGAAGTATGTTCAGGTGCCAGTACTGACCGAATTTGTTCCATAAGGAATATTGTGAAGTAGATTAGTCCATTTCAGACCCCCAAACATACACGTACAAACGCACTTACATAAATACACTTACATAATTGGTCGCATTCGGAGGTGATCGTTATGAGGGGGTCCACTGTATTTCACCAAGCCTGGATTGTGAACCTGGTCTTTTCAATTTTAAGCAAACTATTCTACTACTGAATTATGGAGTACCTCTAGTACCTGGAGATAATTCAAGTTTTAAGGATTACAATCTGTATTAATGGAATCCAAACTTTAATCCAAAGAGCTGGAAAACCTTCTGGATATGAGTTTAAATCCTTCCAACTCTCTTTAAGTTCAATTATTTGATGAAGAATTAGATACATGTGCAACATCTGGATTTTTTTTTTATTAAAACATTTGCTGTTTCCCACCAAGGCAGGGTGGCCCGAAAAAGAAAAACTTTAATCATCATTCACTCCATCACTGTCTTGCCAGATGCATGCTTATCTTTGCCAATACAATACATGGACATATCCTTGAATTGTATTCATAGTCACTGGATGGCAAAACATCTACAAATAAAGACACTCAGATGTTTCATGTGTTTAATTCTTCATCTTATTCAATTATTTGTTTCATGTTAGTGTGATGCTCAACAAATATGCAAGAATAAACAGTGTCAATTTAGTATCTATATCTGGTGACACTTCTACTTAGTTACTTCTACTTACACTTAGGTTACACTACACATACATGTACACGTTTATTTATACACACTCATCTGAGTTTTCTTTGATTTTATCTTAATAGTTCTTGGTCTTATTACTTTTCCTTTTGTATCCATGGGGAAGTGGAATAAGAATCTTTCCTCCGTAAGCCATGCGTGTTGTAAAAGTCAACTAAAATGCCGGGAACAATGGGCTAGTAACCCCTTTTCCTGTAAAGATTACTAAAAAGAATAAGAAGAAGAAAATTGTCAAAGTGGGAAGTCTGAATGTGCGTGGATGTTGTGCAGATGATAAGAAAGAGATGATTGTGGATGTTATGAATGAGAAGAAGCTGGATGTCCTGGCTTTAAGTGAAACAAAGCTGAAGGGGGTGGGAGAGTTTCAATGGAGAGGAATAAATGGGATTAGGTCAGGGGTCTCAAATAGAGTTAGAGCTAAAGAAGGAGTAGCAATATGTTGAAGGATAAGCTATGGCAGGAAAAGAGGGACTATAAATGTATTAATTCAAGGATTATGTGGAGTAAAATAAAGATTGGATGTGAAAAGTGGGTTATAATAAGCGTGTATGCACCTGGAGAAGAGAGAAGTGTAGAGGAGAGAGAGAGAGATTTTGGGAAATGTTGAGTGAATGCGTGGGGAGTTTTGAATCAAGTGTGAGAGTAATGGTGGTTGGGGATTTCAATGCTAAAGTGGGTAAAAATGTTATGGAGGGAGTAGTAGGTAAATTTGGGGTGCCAGGGGTAAATGTAAATGGGAGCCTTTAATTGAGCTATGTGTAGAAAGAAATTTGGTAATAAGTAATACATATTTTATGAAAAAGAGGATAAATAAATATACAAAGTATGATGTAGCACGTAATGAAAGTAGTTTATTAGATTATGTATTGGTGGATAAAAGGTTGATGGGTAGGCTCCAGGATGTACATGTGTATAGAGGGGCAACTGATATATTGGATCATTATTTAGTTGTAGCTACAGTTAGAGTAAGAGGTAGATGGGAAAAGAGGAAGGTGGCAACAACAAGTAAGAGGGAGGTGAAAGTGTATAAACTAAGGGAGGAGGAAGTTTGGGTGAGATATAAGCGACTATTGGCAGAAAGGTGGGCTAGTGCAAAGATGAGTAGTGGGGGGGTTGAAGAGGGTTGGAATAGTTTTAAAAATGCAGTATTAGAATGTGGGGCAGAAGTTTGTGGTTATAGGAGGGTGGGGGCAGGAAGAAAGAAGAGTGATTGGTGGAATGATGAAGTAAAGGGTGTGATAAAAGAGAAAAAGGTAGCTTATGAGAGGTTTTTACAAAGCAGAAGTGTTATAAGAAGAGCAGAGTATATGGAGAGTAAAAGAAAGGTGGAGAGAGTGGTGAGAGAGTGCAAAAGGAGAGCAGATGATAGAGTGGGAGAGGCACTGTCAAGAAATTTTAATGAAAATAAGAAAAAATTTTGGAATTAAAAAAGTTAAGAAAGCCTAGGGAAAGTATGGATTTGTCAGTTAAAAACAGAGTAGGGGAGTTAGTAGATGGGGAGACGGAGGTATTAGGTAGATGGCGAGAATATTTTGAGGAACTTTTAAATGTTAAGGAAGAAAGAGAGGTGGTAATTTCATGCACTGGTCAGGGAGGTATACCATCTTTTAGGAGTGAAGAAGAGCAGAATGTAAGTGTGGGGGAGGTACGCGAGGCATTACGTAGAATGAAAGGGGGTAAAGCAGCTGGAACTGATGGGATCATGACAGAAATGTTAAAAGCAGGGGAGGATATAGTGTTGGAGTGGTTGGTACTTTTGTTTAATAAATGTATGAAAGAGGGGAAGGTACCTAGGGATAGGTGGAGAGCATGTATAGTCCCTTTATATAAAGGGAAAGGGGACAAAAGAGATTGTAAAAATTATAGAGGAATAAGTTTACTGAGTATACCAGGAAAAGTGTACGGTAGGGTTATAATTGAAAGAATTAGAGGTAAGACAGAATGTAGGATTGCGGATGAGCAAGAGGTTTCAGAGTGGGTAGGGGATGTGTAGATCAAGTGTTTACATTGAAGCATATATGTGAACAGTATTTAGATAAAGGTAGGGAAGTTTTTATTGCATTTATGGATTTAGAAAAGGCATATGATAGAGTGGATAGAGGAGCAATGGGGCAGATGTTGCAAGTACAGTGGACCCCTGCATAACGATTACCTCCGAATGCGACCAATTATGTAAGTGTATTTATGTAAGTGCGTTTGTACATGTATGTTTGGGGGTCTGAAATGGACTAATCTACTTCACAATATTTCTTATGGGAACAAATTCGGTCAGTACTGGCACCTGAACATACTTCTGGAGTGAATAAATATCGTTAACCGGGGGTCCACTGTATATGGAATAGGTGGTAAGTTATTAAATGCTCTGAAGAGTTTTTATGAGGATAGTGAGGCTCAGGTTAGGGTGTGTAGAAGAGAGGGAGACTACTTCCCGGTAAAAGTAGGTCTTAGACAGGGATGTGTAATGTCACCATGGTTGTTTAATATATTTATAGATGGGGTTGTAAAGGAAGTAAATGCTAGGGTGTTCGGGAGAGGGGTGGGATTAAATTTTGGGGAATCAAATTCAAAATGGGAATTGACACAGTTACTTTATGCTGATGATACTGTACTTATGGGAAATTCTAAAGAAAAATTGCAGAGGTTAGTGGATGAGTTTGGGAATGTGTGTAATGGTAGAAAGTTGAAAGTGAACATAGAAAAGAGTAAGGTGATGAGGGTATCAAATGATTTAGATAAAGAAAAATTGGATATCAAATTGGGGAGGAGGAGTATGGAAGAAGTGAATGTTTTCAGATACTTGGGAGTTGACGTGTCGGCGGATGGATTTATGAAGGATGAGGTAAATCATAGAATTGATGAGGGAAAGAAGGTGAGTGGTGCGTTGAGGTATATGTGGAGTCAAAAAACATTATCTATGGAGGCAAAGAAGGGAATGTATGAAAGTATAGTAGTACCAACACTCTTATATGGGTGTGAAGCTTGGGTAGTAAATGCAGCAGCGAGGAGACGGTTAGAGGCAGTGGATATGTCCTATTTAAGGGCAATGTGTGGTGTAAATATTATGCAAAAAATTCGGAGTGTGGAAATTAGGAAAAGGTGTGGAGTTAATAAAAGTATTAGTCAGAGGGCAGAAGAGGGGTTGTTGAGGTGGTTTGGTCATTTAGAGAGAATGGATCAAAGTAGAATGACATGGAAAGCATATAAATCTATAGGGGAAGGAAGGCGGGGTAGGGGTCGTCCTCGAAAGGGTTGGAGAGAGGGGGTAAAGGAGGTTTTGTGGGCTAGGGGCTTGGACTTCCAGCAAGCATGCGTGAGCGTGTTAGATAGGAGTGAATGGAGACGAATGATACTTGGGACCTGACGATCTGTTGGAGTGTGAGCAGGGTAATATTTAGTGAAGGGATTCAGGGAAACCGGTTATTTTCATATAGTCGGACTTGAGTCCTGGAAATGGGAAGTACAATGCCTGCACTTTAAAGGAGGGGTTTGGGATATTGGCAGTTTGGAAGGATATGTTGTGTATCTTTATATGTATATGCTTCTAAACTGTTGCATTCTGAGCACCTCTGCAAAAACAGTGATAATGTGTGAGTGTGGTGAAAGTGTTGAATGATGATGAAAGTATTTTCTTTTTTGGGTCACCCTGCCTCGGTGGGAGACGGCCGACTTGTTGAAAAAAAAAAAAAAAAAATCAGGTGACAACAGAAAAACCCATTTTATTTTCTTCAAGTAAGTAAAATGAACTTAACCCTTAAACTGTCCAAACGTAGATCTATGTCCACGTGTGGGGGCTCCAAATGTAGATCTATTTTTTTTTTACATGCTTTCAAATGGGGAAAATCAAGGTCGGAGCACTACGCACGTGAACGCAGATCTACGTTTGGACAGTTTAAGGGTTAAATGGCCTGCCCAGTAAAGAGCAGTATTTATTTATTTATTTATTTATTCAGTGATAGTAGTTATTTATTTACTTATTTATTTAGCATACTATGCAGGCCATTATACTTAATGGTCTGCAAAGAATTAAAAATAAATGACTAGTTTTGAACACTACAGTGTTCAAAACTAGTCAGAAGAGTGCTTGCATAAATTCTTGGGAACACACCTTAACCCTGAAGAATTTCATTCCCATCAAGAGTGATGTGATGCTTTGTGTTGTAACCGACGATGCCTCTCTTGCCCGCAGCTCTTTTAATTCTGCCATGAAACGTCTCCGGACAGATTGAAAGCGCGACTGAGCCAAAACGCCAATAACTTCAGCATACAAATCAGCAATGATATTGATGTTCTCACCATTGGGGTTATTTTGAACTCTGAGGAAACAATATATACATATATACCATATAACACTAAAATACATGTATAAGTAATTTTATAATACAGTGGACCCCCGGTTAACGATATTTTTTCATTCCAAAATTATGTTCAGGTGCCAGTACTGACCGAATTTGTTCCATAAGGAATATTGTGAAGTAGATTAGTCCATTTCAGACCCCCAAACATACACATACAAACGCACTTACATAATTGGTCGCACTGGGAGGTGATCATTAAGCGGGGGTCCACTGTATTTCGGTGTTTTTTAAATGTACAACACTAACCTATAACAATGTAAATAATATTTAACTTTGGGCTTAAAGATATATACTATCATTTTATTAATTTATCGCATATGCTATTTCTTAACCCCTTCTCCTGAATAAATTACTAAATGTAAGAAGAAGAAAACCTTGATGTGTCTTCTTTTCGGGGTCACCCTGCCTCAGTGGGAGACAGTCGATGTGTTAAAAAAAATATAGGCTAGATCTCTGTCTGTAATCCTAACCATTATTAGAATGTGTAAACAAAGATTAAATGGAAGTTGTATTATAATTAATAAGATTTAAACTCCTTTACTATGGAAGCCTCAAAATTAAAATGCTGACAATGTCGGCATAAAAAAAAAATCGATAAGTGTAGAGAATCTTTTTCTGAAGGTAATGACACCAAAAAAAAATTAAATTTGATCGAAAACTTATGGAATTATGCAGGTACAGTGTTAGCGTGTGGCATAATTTATGCAACGGCGATTTTGTTCACTCTGAGTCCAGTTTTAAGGCAATTTCACTATTCAATCTTGACCACATTCTTAGCTATTTCATTAGTATGCCTTCAATTCTGTGTTGGGATCAAAACATTAGAAAATATTGGCCATAAGCACTACATAACATCCGAATTTACATAAATTACAATGATTTACTATATCCATATATGTATTCATATATATGTTCAGTATGTATAAAATAAAATTATGGTAAAAGGAGGTGGAAAGGAGCAATTACAGAAAAAAAAGCTTATGCAGATTTACACTGCAACTACTGTGCCAAACTTGCACGTGAAAATCACCCGCTATGAAAGCAAAAGACTCGGTAGGGATGCAACATTCCCCCAACGAGAAGCAGGGGTGCCACAATTACACTGAGAGACAACACAATAAGTGTCAGAGGCCCAAGACTGTTCAACTGCCTCCCAGCATACATAAGGGGGATTACCAATAGACCCCTGGCTGTCTTCGAGAAGGCGCTGGAGAGACACCTAAAGTCAGTACCTGATCCGCTGGGCTGTGATTTGTACATTGGTTTACATGCAGCTAACAGTAACAGCCTGGTTGATCAGACCCTGATCCACCATGAGGCCTGGTCTCAAACCAAGCCGCAGGGGCATTGACCCCCGAAACCCTCTTACTGTATAAGAGGGAGTCATTAATATATAATTTCCTTAACTCAATGGCTGTCTCTCACAAGGAAGGATGATCCAAAGAAGAAAACACATTCACCAACATTCACTCAATTGCTATCTTTGTACAGGTGTGCTGACATCAAAATCAGATTACAGTACTCATCTGACTGCAACATCCTCACCCCTCCTTCAGAGTGCAGGCACTGCCTATTCCAACTCCAGGACTCAAAGTCCAGCTAACCAGTTTCTGTGAATCTGTTCATACAAGTTACCCTGTTCACACTCCAACAGCACATCCATTAAAAACCTTTTGTCCACATTCACTCCTATCTGATACACACACACAAGCCTTCTGGATGCTCAAGCCCCTAAGACTTAAAAGCCTCTTGCACTCCATTTCCTTAAACCATTCCTGGGATGGCTACTCACCCTCCTATCTTCCATTCGTCAACTAAAGTCTATGAAATGTGTGCAGGATTCAGGGGTCATCCACTAAAATCAGAGAGATCTGAAGTAACATGATAAACTTACCCTTGAAATACTAACAGTGATTACTCACCCTTGAAATACTAGCAGTGATTACTCACTCTTGAAATACTAGCAGTGATTACTTACCCTTGAAATACTAGCAGTGATTACTTACCCTTGAAAACACAGTGATTACTTGCCCTTGAAATACTAGCATTGATTGCTTACCCTTTAAATACTAGCAGTGATTACTTACCCTTCTCTGTACTTGAAGTGCTTGAATGCAATATCTTCAATGTGTCGCACAAGATCATCGTGACCTGGGTGCACCGCCAGCTGTCGCAAAACCTCTATTAACACTAAGCAGAATATAAACTCGACTGCAAGATCTCTACGTTCCTGTATGGTTTCTCTGTCTACATTAGAGCCTGCATCTACCCTGTAATGACAATTTCAAAATATTAATCATTTATTTTACTTGGAAAATATTGTGCAAGGCATGTCTACCAAACCTGAAATTTGATTTATAATTGATAAAACTATCTCACCCCTTGCTTTTGCTGGGATCCTGCTTGTATTTGCTGTCAGTTGAACCCCATTCCACTCCCTGACGATCATACCAGGCAAAAAGTGTGTGCAGGAGTGAAGGTAAACAGTGCTCTGCAACACAACCAAAGGCAAGCAGCAACTGATCAAAGGTAGCATCTTCTCCACGCTGCAGACTCTTGGACAGGCTACGTTCCTAGTGTAACAAGAATAAACAGACAAAACAGTTTTAAAATACAACCCATGACAAATAAAAGTATTCAACAAGGCTAAAGGCACTTTTATTTTCAGAAATGCAGTGGAGGGTAAAGTGAGGACTAACCCAGAGCAAGCTCAACAAGTATTAGAAAGTAGATAGTAACATCATGTGTTTTAAAATAATAATAACAATAATGTTGCAAGTATATGGAATAGGTGGTAAGTTACTAAATGCGGTAGAGAGTTTTTATGAGGATAGTGAGGCTCAGGTTAGGGTGTGTAGGAGAGGGAGACTACTTCCCGGTAAAAGTAGGTCTTAGACAGGGATGTGTAATGTCACCATGGTTGTTTAATATATTTATAGATGGAGTTGTAAAAGAAGTAAATGTTAGGGTGTTCGGGAGAGGGGTGGGATTAAATTATGGGGAATCAAATACAAAATGGAAATTGACACAGTTGCTTTTTACTGATGATACCGAGCTTATGGGAGATTCTAAAGAAAAGTTGCAAAGGTTAGTGGATGAGTTTGGGAGTGTGTGTAAAGGTAAGAAGTTGAAAGCGAACATAGACAAGAGTAAGGTGATGAGGGTATCAAATGATTTAGATAAAGAAAAATTAGATATCAAATTGGGGAGGAGGAGTATGGAAGAAGTGAATGTTTTCAGATACTTGGGAGTTGATGTGTCGGCGGATGGATTTATGAAGGACGAGGTTAATCATAGAATTGATGAGGGAAAAAAGGCGAGTGGTGCGTTGAGGTATATGTGGAGACAAAAATACGTTATCTATGGAGGCAAAGAAGGGAATGTATGAAAGTATAGTAGTACCAACACTCTTATATGAGTGTGAAGCTTGGGTTGTGAGTGCAGCAGCGAGGAGGTGGTTGGAGGCAGTGGAGATGTCCTGTCTAAGGGCAATGTGTGGTTTAAATATTATGCAGAAAATTTGGAGTGTGGAAATTAGGAGAAGGTGTGGAGTTAATAAAAGTATTAGTCAGAGGGCTGAAGAGGG
Organism: Cherax quadricarinatus; assembly: GCF_026875155.1. NCBI lineage: Eukaryota > Metazoa > Arthropoda > Malacostraca > Decapoda > Parastacidae > Cherax > Cherax quadricarinatus. Next base: position 18,744,890 of record NC_069458.1, on the reverse strand, counting down.
GTTGTTGAGGTGGTTTGGTCATTTAGAGAGAATGGATCAAAGTAGAATGACATCGGAGAGCATTTAAATCTGTAGGAGAAGGAAGGCAGGGTAGGGGTTGTCCTCGAAAAGGTTGGAAGGAAGGGGTAAGGGAGGTTTTGTGGGCAAGGGGCCTGGACTTCCAGGAGGCATGCATGAGCGTGTTCGATAGGAGTGAATGGAGACAAATGGTATTTGGGACCTGACGATCTGTTGGAGTGTGAGCAGGGTAATATTTAGTGAAGGAATTCAGGGAAACCGGTTATTTTATATAACCGGACTTGAGTCCTGGAAATGGGAAGTACAATGCCTGCACTCTAAAGGAGGGGTTTGGGATAGTGGCAGTTTGGAGGTATATACAGTGGACCCCCGCCTTACGATATTATTTCATTCCAGAAGTCTGTTTGGGTGCCGTTATAGACCGAATTTGTTCCCATAAGGAATATTGTGAATTAGATTAGTCCGTTTCAGACTCCCAAAATACACGTGCAAAAGCACTTACAAAAATACACTTACATAACTGGTCGAGTTGGGAGCTGATCGTAAGGCGGGGGTCCACTGTATTGTGTATTTTTATACGTATATACTTCTAAACTGTTGTATTCTGGGCACCTCTGCAAAAACAGTGATTATGTGTGAGTGAGGTGAAAGTGTTGAGTGATGATTGAAAGTATTTTTTTTTAGGCGATTTTCTTTCTTTTTGGGTCACCCTGCCTCGGTAGGAGATGGCCGACTTGTTAAAAAAAAAAAATAATAATAATAATAATAATCAATAATCTTCATGTGGAAGTGGATTAGAATCTTTCCTCCACAAGCCATGCGTGTCATAAGAGGTGACTAAAATGCCGGGAGCAAGAGGCTAGTAATCTCTTCTCTTGTATAAATTACTAAATGGAAAGAGAAGAAAAACTGTGTCTTGTTTTTTGGGTCACCCTGCCTCAGTGGGAGATGGCCTTTAGGTTGAAAAAAAAATCAATAATCAAATCAATAACCCTTCCATTAGGACTTGCTACCTCAAGTCCTAATGGAAGGGGATTCCCCTTCTAAACAATAACTTCCACACTCTCCCCTCCTCCCATCCCATCAATCATCACCAGATCTTCCATAAAGGTAAGTGTCATGCATTCTATTCTTAGTAGAGTAGTAACTGTGCATGTCTTCTTCAGTTTGTGTGTATTAAAATTAATATTTCATGTGGTAAAAATGTTTTTTTTCATACTTTGGGGTGTCAGGAATGGATTAATTTGATTTCCATTATTTCTTATGGGGAAAATTAATTCGGCTAACGATAATTTCGGCTTACGATGAGCTCTCAGGAACGGATTAATATTGTAAGGAAGAGGTCCACTGTATATTCATGGGAAAGTGCTAAACCCATAGGAGTTGTACAATGTCTTGGGAAAGGGAAGTAATGAGGTTTGATCCAAGGAAAGGGAGGGTAGCTGCAATTCCCTGGATCAAGAGATTCCAACAGTTTTCCCAAAAAGTAAGATGAAAGGCTCCAATACAGAATATAATGAAAAGAGGAGACAGAACATTTGAAATATTCCATCAAACACAGAGGGGACAGAACATTGAAACATTCCATCAAGCACATTACAACACAGCACTTACTATAGGTTCCTGCATAACAGTTTCAATCTTCTTCTCCGCCATTACTGTGTATTGTTTATGTAAAAAACTATTTCAATTCGTCTTTAAAAAAAAAAAAGTATTTATTTTTATTAATTTTTTGGGGTGTTAGGAAAATGGATTAAATTGTATTTACATTAATTTTTCTTACTGGAAATTATCATTTTTGGTTTTGGGGGACAAAACCCTTCAGGGAAACAGTTTATGGCCGAGAACAGAGGGTCCACTGTATATAATGAAGTAAAATGGTATCAGATTTATTCCGGAGCCTTTTCAATTAAAAAATTATAATAATGGTTAAATTGAAATATACATCACTGTAAAGATTTTTGGAATGGAATTATTAACACAGAAGGCGTTAATAAAACCAAGGGATTAAACCCAATGTCAGGCTGTTGTTAGGCTTATTAAACTTAAAAAACCACCACCCTTAAGGGGTATTCCGGAGAGTGTTTTGGGAGGTCAAATTGGCCTGGTGGCTCGGACCCCAAACCAGGGGCCCGTTGTGATGGATTTAAGGACTGATTTCAACCAGGGTGTTACGCTGGGGCCCACCAAAACTGATTGCCAAATCCCAACCTGGAGGATGGGGATTGAACCAACCCTCAAAAAAATAAACTATCGTTCTTCATAGGGTTGAAGGAAACTGGAGGGGGGGGGAGCTTTTTGGATTAACATCGTCTATTACATAAAGGGGGCGAGGTGGACCCACTCATGCACCCTACGGGAATCTTTCATTAAAAAGAAATAAACGTTGTAACAACAGTGGCTTCAAATTCAGTCCAATTTACAAGCAGAAAGGGATGTAAAGCAGTAGGAGTTTGAGGTTACACAGGTTCAAAACAAATTTATTGAAAAAAGTTGTAGCTTTTAAATTGAAAGGATTAGATAATTCTTTACGTTAATTATTGAATGTCTGAAATCCTATATTTTCCACCTTGAAAAAATGCTATAGGCTTTTTAGGTTTAAAAGATTACGGGACATGATAATAATTTAATGATTTTTATTATTAATGTAACAATAATGTGTCAGTACAGATGCTACCTAATTTACGAAAACATTTGAGAGTTACAAACATTTGGGACATACGAACAGGGACTGCTGAGTTAGCTTTAAAGTTTTTTACCAAAACTTCTGCAAATCCGAATTTGAGTTTCCGTTGCCCTTTTCTGCATAGTACCAATTGTTTTTGTCGCAACCACGCCGAAGCAGGCCACTGAAGTTTCAAACGGTTTGGTTAAACACACTGTTAGTGGTAAACACGGCACGGGTGGCCTTAAAAAAAAGCATCCTTCCAGGGATTAGAGGAAGAAGGACTTGAGGGAGCGTGTTTGAGGTCCACCAAATTGAGCTTGATGAATGAAGAATATGATTGGAAGTGGAAAAAGAGATGCAGTGTAAGGGAAGGAGCAAAGAGAGAAAACAAGAAAAAACTGTTCCTTCTAAAAAAGTTTGATGAAGACAAAAATGATGGCCGAGGGGCATTTTCTTTCATTTATAGAGAGAGGTCTCGTTTTTGTTTGAGCTTTCCAGGCCCCAATGTTCGAAGAGGATTCCTCCAAGGATTTTCAATGGATGTTAAACTATTCTATTCCTTGGACCATCTTTTATCCGTTGAGAAAAGAAAAAATTAGGTGCCAAAACTTCCTTAGGAAAATTGTTCTTCCCAAACCAGTGCCTATCACAACCTTCAAAAGGGCCTTAAGGGATGTTGAAGAAACCCAGGCTTATGAAACCCTGGAACTGAAAAAGGCAATTTGAAATGACGAAGTGTAACGAAGGTTGACGGGGTAACTCTCCCCCAGTAGGCCCCACCACAACCTTTCGTATTTTCTTTCAACCAATTACCTAAGTTTTTGTACCAATTATTAAAATATAAGACACGTTTTTATATTACAGTTTATGCTTTTGGTATTCAGGAGCGTCAACATTACTGATTATGTACCAGTATTGTCTAAGTTTACAAGGCAACAAGGGCACAGGGAGGAGAATTATTGATAATAATATTGAACAAGAATTATAATCGTAATAGAAAAAATGGGGAAAAAAACGTAACTTTGATCAATAAGTTAGAAAAAAAAAAGCTTTGATAAAACGTAAGCCTTGTTGTGTGTTCGGGGGCGTCTGTTATGTTTTAAAACTCTCATAACCTTTACTTTCTGCTTTTTTGGGCTTGATTTGTTTATGGTGGGTTGAACGAATAGGAATCATATGCTTGGCCAAATGTCCACAATTAGTCTGCCAAGAAATAGAATTTCTTTGTGCCCTAATTGCTTCCCTTTGTACCAATTTTTCCATGGGTTTGAAATATCTGGTGAAAAAAAACCCTTCCCCCTCGTATTGAACAATCACTGTTAATTTTCAGTCGAGGTTCATTCTTGTTTTTTCCAGCCTCTCGACCCAATCTCCTGGGCCCTCGATTTTTCTCCCACTTCATCACCATCTGAAAAAAATTATTCAAAAAGATCCAAACACTTTCAAAAATTTATCTCCTAGACTTATTAGGGACTAAATTCCTATCAAAATAACAGGATAGTTTTACACTGTATTAATAGGATTCAGTGAGGGAAACCTCCGGAATGGAACTTGATTGTTGTTAATTTAAATAAAAAATATGCGTCCTGGCTCCTAAATGGGGGCTTGCCTTCAAAAAAAAAAAAACATTTTGGCGTAATTAACTTTAGGTTTTTTTCGTTGATAAATGCATTTCAGGAAATGTCTGATGGAAAAAACGAATGTACGAAAAATAAAAACTGACTAGGGCAATTAATTTCCCATAAGAATACTGGTAAATCCATTTAATCATTCCAGACAACCCAAAAATATTAACAAAATAATCCCATTTATAGTTGAAAATAACTATTAGTTTTACACGAGAAAAAAAATCAAAATGATAACTAAATATTAAAAAGGGATAATGAAAAAGGTGAAAATAAAACATTGTACAATTCACTTTTTGCCTTTTTTTTGAGGACTCTTGGTTTGGTATATATAGGAAGATGGGGGACAAAAGAGGGGGAGAGGGAGGCGGAGTGGTTTATTTGTTTTGGAAGGGGAAATTCCCCTCCATAAAAGGGGACTTTCAGGTATCAAGGGCCCTAATTCAGGGGTTCGTCCTTTCTTTTCTTTTATTTACTTGGCAACTAGGCAGGGCTTGAGATGTCACTTGGGGGGAAACCCTGTCGCCCCACAGAAAATTGTTCCAGCGGAGGTCTCTTTATGCGATCAAGATTTGCCAAATTTGGGACAAGGATTGTATTTGAAATAAACGTATTGTTAGGACATTGGGCTTTGCAAAACAATCTTTGTTAGGTGCGAAATTTCTCCACAAAAACAAACTGTGCCAAAACACCTCATTCCACTGTTGTTACACCAGTCTTTACTCAACTGAAAGAAAGGCAACTTCTATTCCTCTCTCTCCTCCAACTTCTCAAGCAATTATTTTCATCGCTGTTTGGGTCCACTTTTCGTTACACTATATTTCCCACTTTTTGCCACTATTTGTTTGACTTTGTAATGAGCTCTTTCTTGAATTCTATCGTGGGTTTTTTTTTTTTTGGTTTTTTTCTCGGGGGGGGCCCCATATTCTTTTTTTTTTTTTTAAAAAATTCCCAAAAAGGGCTGATTGGGAACTTTTTGGGCCCCCATGGTGGCTTATTTTAGCAGTTGCACTTCACTAAAAAAAAAAGCCACAAAAAAAAAAAACAAAAAAGGGGAAAAAAAAGGGGGGGGTTATTTTAGCTAAAAAAGTATCCGAATACACGTGGGGGGTTGGGTGATGTTCACTCAACAGAAAAAAAAAAGCCAGACTGAGTTAAGACAAGTGTGGGATGTCTGTGTGGTCATGGGAGGGCGACGCATTTGGTTATACAGGGGGGGACCCATGTCAACTTTACTAAAAAAATGAGTGGATGTACGAAAAAAAAAAACTGCGGAAAAACTTAATACGGAAAAAAAAATGTCATCGAATTGCCGAATCCTACAAAAACAACCTAGGGTTCCACTTGTAATTTTAGTTGCTATAAAAACTTTTTACTACATTGCGCTTCTAAATCCAATGAAAAAAAATATAGAAAAAAAAAAACCAATGGAGTGTAGTATTGTGATCGAGGTTAAATTTAAATTCGTATTTATGGACTCTGATCATGGGTTTCTAACCCCAACCGTTTCGTGAGGGTTTGAAAAAGCTTTAAATTTTTTTCCTATTTAATTCCTTTCTGAAATATTGCAAGTCCACACTATTATGTCCTGGGGATATAATTCATTTTAATTCAAAAACACCACAATGTGAGAAGGGACTTTAGGTAAAACATTTTCGGGGGTCTAACCCGAAGGAACAATTTTCTATTGCTGTGTTTTCCTATTATCTTTTTATATGGTTATATTTGAGGTGTACTTTTACATTCATTTTTATTCACATGGTAGGAGCCATCACTGTGATTCCTTTCAAAATTTTTGTTTTCTTGATCCCAAAACGGTATATGAAATTAGGATTCACTTACCATGGGTTCAAACCCTCACCCATACGTAATTACTAAGTGCATTTTAGAATCTCAACCATTTTCCTGCGGACCTTCATATGGGCATTAAGAATCTCTCCCAGTTCTGTGCTCTCCTTAGTGGCATAAAGGAATTCAACCCATTCTTGGTTTTTGATTCATAGTGCATTAAGGAATCTCGGCCATTTTCTTGTTGGATCTATAGTGCATTAAGAATTCTTCAACAAAATCTGTTGATCTCAAAGGTGCATTACGGATTCTCAACCCTTCTGTGATCTAAAGTTGCATTACGGAAATCCTCACCCAATTTCTGTGGGAATTCTCTTAGTGCATTAAAGAAAATCTCACCCATCGTGCTTCTTATAGTGCATAAAATGGAATCTCAAACCATTCTGTGAATCCATTAGTGCATTTAAGAATTTTCTCCCCATTGTGATCTTCTAGTGTTAAGGAAAATCTCACCCCTTCTGTGATTTCACATAGGTGCATTTAAGGATTCTCACCCATTCTGTTGAATCTTCATAAGTGGCATTAGAAATTCAACCCATTTGTGATTTCATAGTGCAAAAAGATCCTCACCATTTCTGTTTTGAGCTCCATAGGTTGCACTAAGATTTCAACCATTCTGTGGATTCCTTCATGGGGCATTATAGGGGGGGTGGGGGGGGGGGGGGGGGGGGGGGGGGGGGGGGGGAAAAATCTCACCCCATTCTGTGATCTTATTGTGCAATTAAGAATCTCAACCCATTTCTGTTGATTCTTGTGGCCTTTAAGAATCTCAAAACCATTTCTGTTGATTCTCTAGTGCATTTAAGAAAATCTCACCCTTTCTGTGATTTTTCATAGTGGCATTAAGGAAAAATTCTCTTACCCCCAATATCCAGGGAAGGGCCCCTGCATATTTACCAGCAGGTTAGGCACTGATATGGTTTTGTTTAAAGCAAAAAAATTTGCTAGGTAAAAGTGAAACAGTTTGTTCATCTTTAAATGCATATAAAAGGGGGCCTGATAAAACATGGTTTAACTATTCAAATATTAATGTGATCAAAATTAAGGGCTAGGCCTTAAAAATGGGATATTTACAGTACCACAACTTTACTCTTTAATTTATTTTTCAACATCGGCTATTTTCCCAATCAAAAATATTATCAAATTCCTAGCTTATAGTGAGTGGGGGATATATTTTCGTGTAGGAAGTCTGAATAAAAAATGGAAACAAGAATGTTCCCGCATTATTTTTGAAAAAACCCCTGCAGCAAAAAATGCTGTTTAAGTGAAGCCCTCCAGGGAAAGGGTTCTTTGTGTTGGTGGAGTGGCTTTTGATTTAGTGATTGGAATCTGTTGGCTCCAGGTTTCCCAAATTTTAAAAGCCTGTATGACCTTCCATCCCCCCCCCAAGGCACTGATAAATCTTCTGGGTTTAGCATCTTCCCCCTTGATATATAATAATAATAATGTCAAAGTGAAAGCACTGTAATGTGGGGGGCCACTGTTAATCTTTTCATTTTGTTTCTTAAACCTATTTTTGCATATAATACGTTCTTTGGACTTCTTTATTATTTTGGTGATCCATGATGTTTAATCGTTGAGGTGGATGCCAAATCTGTTTTGTGTAATCAAGTTTAAGTTAACAGATGTGAAGTGTTGTTGATTAAAAACAATGGGTATTTTCACTTCTTCTGTGAGAAACTGTTTTAGATTTTCCGGGACATGTTTATTGTAGAAAAGCTTTAAAATTTTTTGTTGAAATTATTGTGGATACATGGAATTAATGCCTGGATCATGTTAAAAATTCTCTCTTATCAGTCTATGCACTGGACTGCAAACAGTCAAGTCATTCAATATTGATGTTCATCATTGAAGCTGAATGGAGATTTTCTAGGTTTTCAGGGTTTATTTCACGTTTGGTTGCTTAGGTAAAAGGAGGGAAACATTAAAACAAATATTAAAAATACACTGAAAATGCCCTTTGCTAGCTGGGATACAGGGGTAAAGAGGAACACGATAACAAAACACCACATTCAGCATTGAATGCAATAAGAACATATTCAATTTATTAATTTTTGTGAAGTGTCCTATTTGTGAAGAGAAAATACGGAGGGAACCCCCAATTATTTTTGATTTTTTACCTCTCAGGTCATTTTGGGATCCAGGTGGTGTATTGACCTATAAAAAAGGAACAACCAATCAGGGCAATACATTTCAATGTCAACAGGAGTCTTGCCCAAAAATTGAGGGGAAACCTCAAAACTTGGAGTGACATTCTGAAAAAACTGGGAAAATCCCTACCCATTATTTAAAAAACTTTTAAAAAAAAAAAAAAAAAAAAAAAAAAAAAAAAAATATAAAAAAAAAAAAAAAAAAAAAAAATAAAAAAAAAAAAAAAAAAAAAAAAAAAAAAAACATCTGAAAAAGGTGCTGAAGGGTATATCTTCACAAATTAAACGTGTTGATGAGGGAACCTGGGGGACCCCAAGGGAAGTATGCCCCCATGGATTAACAACAGTGGAAAATCATTAAACCATTATGGTTGATTAAATAACTAATGGGACAAAAACCCACCATGAGGCAACGCTCTGCTCCTGTTAATTACAAAAAGGTAATCCACAAAGGAGGGGGGGTGACAATTTAATTCGTTAATTCATATTTAATAGTAATACTAAGGAAAATTACATTAACCACAGAGCTCATATGACAAAAAATATTACTAGGTTTCCATTTCTAAAATTTTACTGGTACTATAGCTAAGCAAAAAAATTAATATGGGGAACTTTTTAAAAAAAAAAAAAAAAAAAAAAATTTTTTATTTTTTTTTTTTTTATTTTATTTTTTTTTTAAATAAAAAAAAAAAAGGTGGGAAATTTCCTTTTTAATGGGTAGTTTGGGGGACAATTTAACCAGAACAAACTTATTATAAAAAATCTGCAGTTATGGTCTACATTAGGCAAAAAAAAACTTCCATGTTATGGTGGAAGGGCTTCATACAGAGGTTAATTGGAGGTAAAAGTTTGTTTGTGAAGGTGAAACTTTAGCGCAAACGTGGAAAATGTTACAGGTTCATCCTCCAGTTTTGATTCTATTTAAATCCCATGTTTAACTAATTTTATCATCCTTAACCCTTAACAACGTTTTCCCAAACAGGTCGACGGTTCAAAAAATTCGTAGTGCTACAAAAAAAGATAAAGAATCTACTTTTTGTTTTTACTTACTTTTCAAATTATTCACAACATAATAAAATGTCTTAAGGATAAAAAGTTTTCTTTACACATTTTTTCACATGTAAAAGCAAAAAAAAAAAAAAATTTCTAAAATTTTTACATCTTTAGTGTTGAAAATAAAACGTTATATAGACGTTCGACATTTAAGGGTTAACATCACAATGGTGATGCCAGCAGATGGGTATTTTGTGTTCTAAATAACTTTTTTATTTTTTTTTTCCAAACAGTTTTTCGGGGGGGCCGGGTTTTTTTTTTTTTTTTTTTCTCCCAAAAACCCCCCAAAAATGGGGGGGGGGGGGGCCCCCCCATGGGTGGGACCCCAAAAAAGAAAGAAAAAAATCCCCAAAAGAAAATACTGTTCATCATCATTCAACTCTCACACACTCACACATTAATCCACTGTTTTGGCAAAGGTGCTCAGAATTTTACAACCAGTTTTAGAAACGCAATATAGTATAAAATTTTAACATATTCCCTCCAAATGCAATATCCAAAAAAACCTGCCTTTAAAGTGGGGGAGGGCATCTGTTTACTCCCAATTTTCCAGGACTTCCAAGTTCCGGGGGGGACTTATGAATATAACTGGTTTTTCCTGGGGAATCCTTCACTAAAAATATTTACCCTCTCACACTTCCATAACAGATCGTAGGTCCAAGTGAAATTCGTCTTACATACACTCCTATCTAAATAATCCGCTCACGCACACTTGCTGGAAGTCCAAGCCCCTCGCACAAAAAAAACCTCCTTTACCACTTTCGAGGACACCGGGATCCTACCCCGGCCCTTCTTCCCTATAGGGAATTTTTATATGTTTTTCCATGTTTCATTTAACCTATGAATTTCCATTCTCTTATATGACCAATACACTAAACACCCCTCTTCTGCCTTGACTAAAACTTTTATTAACTCCCCCACTTTTCTAATTTTTTCCACTACTCAAAATTTTCTAAAAAACCTTTAAGTAATTTTGATTCTGTGTCGTTCTAAATGGCTAAAAACATACATCACAGGAAGAATTCTATGTTTTTAAAAAAATACTAAAAAACCTGTTTGGGCCATTTCTGTTAAATGCCACACATAAAATACCTACTTCTGTAAAGCCAGGCTGACATGGGGTGAAATATGGCACATATCCTAAGAGGTGGAATAGTGCTCCATTGAATAAACCAAAGTAATGATGCATTTGAACTTTCCAAATTTACTTCCTTTAACAAAATATAAAATCCCCTTACCTCAGTTTCAAGTGGGGATCCTGTATTAAAAATAAGTATCACTTAGATATGTTTATTTAAATTCGGGATACCACCAGCAGTTGTTCATTTTTTATAGGGGATTTTTGCAAGAGGGCAAACGTTGTTATGTTCTGCGGAAAAAAAACATTGTTGGGTAAAAAACTGATAGAGGGAGTATTTATTAAGGCAATTAGAAAAGGATTGGTTATTAATTTTATTCGGAATGCCATGAGGAGGTTAACCTAGTAGCTTTCTTTTTTCAAAGAGAAGAATATGAACTATCACATTATTATTGAATAATTATTTAGGGGCAAATATTTTTACATTCAAGCATTATAAAATAAATATGTTTTTGGGATGAAAGGGCAGGCCATCACCTCTCTAAAGAAAAACAAATTGAGTCTGACCTTATCAACCGGTTCATTATCCATTCTGGTGTGATAAACAATTACGAGGGGGAGCTCTAACTAGTTCTGATTTTATTACAATGGGGCATACGCTAAAGGTTAAATACTGCAAACAAAGAATTTATTTCAATTTTCTCTTGCAACAAACAGTACACAAGTAAGGAAAAATGTCTGACAAAGAATTACTTTCTATTTTCTCTTTGCAAACAAACGTTTTACAAAAGTAAGGAAATGTTGACAAAAAAAAACTTCTTTCCTCTTTTAAAAAAAAACAAAACAGTACACAAAGTAAAAGGAAATTGGTCTGAACAAAGAAATTACTTTATTCTTCTTTGCAACAACCCAACAAGTTTACACCAAGTAGGGAAAATGTCTGACAAAGAATTACTTTTATTCTCTTTCAAAACAACGTACCACAAAGTTTCAGGGAATTTAATGCTAAAGGTTTTTTCTATGATTTTTACGGGTTGATTCAATTTGAACACTATGGATTACTTGCAATTAAAGCCCTGGGTGAGATATAAAAAAAAAATGTTTTGCGGAATTTACCAAAAAGAGTTCCAAAGGTTAATGGGAAGGCATTAAACGCATTCCCCAATTACTTTCAACTACAGAAACAGTATTAGCCACCATTTCATTTTCTACAATTACATAACAATGGACAAAAAAAAGAAAATAAATTTTTTTTTGGTCAACCGTAAGAAAAACAAAAGGTAAAACATAATAACATGTTAAATTTAAATTAAAATAAGTTTACTACAGATTACAAAAATTTTACTGTTAGTTTATTGGTTTGTGTGACAAGAAATTATACATGGGAAAAAAAATCAAAAAAAATAAAAAAAAAAAAAAAGAATGCATTGACCCGCGCAGTAAATCGGCACTGCAAGATGCAATACCATGTTTGGAAAAAAAGGATACCGACGGTCTCATGAAAAGTAATTTTTTAAAAGGGGTCGGCAACCCCAGGGGCCACAAATATCTGCGACCAATGCTGGGTGAGCGGTTGTTTTTTTTTTTTTATTAGGGGAAATGTAGTGAGGGGAAAAAAACCTTCTCCACTTGGGAATGGAAGGGGGAAGATGGAGGAGGTGTGGGTAGATGGTTGTTGTTTTTGTTACTTCCTTGGGCTTCTTTGGTTCTTTCCTTTCGTTCTACTGCTGTTTCTGCAAAAAATTGTTCCCGAAAATGGCATGGCAAAAAAAAAAAAACGCATGATTATATTTTTTTTGTTTTCAGCGATAATCAAAGCCGCCACTTCTGATTTTTTTATACAAAAAAAAAGATTACTTCCTAAATTTTAAGAAAAGTGAGTAAAAAAGAAAAATAAATATCAAAATTTAAGGAAAGTAAAACCTAACTGTTTTACATAAATTGTGGATCAACCAGTACATTATAATGAAAAAAAAAAAAAATAAAAAAATAACTTTGCAGCGTGAGTTACGGAAATTTTAGCATGGCTACAGAGATAGAAAAATAAATGAAATTTTTGCAAAAATATAAAATAAAAAAAAAAGATAATTTTTTTAAATTTTATTCCTAAATCTTCCAAAAATAAACATTAAAATTAAAACCATATGGGTTCTCTCTAACAGGAATACAAAAATTTGGGAAAACTGCATATTTCGGTTATAATTTTTTCTGGCCGTTAAATGAGGGGTCAGTTCCTCAGGAAAAAGGGAATTCCGATTTTCTTCATTGACATTTTTTAAATCAAAAAAAAAACAAAAATTTAAATCCACAGCCACAACTGTAATAAATTATGAACCTTCTAGGGGGGGCCCGGCGGATTTTGAAGAGCAAGTTTCGAAGGTTCTTGCTGAGACACAATGGAAAGCGATTTTCGTGTAGAGAGAAAAACAAGTTGGTTCATTGTTGCAGGTGTTTAGGTGTGAAGGTTTTATTGTTATTTTAAATTTTGTTTTGCCCACTGGGAATCCACAGTGGGCCCTCCGGAGAATTAGGAGGTAAAGTTTTGTATCTTTCATTATATTGTAGTATGGATTATTTTTAAAAAAATTTGTAACATTCATCATTAAAATTTTTTTTTCCAAACTTATTTTTTTCAAAAATTATACAAAAAAAACAAATTGTTAAAGAGGGAAAAAAACTTAATCACATAAAAAACAAATTTTAAGAGGTATTTTACTGGTTACAATCTGTAATTCTAATTATAAAACTTAAATGGGGGAAAAATAACACACACCCGGGGGTCATTTTTTACAGGACCTGGAGGATGGGAATGGTAATTCAGGTTCAATTCCATGGAAAAGACAGGATAGATAGGTCCTCTGGAATCAAAGAAAGGCCAAAATTAAGCATAGGGGCCACGGGGGCCCCCCCCCAAAAATAAATTTTCCCCCCCCTTCTCCCCTCTCTCTTGGAAAGATTGCAAAGCCAGGGGGGGACATGTTCAAAAAACAGACTTCCACTAGAGGTGACTGGTGTTAAAACTGCTGCCACAACTATACCACTCAGCAAAGTGTAACCTTCAGAGGCTTGTGTTTACCATTGTACAATATCTACTGGCGATTTCTTCAATATTATAGTTAAAGATAAAAACAATTTTTCCTACTTATTTGCTACCAATACAGTAGGTTTCAAAAACTCATTGCCAACAAACATTCAAACAAAAATAATTTTTCTTCATAATTTGCGTTTTTTACGTATTCTAATAAAGGACAAAAAATCTTCAATATGTACAATGTCTCATTAAAATACCTTTTGGATTTCCATTTGAAGGTATCATAAAAAATACAATAAATATACACAAATTACATTTATAGCTGTGGTTTTCAATAGGGCAAAAAGTTAATGGAAAGATCTTAATGGTAATTACAGGAGCAAAGTAAAAGGCAGGGGGTAGCTGTGGAATGGTCTTGTTGAAAGCCTAAGTGTTAGTTGTACAAGGGAAAAAGGTTGTTGTAAAAGTTCAACAAACCCTCTCCCTCGGCTTTTCTTATATTTTAGACACAGGTTATCAAAGAAAATTTATTGTACTGATTTATAATCCATGAAAAGTGTATGAAGGAGTTACAAGAAATTTATTAAAGAACTTAATTTTTTTCTGGTTTTACAATATAATTCAAGGCCAATAAAAAGTATGCAAGAAATCATGGATTTTCAAAAACCTAAATTTCACATAATGCTACAAGAGAAAAAAAAAACTGCCAAAACATTGGCCCTAAAAACTGTCTTTAAAGGTGGAAAAAAATTTAAATTCCTCAAAGTCAGTTCTTTACACTCTGGGTGTTGGTACCTACAATTTGAAGAGTGTTTTTCGCTAGCACTAACAGTCTATCAGAGGACATCAATCCAAGAAAGCCTAGTTATGGGACAAACAATGGCTCATGGGGGCATGGGACCCGGGATATCATCGAACAGGTGAACAGTATAGTGTATAAATAGGTACCCAGGAATTGACACTGGTTAATCCACATAACTAGCTTACCAGAGTGGAGGTGGGTGGGGTTCCCATTGGCAGACGAGGCTTGTTGGGGCAGTGGAGGCAGTGGTGCATTGGGACATGAGTCGAAAAAAAACGTGTGCACCCGTTGCAAAGAGCAGAGGGCCACGGCGAAGTTAATTTCAGGATAAGGCTTGCAAAATAACCTGTTCACAGCCTGCGCCAAGGGGCCCAGCATAATCTGTTGGGTTCTTCGTGTCCGCCATGTTTTCACATGTTAAACTGTACATTAAAAAAGAGGAAGTTCAATGATCAAAGGGAAAGAAGGGGTGGGACCAGATTTTTTCAAATTTAATATTTGAAAGCATACCAGGTATGTATAAATTAAACCAACCACCACATTGCCCTTTTCACCACGACGCAGGTGAACAAAAATAAGGACTTGAATTTAACCATCATTCATTTTCAAATAGTTGTCTTGCCAAAAAAAGCATTTTAGATAATTTAACAATAAAATTGTGCCTTTAAAATTGCCGCTCTCACCCCTCTTCCAAAGTGAAAGGCACTGCAATTTCCTTACAGGTCTTTGGTCCAGCCTAAAACCATGGCCTTCTTGAATTTCTTCAATTTATGTTGTTTTAGCCCATACTTTTAAAAAAAACCATCAATTCCTAAAAAAAAAAACCTGGATGTCTCCAATTTTTTGAACCTAATATTGCTCAAAAAGCTGATGCAGTAATTATTGTACCTATTACAGTTGCAGAATTAAAAGCTCTGCTAGTGATGTTCGGCCTCATTTATTAATTTTTATCATAATAACCCTATAATTTTCTTTTCCAGAGGCTTATCTTAAGTATTTTCTCTTTTTTAAGTCCGTCTTTTAAAAAACTACCGTTATCTTTACATCTACGTTAAAGTATTTTCCATTGTATTCTTCAAAAGTGGAAGGGGATTAATCACGTCATCTTTCCCGCTTAGTCCTTTCTGTCTTCAATAATTTGGTTCCACCCCCTTTTCCCTTATTTGATAGAAGAGAAGGCTACTGTTACAGGCAAAAAACATTCACAAAATAACCCAGTATCCCAGACCTGTACCAATGTTTTATACAGATTACCTTGCTGTTTTTACAGTGTGTCTTTACTCAAAGTGTTCAGCTACTGTACAGCGGGGCTGATACATGGTGTGGTCTTTACTAAGTAGTGGTCCAGCTTTATGTTTTAACCAGGGCTGGTTTACATGTGTGTTTTACTCCAAAAGTTTAGTCCAGCCTACTGTACAGGCTGTTTAAACCTGTGTGGTCTTACTCAAGTTGTCAGCCCTGTTTATACCATTAATTTATGATACTGGATTACCCCACTGACTTACTGGATAGCTCTACTACTGTTACCCATGTTCACCCTTCATGCTTCATGGGGGGACACCTGACTTCAGGCACATATAAACACTTTGTCCATAGGGGACCTGGAGAAGCTAATCGTGCTAAAAAACCATTGCTCTTGTAAAATAAAATGCCCACCCGGGAATGGTTACATTAGTATCTTTATTGATATTTTGGCCTTTTTTTTGAGGACTTCTCCACCTTCTTTTCTGTATTTCAAGCTTGCCTTTTACTTCTTACAATTCTTGTTTTCATTCTTCTGGACAAAGGCCAATTTGGATGGGTTGTCTCATTTGTAAAAAGGTTTCTCTGAAAAAAGTGGAATCCTTGTGGTACCATTTTATTACACTTAAAAACCCATGTGATGGCTTGTAGTTTTTTTGTATGCTTATAGTAAAATGTCTACTTCTGAGTACAAAATAATAAAATAAAGCAAGGATAAATTAAGTGGCACAATGTTTTACCATGACTTGGAAAATTTCAACGTTGGCTTTGGTGTGAAAATTACTGGTCCCAAAGACGATGGAAAATTGTATAAGCATCAGTCGCTTTGTGGAGGTGTGTAAACAGCGGGGGGGGGACCCTTGGTTATTGGGGGCATATTCCGATATGGGCCAACTTGGTTAATTGCCCCCGTTTATTTTTGGCTTTTGAAAAAAAAAATTTTTTTTATTTCTTGTTTTACCGGCCTTATTTCGCTTATTCAGCCGTACTGAACAAAACACTGACGCTTGGGGGGGGGCATTTTTTCCCAAAAATTGGGGCGTCCCCCCCCCCCCCAGGTTTTTTTTTATTTTCCCTGGGGCCTTTTTGGGGGGTTTCTCTGGGGGGGGGGAAAAAATTTTGGGATTTGGGGGGGGGGGGGGGGGGGGGGAAAAAGGAAATCCACTGCGCTAATTTCTCCTAACATTCAGCTCTAATCATTGTTGTCAGGTGGTTATTGATTGGTGCAACTTAAAAATAAGCAAACCTGGCCAAAGAAAGTTTTCTAGTAAAAGTTTTCTTGGTTAAAGAAAGTTGGAGAAAAACACAATGAGGATTTAAGAAAAAGAAGGGTTGTTTTGATAAATTAATGGAGGAGTAGTGTTTTCGAGTTGTGGTTTAGTAGATTGCCAGTTTGTATAGGAATTCCAAAATCAAACAATCATTTCATTCTGGAAAAGAAAGGTAGAAATTCATGGAATGTAATGTTGCGAAAAAGGGAGTGTTAGCAGGCAGGGCAGGGAATTTTGTGAGGGCAGGCAGGGGAAAGGTTTTGTTTTAAGCCACCCCCCCTCCGGGGCCGGGGGCATGGCGGGGAGTGTAGCTGGCAGGGCAGGGAAGTGTAGCAGGGGGCAGGCAGGGAGTGTAGCAGGCAGGGCAGGGGGGGGGGGGGGAGTTTGTAGGCCGGCAGGGCAGGGGAGTGGTGTAGCAGTGGGCAGGCAGGGGGGAGTTTAGAGGGCAGGCAGGGAAGAGTGCGGGCAGTCAGGGCATGGGTGTAAGCAGGGGAGGCAGGGGGGGGGAGTGTTGCAGGGAGGCTGGGGAGTGTAGCAGGGGAGGCAGGGGAGTGCATCAGGGGTGTAGAGGCAGGGAGGGGAGGTGCAGCAGGGAGTGTTAGCAGGGCAGGCGGAGGTGTTTAGAAGGGTCGGCAGGGGAAGATTGGTTAGCACAGAGGGCAGGGCGTTGTAGCAGGCCAGGGACAGGGATTGTAGCAGGGGGCGGCAGGGGAGTGTAGAGGCAGCAAAAGAGGGTAGTGTGGGAGGCTGGGGGAAGTGTGCATTGGAGGGAGGCCGGGGTTGTGGCTGGAGGGGTGGGGAGTGTGTAGGGAGGCCAGGGAGGTCTACACAAGAAAGGGCAGGGTTTGTAGGGCAGGGGAGTGTTAGGAGGAAGGGCAGGGAGGTGTTAAGCATGGGAGGGACAGAGTTGTAGGCATTGGGGGTGGGAGATGTTAGCTGGGATTGCAGAGAGTTGTAAGCTTTGGAGGGAGTTGGTAGCAGGAGGAGGGTGAGGGGAGTTAGTAGGAAAGGCAGGGGTTTTAGCAGGGAGTGTCGAAAAGGAAGGCATTGGAAGTGTGGCAAGGGTAAGGGGGGGGGAAGTAAACACCCCAGTAGAGGGGCTTTTCATACATGGAGTCATATAGTGGGGGATTCCCCTTTCCAAAAACATTTATTCAGTCCATACCTCTTCCTCCTACCTGTCTTCCATTAAAAAAGCCAACATAAAAGCATCTTCAATAAAGGTTCTGGTAAAAATTTAGTGATTTTTTAGGTGTCCCCTTTATTTTATTTGTTGGCTCATTGTTTATGTAAAAAACTATTTCAATTCGTCTTTAAAAAAAAAAAAGTATTTATTTTTATTAATTTTTTGGGGTGTTAGGAAAATGGATTAAATTGTATTTACATTAATTTTTCTTACTGGAAATTATCATTTTTGGTTTTGGGGGACAAAACCCTTCAGGGAAACAGTTTATGGCCGAGAACAGAGGGTCCACTGTATATAATGAAGTAAAATGGTATCAGATTTATTCCGGAGCCTTTTCAATTAAAAAATTATAATAATGGTTAAATTGAAATATACATCACTGTAAAGATTTTTGGAATGGAATTATTAACACAGAAGGCGTTAATAAAACCAAGGGATTAAACCCAATGTCAGGCTGTTGTTAGGCTTATTAAACTTAAAAAACCACCACCCTTAAGGGGTATTCCGGAGAGTGTTTTGGGAGGTCAAATTGGCCTGGTGGCTCGGACCCCAAACCAGGGGCCCGTTGTGATGGATTTAAGGACTGATTTCAACCAGGGTGTTACGCTGGGGCCCACCAAAACTGATTGCCAAATCCCAACCTGGAGGATGGGGATTGAACCAACCCTCAAAAAAATAAACTATCGTTCTTCATAGGGTTGAAGGAAACTGGAGGGGGGGGGAGCTTTTTGGATTAACATCGTCTATTACATAAAGGGGGCGAGGTGGACCCACTCATGCACCCTACGGGAATCTTTCATTAAAAAGAAATAAACGTTGTAACAACAGTGGCTTCAAATTCAGTCCAATTTACAAGCAGAAAGGGATGTAAAGCAGTAGGAGTTTGAGGTTACACAGGTTCAAAACAAATTTATTGAAAAAAGTTGTAGCTTTTAAATTGAAAGGATTAGATAATTCTTTACGTTAATTATTGAATGTCTGAAATCCTATATTTTCCACCTTGAAAAAATGCTATAGGCTTTTTAGGTTTAAAAGATTACGGGACATGATAATAATTTAATGATTTTTATTATTAATGTAACAATAATGTGTCAGTACAGATGCTACCTAATTTACGAAAACATTTGAGAGTTACAAACATTTGGGACATACGAACAGGGACTGCTGAGTTAGCTTTAAAGTTTTTTACCAAAACTTCTGCAAATCCGAATTTGAGTTTCCGTTGCCCTTTTCTGCATAGTACCAATTGTTTTTGTCGCAACCACGCCGAAGCAGGCCACTGAAGTTTCAAACGGTTTGGTTAAACACACTGTTAGTGGTAAACACGGCACGGGTGGCCTTAAAAAAAAGCATCCTTCCAGGGATTAGAGGAAGAAGGACTTGAGGGAGCGTGTTTGAGGTCCACCAAATTGAGCTTGATGAATGAAGAATATGATTGGAAGTGGAAAAAGAGATGCAGTGTAAGGGAAGGAGCAAAGAGAGAAAACAAGAAAAAACTGTTCCTTCTAAAAAAGTTTGATGAAGACAAAAATGATGGCCGAGGGGCATTTTCTTTCATTTATAGAGAGAGGTCTCGTTTTTGTTTGAGCTTTCCAGGCCCCAATGTTCGAAGAGGATTCCTCCAAGGATTTTCAATGGATGTTAAACTATTCTATTCCTTGGACCATCTTTTATCCGTTGAGAAAAGAAAAAATTAGGTGCCAAAACTTCCTTAGGAAAATTGTTCTTCCCAAACCAGTGCCTATCACAACCTTCAAAAGGGCCTTAAGGGATGTTGAAGAAACCCAGGCTTATGAAACCCTGGAACTGAAAAAGGCAATTTGAAATGACGAAGTGTAACGAAGGTTGACGGGGTAACTCTCCCCCAGTAGGCCCCACCACAACCTTTCGTATTTTCTTTCAACCAATTACCTAAGTTTTTGTACCAATTATTAAAATATAAGACACGTTTTTATATTACAGTTTATGCTTTTGGTATTCAGGAGCGTCAACATTACTGATTATGTACCAGTATTGTCTAAGTTTACAAGGCAACAAGGGCACAGGGAGGAGAATTATTGATAATAATATTGAACAAGAATTATAATCGTAATAGAAAAAATGGGGAAAAAAACGTAACTTTGATCAATAAGTTAGAAAAAAAAAAGCTTTGATAAAACGTAAGCCTTGTTGTGTGTTCGGGGGCGTCTGTTATGTTTTAAAACTCTCCATACCTACTTTCTGCTTTTTTGCTTGATGCTTATAGTGGGCTGAAGAATCATATCTTGCCAATGTCCAGCAATAGTCTGCAAGAATTCTTGTGCCCTAATTGCTCTGGTACCATTTTTCCATGGTTGAAATATCTGGTGAAACCTTTCACCATGTTCATCACTAACTGCCCCACAGTGCACTGGAAAAAAATCTAAATGCAAGTCCAAAAAGTGGATTTAAGTTGGCATGTTACATCCTAGCTCTTGCAAGCATGATGAGGTTTTCCACCAATTCTCATAGTTGCCTTCCCTTCTGTTCTGAGAAATTCCTTCACCACTAACTTGAATGCTTCCAAGAAGCTTCTTCCCCTCCATGAAAGTCTGATTCAAAGTCACCATCTTTAAGAAGCTCTTGAATCTGACTACCATTGAAGACTGCCTCTCTTATCTTAGCGTCGCTCAGTGAGGGGAATTTTGATGTTAAATACTTGAATCCCTGACCCATTCACACAAGTATGAGTCATCTGAGAGAAGAAAACAACAAGCAATTAGAAGATAAACAGAAAATTTATTCACTAATTTATCATTATAATACAGAACATGACAGCTAACAGAAGTACTTATATCATTTAGTAGGAAAATAAAATCAATATAATATGCCTCACATGCATATCAATAGCTTGTTCAGTGAATATTTACTATAAGTTTAAAAAGTGTTTGGCTAAGAAAATCACCTACCTTTCACCTCAAAATATAAACTTGCACACCATGACCACCTTCTATGACTGCTGGAACAATAATGAAGGTCAGTCAGACTGTGAGTGTCGTAAGAAACGCACTGCCACAAGCCTGTTGGAACCTGTTGTGACACGTAGGTGTAAACAAACCATACCCCGGCCGGGATTGAACCCACGGTCAGAGTCTCAAAACTCCAGCCCATCGCGTTAGCCACTAGACCAGCTAGCCACAATAAGATTCGTCCAACTAGGTATATTTCTACACCATAGGAAGGTTAGCACAGGCACCACTGTGACCACAAATGCAAGTTTTTACAGACGAATCTCCAGCTAGCGTGGCCGTGACAAACTCTAGCTCAAGTCCCCTCACTGCCATCAACATGACTACGTGAGTCACGTAGGTGTATAATGTAAAGTAGAGCTAACAAACAATTTTAACCATGATATTCATTATCAGTGACCTAAAATTAGTTGGAAATTGCTACTCTGGTCTCGGAAGCATTTTGGTTGTTGACGAGTCCCTCAGCCTGGAATCAATGTGTTCCGTCCATCACTCTTGTAGAAAGTGATGGACTGAACACCTCAAAGTTCTCCTCGCCTCATACCTTTCTGCTTTATATTGGACCTGGAGGTTACCTGGAGATTATTCCGGGGATCAACGCCCCCGCGGCCCGGTCCATGACCAGGCCTCCCGATGAATCAGAGCCACAGCCTGGCTGATCCGGCACTGATGAAGCTACCGTGTGGCAAAACGTTTCTTCAATAAAGATTCCCGTATGTTGCACGAGTGTCTCAATCTTCAACTTGTTGGTTTTCAAAACCATCTATCACATCATCTCTACTACTTCTGTTGTCGCCTCCGTACTCGACCGAAGAAGCCACCGTCTAGACAAAACGTTTCGTAATAATCCCACGTAGCTGTTGCACGAATGCCTTATTATCAACCTGTTAGTATTGTCTACCAATATCATATTATTATTCCATTCATGGGGGAGCGCTAAACCCATTAGGGCCATACAGCACCTGAGGAAATGGGAAGCAATTAGGTTCGATCCAAGGGAAGGCCAGCTCCAATTCCCTGAATCAAGAGCCATCACAGGCACAAAGACACCTCCATGCAGGTTAATAGAACAAAAATTCAACAAATAAAGAACAAAAAAATCACGTCAAGTGGTGAGACAACACAGACAATAACACGAAGATAATAATAGCAAAAAAAAAAATATATAACAAGCCAGGGTGGTGCTCTCTCAGTGTCAAAAACACAATGGAACTCTCAAAATATGTTAATATTCAAGATAAACACGTTAAAATAACATAAAATAGACTCACTGGACGATCGACCCCAGGATGTAAACAACACCCTCAAGTGTCCCGACTTGAACTCTGACTTCCACTTACAATATTTATCTATTTATCACAAAAAAATACTGAACTCTACCCAGAAATTTATCATTTATATATCCTCAACAATGTATGCTAAAAAGAGTTACATAAACGACATAACATGGGCTGATTTATCGATATACGATACAAGAGTCATGCGCTCGAATGAAAAATACAATAATCTACCTGCCAGCTCTTGAATCTAGGGCTTATGATATTTCCCTAAAAGGGACCAATTTTAATGTTTTTTCCTCCCAGTGTAACCCCCTTTATACCCTTTTTTTTGACGTAACTTAAAATTTATAACTTACTAAAGGAAAGATTTTTAACCTGTTGTCGTTTAATTTGAAATATAACTTTCACCTTGGGTTTTTTTTTTCTTAATTTAAACGAAAAAAATTATAAAAATAACGCAGAAAGACAAGGGGCAACAGCTGGATATTCGAGGTTAAAAGTTTTTTCTGCAATACAGTAGGAACAAAAAACCATCCATCAACAACCATAAATAACCATCCACCAACAATCATCAACAACCATCCAAACCATCCATCAAACAACCATCAACAACCATCCTCAACAATCACAAAACCACCCCAAAAAACCTCTATCAACAACCATCCATCAAAAACCACCAAAACAACCATTTAGCAACCATCAGCACAGCCTATTTTTCCCCCCTTTCCGAAGCCCAATCAACAATATCATTTCCCCCCAACCCCTTCTACTGCTTTTTAAAAAACTTCGAGATGATTTTTAAATCCCCTTATCACAAAATTAAAAAATTTTTGCCTCCTCGTTGCATGGCTTCTGCAGGGAAGGATTTGCATCATTGCATTACCCTTTTTTCTCCCTCGCACACTGCAGCCATACACCCCCTTTCCTTGCCCTTTAAATCCGTTTTGATGAAACCCAAAAACCGACATGAAATCATTGTAAACTTGCCGAATGGATGTTGGGGTGGCTCCCCGTGGTTTAAAAGGTTTAACCCTGTCCAACAGAAAGGTCGTCTGGTTTTTCCCAGGGACTTAAAAGGTAACAAAGATTTTAAATGGAAAACCCCACAGGGAGGTTATTTTCCCCCCTTTTTAATATTTTTGATTAATGCCTTACTTAATGCCATGCCTAGCCAGCCCCTCATTTTAAAGGTTATTTTTGTGATTTAATGATTCACACCCCGGTTCTCCAAAAACCCAAAAAAATTTTTTAATCATGTACGCCTCGGTCAGAAAACCCGGGGTTTAATAATCCAGGGGAAAAACAAAGATACCCAAAAAGGGGTCCTCCTCGACAGAGAGGCACAGTTTTGTAATCCAGTTGGCATGATGGGTTCTTCTAGAATATGTTAAGCAATAAGGTACTAGGCTTTGAGGGGCCCCCTCTGGACCTGTTGTAAAAAGAGACTTTGTCGCCAATACAAAAAAAGGGAGGCCTTAGGTTGTGGAGATTTTCATCCTAGGTATGGAGCTAATTTTAAAATTTGAAAATGATGATCTTGCTTATATTTAAAATTGGTTTATTATGCGGGGCCACTACTTCACTCGTGTTTACTGGAAACTTTGGGGGGCTGGAAAAACTGCAAAACGAAAACGAGGTCACCTGGATGCCCCTATGCCAAAATTTTTAAAAGGGGCGAAAGAATTTAATATTCCAAGCATTAAGTCGTGTTCCCGAAAGAAAAACCTTTTATTGGGGTCAATAGTTGGTTAGCCCCATTCAACCCCCACAGAAGGGCCCTCCAAATTCCTCAACTTGTGAAAACCCCAGGGGATCGAAAAAACGGGAAACCCGATCCCGCATAAACCAAACTACTGACTATTAAATTTAGACAACAGGACTTTCCCCGCCCATGGTATTACCCCATTCCAAACTACCATTCCCCCCCCTTTCCCCCCAAAATCTTCTAAAAAAACAACCAAAGCTTTGTCTTTAAGCAAAACAGATGCCAAGTGTTTTAAAAACTTTGTCACACAGAACATTTTCACAAAATTTTTTTACTTTATGGGCTTTTACCATCCCTGGGGCAGCTTAGTGCTGCTGTTGTCATACAGAGTGATGGTCTCTTAAAGAAATTGGCAGCAACAATAACGGGCCCCCTACCCCTAAAAAAAACTGTTTGGCCCTACCCTTGCACTCAAAAACTCCATTTTTTAAGATTGACACTTTAATGTAAATGATTCTCTTCACCCAAAATGCTCTCAACTCATTAAGTAAAAATTGTGGCATGCTTGTAACCCGACTGGATGGTTAAAATGGTGGACAGTGGAGTCAGAGTGCACATGTTGGGGGGTTCCATCTCACATTGGCTTCAGATGCATGATAAAATGATAAATTTGGGTAATTGATGCTTTTAAAGGGGGGGAGAAAATCTTTGGGGTTTATTAGCAGTTGAGAAAAAATAATACGAAAAGAACTTCAAAAAGAACTTTTTTGACTTAAGGGGCTTGGGGAGATTGACACAAGTCAGCCCATCTATCTCATTCCATCATGCAGGAGGGCCCAAAGTCATAGTGCACCAACAAAATCAGCCGACTCTTTGGGTCCCCGCCCGGCCCGGCTGGGGTTACAAATCTAGGGAGGTTAAATCACCATCACCAATGTAACCAAAGAAAGTAAACTTTTGCCAGATGGGCTTTGTCACACCTTGCGTCATTATGTACTGGATGTATAAAATTAATGAATTTAGAAACAACCATCAGAAATGTTAAGAAACGGAAAGATTTTTTCACAGGGTTTTTGCGACCATTCGGAGAAATACCCCGACTTTTCAGTGTAAATAAAGGATTACCCCATTGTGATTTTTGTTTGTGTTGTGTGTGTGTGTGTGTGTGGTGTGGTGTGTGTGTGTTGGGGTGGTGTGTGTTGTGTGGTGGTGTGGTGTGGTTGGGTGTATACCCCGTTGATCACCTAGTTGTACTATCAAATTTTAGGTTGCAGGGGTCATCCCCAAACTCCTGGCCCCCCCCTTCACTGGTCGCTACAGGCAATTTTCCCGAACCATGAGTTTTACGTACCTTTCTTAAAGTATGAGGTCCCGCCTCCACTACATCGTTTCCCCAACGATTACTTCCTGATCTCTGTGGCTGAAGAAATATTCCTAACACCCTTTGATTCATTGTGTCTTCAGCTTCCAACGTGTTCCCCGTGTTGGTGTCCAGTCTCGGGAACACCCTGTTTTTGTCCCCTTGAAATTTCCCTTAGTATTTTGTGTGTGTGTGGGTGTGGGTGTGTGGGGGGGGTGGTGGGTGAACCACCATTTGTACTCACCTGTTTGTGGTTGCAGGGTCGATTCACAGCCCGGCCCCCGCCTCCGCGATTGCACTGGTCCTCTCTCTCCCCCTCATGAGCTCTTCATGCCTCACCTTAAAACTAGTAGGGTTCCCGCCTCCCTCGTCACTTTCAGGTTTTTTCCCAGGCCTGTTAGATTTTAGATTTTGCCCCGAAGTGGCTATTTTAAATTTTCCCCCCATTCCATTGGGGGACGGTAGGCGAGAATATGGATACCAAAAGGCCTAGGAACAAGGCCCCAAAGGGTTTAACGGGAATACATAGGATTTATACTACTATCATAGTTCATTTACTTTAAAAAGCAAATTTAGGAAATTTGCTTAGTTTTTTGGTATTTATTTTCATTAATAAGTTTCTTGACATGTCACAAGGTTTTTTATACTGTCTGCCTGTTTTCCCAATGAGTGGACAATTAAGAATAGTGGGTTTAAGACAGGACCATATGCCTGATCACATAATTTTCATTTTGTTTGACATCATCTGGTGTCTCCCAAAATGCCCCAATACTTGTACCAAAACCCAACCTGGCCCTACAACATCATCATCGTTCACTTTCAAGTTGCTCCCAAAAAATACTTATTTCGTTCATGTTATATAGTGGGTTATAGATTACTCAGGCTTTAACTGCATTCCTAAAACAACTTTTCATTATTTATTCCCCTAATAAATTCCTAATGCAATTTTTTTTAACATTTGCACGAGGGGATTTAAATTTTTGGGGCATTGTGCGACCATCAATCCTAAAAGGGCTTAAAAGAGTGAGGATGCTGGCCTGCGGTGCCCTGAAAATGGCATTTAAAAGACCCGCACCCCACTTACCCCCCATACGCGTTGTTAGTGAGGAAATTACTTTTGTACTAACGACCCAACATTCATAAAAAACTTCTTACTCAAAATATGCAAACACCCCAACCCAAGCTGCCCCACCAAGAACCTAAATCTTATTGTTTCCACAATGTCAAAAGTACAGGATCCTAAATTCCTTTTGCAGATCAAGTTGCAAACCCTGTCGACTTCCAAAGCTGATAGGTGAGGGGAAGGGTCAAGGGACCCACCACATAATCTACCTCGTGCACGCTTAACGGAGTTAAAAAATACTTTTACGAGCACCCCCGTAGATGTCAAGTGCAGCGCGGGGTCCATTGCTTGGAAAGCTCATCTAAGTCACGGGTGTGAAATGTGTGCAAGGCCCATCCTTCTTACCAGTGCTATGAAAAGATCAAGAAACACCAACCTTTTGCATTAGAATTTTTCAATTGTAAGACTCCAAGGGTCACAGCTGTCTGTGACTGCGGGCCCACCCCACATCGCCAGCCGAAGCTCCCCCCCTCCCCCCTCACCCCCCTGATGAGGAAAAGGGGCCTCCCCCAGATACTTCATGTCTAAATATGACCCTCCCTGAACAAAAAATGGTTTTGAGCGATCACTCGGGGAGACATCAACAAGCACATCCGTCTGCTACAACACTAGTCATGCGCGGGGTTACACCATCTGTCTGGCGATCGCTGTCAGTCAGCCACCTACTCAGCTGATGGGGGCCTTCATACTTCCTGATACGTAGTTTGCTGGGGTGGTACAAAAACATGCAGTGGCAAACAACGGAGAAGCAACAATGGTGTTTGAAACAACAACTTGAGCACCCGAGGAAAAATTACAGATTGCAAATGGTAACAACCCACAATTCAGCCATTATGAAAACGAGTGTGATGATGATGAACAAACGATGAGCAGTGGTTTTTAAAAATCAAAAAAAACGATGAATCTAAATAGTGGTGTTTAAAATCCAGTGAAGATGATAAGGGCAGTGAAGACCATCATGTTCAACCTGATGAGTGTAATGTATGATAGATACTGATTGGGAGAGGGCCCGTGTTGATAATGGTTATGTATCACTGGCTAATGATGAGGAAGTGATACGTGATGATAGTGATGAGTGAAAAAAAAGCGGAGGGGTTGAGTGCGAGGGATAGTGTCCCTTCCAAACTTCACAGACAAGGCGCAGTGCCCCTTTTTGTAAAAAGACCCCAAGAGGTCTCACTAATGGAAGGCACTTAGGAGACTAGGGAAAGGGATAATACTAAATGATATTGATATTGATTTGTTTTTTGTATTTAGTAATTTTTTTTTCATTTTGCGGGAAATTTGAAAACATCCCGGATTTAAATAAGGGAAACCCAAACTAGTAAAATACCATTTTAATTGGGAATTTTGGGGTCATTTAGAAAAGATTTTCTGCCCTGAAACATAAAAAACCACGAATCCATTGATATTGGGGTTTACAAAGTGCAGAGCCCCTGAAAAATTCCAACCCCCAAATTTTGCCATCGTTTGTTGCATATAACCTCAAACTACTAATTCTTTGTTCATATAAAAAAAAATCACTTCCCACAATTTCTTGCCATAAGAAAAAAAGGGGGGCACATACACGGTGTTAGGATTTTACGGGGAAACTCTGCTCTCAACTATTTAACTTGTACGCTCCTGCTGAAAATTTTAAATTTACTTGGGGCTCCCAACTTGTGCTCAGTCAAACCTACTCCATTATTGGTTTATAATGCAAGACAAAAAAAGCAGGAAACTTCAGTTCGGTAATCGTAAGGGAAATCAATGTTGCCTCTAAAACCCTGATAATGTGCAAATTGGGAGGTGACCTGAACCCAAAAACTATGGGGTGCCTTGTCTTGTCTTGGTTCAACATTACTTCGCCCTGTGAGTTTTCCTGTACAGAATAGCGTCTGATCTTTTCCCCAAGGGCTAAAACCTCCAAATTGGTAATTACTATTTCCCCTGTGGGATATTCAAAGGGAAAAACGTTTTAAATTTTTCCCTGACAACATGAGGATTTTGTTGCCATTGATGACTGGTTAATTCCTATGATGTACCTCTTCGAGACTTTTAAAATGACCTTGTGGCAAAATTCAAAACTTTTAGACCCCGCCCTGAAACCTCCTATACTCTAAACCAAATGACTTCCATAATAACATAATCTTAAAAAAACATCCCTATTACAAGTTTTTTAAAACTTCAAATGAAACGTAGCTCGCGACGGGTCCCCCATAGAAACCTCGTACCCCGAAATGCGAGCCTCTTCCAAATGCCCTTGCTGTGCCAGAGAGCGTATACAAGCTGCGGAAACAGACGGGGAAAATTGTCAATGGTCTAAATGTCACCCCCCATTAGCCGGGGCTGGAGGGACATAAAAAAAAAATTAAGGGTAACAGAACGGGCAGATCGCGCACCCCTCACCCCTGCATGGGGGAAATGATTAGTCATGCGGGGGCTGCTACATCACATGCATCTTCCCAGACCACACAGGCAAATTAATGGCCCAAAAAAAGATGCAAGGGAGAACTTTTTTGCTTTAGCTCAGCAAGGCAGATGACTGCAACATTCCTTCACTAATTTGAACTTGATGCGCACAACAAGGGCAACCCACGCGCCGGGAGGAGGTATTACTTACAACAAATCAGTTTGGTGGGGCCGAGTACCAGGTAACCTTTACTTGAATTAATAACTGAGTTATGTCACTGGGAGTCCCAAAATCAGGCCCAATACCCTCTTTATTCCCTTTCCAAACCCCAATCAACAAAACCTTTCCCCCAATATCCCTTACTAGCTGCTTGTGTAAAACTTTTGAAAGGATGATTCTTAATGTCTTATGCAAGAATTAGGGAATTCTTGCCCCCCCGGTTTTCAGGGTTTTTCATGCATGGAAGGAGGTGATCATTGCATTACCCCTTTCTCACTCTGCCAACTGACACCACACTCGTTCCTGCCTTAAATCCGCTTTTGATGTACCAACAGACATTTTTCATTAGTGAATTGCCAAAAGGGGATTTTGGGAGAAGGTTTTTCTCCGCTGGTTTAAAAGGTTTTACCTGTCCAACAGAAAGTCGTCTGTGTTGTTCCGGGGAAAGAAGTGTAACTAAAGATTTTGAATTAGGAACCCCCAGGGGGTGGCTTAGTCCCAACCCCTTTTAAAAATTTTGATTAATGCCCCTTTCTTAATGCCATGCCTACCACCCCATCATATATGGTTAGTTTTGCGTGATATAATGATTTACACTACCGATTCTCCAACACCCAAAACATTCTTAATCAGTATACCTCGTGTCCCAAAACCCGGGGTTAATAACTAGGGGGAAAACAAAGATACTAAACAGGGGGTCCTCCCCGGCGAGAGGCACAGTTCGTCAGATCCATTGCTGAGGGGGCTCTTCTAGAATATGTAAGCAATACAGGTATTAGGGTTTGAGGTTCCATCTTGGACCTGTTGTAACGAACTTTGTCGCCCCAAAAAAAGAAAGGGTGAAGCACTTGAGTTTTGGCGTTTTCACCCCTTGGGTAATTTAAAATTGTGAAAATAGTATCTTGCTTTTATTAATCATTTGGGTTTATTTTTCAGCGCCATACTTGCACTCGGTCTGACTGGAACTTGGAGGGTGGAAAAAAATGCAAAACGAAAAAAGGGATCATCCTAGGAGCCCTCGTACTGCCAAAATTTTTAAATTCGGAAAGAACTTTTTATTCCAAGCATTTGGATCGGTTTTTCGAAAGAAAATCCTTATTGGGGGCAATATGCTTAGGAGCCCACAAAAACCCCCGCACAAACCCTCCCAAACTTTCCTCAGCACTGGTAACACCCCAGATGGGTCGAAAAAAAGGAAAAACCCCTCCGCATAACCCCCTTTATGTCTATACAAGTTTGGGCAACAGAGACACTTCCTGCTCCATGGGATATTACCCCCTTCCAAATCCTTCCTCCATTTCCCCCCCAAAATCTTCTTAAAACACAACCAAAACTTCGTCTTGAAGCCAACATATCCTTAAACTGTTTGATAAAATTACACACAGAAAATCTTTTCCAAAAATTTTTTAGTGAATGGTTCTGTTCACCCGTCCATGGGCAGGGTAGGCTGCTGTTGTCACACAGAGGATGGCTCTCAAAAGAAATGGGCACGGGTCAATAACTGGACCTACCCTTCAAACGAACTTTTGCCCTACCCTTTCACTCAAATGGTTCCATGTATTAAGGGTTTACACTTTAAAAATTTTAACTGATTCTTGTCATCCATAAATGCTCCAAAAATCTTTTTATAAATTGTGGCGCTTTTTTCAGAACCAGACATAGATATGGAAGATTGTGGGAAAGGGGGTCAGAGTGCACATGTGTGGTTCCATCCAATTGGTTTTCAGATCATGATAAATGATAAATTGGTAAGGTATGCTTTAAAGAGGGGGGAGACAACTTGGTTGTCGGGAGTAGTTTTGGAAACAAAATCGAAAAGAACTTCAAATGAACTTTATTGACTTAAGACTTAGGGAGATTGACACCAGTGGGTCCCCTTATCATTCCATCATGCGGAGGAGCCAATTCTATGGGGACCAACAAAAAAGTAGACCTTGGTGTCACTACTCCCGGCTCCGGGTGGTTTTCAATATCTTTGGGAGGGGGGGGGGAAAAATTACCACCACCCAAAGTAACCAAAAGAAATGTAAAATTTGCCCGATGGACATTTTCACACATTGCGTCATTATGTACTGGAGTGTGATCAAAATTTAATGAATTTTGAAAAAAACTCCCGAAGTGTTCAAGAAATGGCTAAGTATTTTTTTCCACGTGGTTATTGCAGACCATTTGGAGAAAACCCTGACTTTGCTCCCGAAATAAAGCATTACCACAGTGTGCATGTTTGTGTTGTGTGGTGTGTGTGTGGTGTGGTGTGTGTGGGGTTTTGTGGGTGGTGGTTTTTTGTTTTGGGGAGTGTGTGGTTTTGTTGTGGGTGTGTTGTGTGGGGGTGTGTGGTGCGTGGGTGTGGTGGGTGTGTGGAGGGGTGTGTGCGGGTGTGTTGAGGGTGTGTTTGTGTGTGTGTTGGGGTGGTTTGTGTGGTGTGTGTGTTGTGCGTGTGTGTGTGTGGTGTGTGTGCGTGTGTTTGTGTGTGTTTTGGTGCTGTTGGGTGGTGTGGCATGTGGTGTGTGTTTTTCGTTTGGGTGTGGTGTGTGTGGGGGTGTTGGGTTTTGGGTGTGTGGATTGTGGTGTGGGGTGTTGTGAGGGTTGTGGGGGGGGGTGTTTGGTGTGTGTTTTGTGGTTGGGGGTGGTGTGTGTGGGGTGTGCGTCCTTTTGTGTATGCATATATTTTTACCTCGCGTGCACATTCCGTGCGTGCGCCCTCGGTGTGTAGGCGCCGCGCACAGGTGGGGGGAGAAACTTAAATTTTTTATTTATAACCATTACAATTTTGACCCGGTGTGGAGTTCAGTGGGTTTATTACTTTGTAATTTGTTCATGACTTAACCAGTTAAAAGGGGTGAAGGATTAAAATTTTCCTCGTAACTTGCCCTATTAGTGGGCCCGATCTACCCGGAGTTCATTCCCTTTGTAATAGTTCAGCATCATAAAATTTTGGGCCAGCACTGGGCCCATTTTGTACCTTTTAATCTTTTGACTACCGCCCCCAGGATGGTATGGGGGGCATAAAAGAAATTAAACAAAAATGTGTGTGGTGTGTGTGTGGTGTGTGGGGGTGTGTGTGTTTGTGTGTGTGTGTTTGGTGTGTTTGTGTGTGTTGGGGGGTTGTGTGTGGTGTGTGTGCTCAACAATCAATTTGCACCCAAAACTCATTACAGTTGTGACCGGGTGTGGAAGTGTGAATTGCTCATTACCTTAATTTTTTCATGATTGACCAAAAAAAAACTAAGTAACCTTTTTTAAAAAGAATTCATTTCCTTTTTAAAATTTTGGTATTACCTTTTTACCCCAGTTCAGCTACAAAACTTTTGGGGGGCCCTCCCTGGGCCCATTCGACCCTTGTAACTGTAAAAAACCTTGTAATTGTCTGAAATTTTGACCAGACTTTCCTGGGGTTCATTACCCTTTTTAAAGTAGTTCATTGCCTTTTTAAAAAATTTCATTGCCTCTGTAACTTGCTCAGCTATCAAAACTTTGGAGTCCAGTCCCTGGACCAATTATGTACCTCTGTAATCTTTTGACTACCGCCCACAGGATGGGTATGGGGTGCATAATAAACATATTAAACTAACTAAAACTAATGCTAGACACAGTTATACCAAATTTATATTCTACATTCTCCTTCTCGATACTCTTCTTGGCTAACATATCAACTTTATCATGAAGGAGTAATCCAATGTGTGATGGGATCCATAGCAATTGTACATTAATTCCTTTGTCCTTAATTTTTGAGTATCTATACCTGGCTTCCCCAATGAGCATGTTGTTGGAGTCATTATATGAGCCAAGAGCCTTCAATGATGACATTGAATCATAAATAGAGAGTCAAGCTCAGTGTCATAGGTTACTTTAGCGCCATTAGGATTGCAAACAATTCAGTTTGGGAGTGTAGAGCCCATTTTTGTTAATTCTTATGCCTAACTCACAAAATTTTTTATCGTTCTTAACTAGGGAGGTGGCAACAAGAGCAGATGCAGCCCTGCCAGAAGACTCCTGTTTAGATCCATCAGTGTATATAACTTGTGATAACTTGTTACTACCAGCTAGGTGAGAAAATTTTTTCTTGAGCAGTTGCTCTAACAAGAGATTTAAGGAAGGGATTTCTAGCAATGAGCTTCTTGGGAGGGACTTGTAGGTATGTGATATTAAATGAACACATCTTCCATGGAGGGGTGAAATGCTCTTGTTGCCTACAGTGATACAGTTCATGCAGGGTTTTAAAATTAATGCAATTGCACGTTTTCACAATCCATTTAGATCTGTGTGTATTTACCTCTAGACACTTGGGAAGATTCACTGTGACAGTGTCTGGTTCGTTTTTTCACATTTAAATACCGAGTACAGTGTTTAAATTTTAACAATCCCATCACTGATACTAGAAATACCAAACTCCTTCCTCATGTTAAGAACTTTTGTAGATCTGGGGCAGCCAAGAATAATCCTGAGAGCTTCATTTTGCATTAACTCCAAGGGTCGAGAGAATTTCCTAGCTAATAAACATGGGGCAGCAAATCAATTTAAGGGCCTAAATAAAACTATGTACATCATTTCACGTTTTACATTTGCACCATAGTTGGGGATTGTAGCCACAACGTTTGAAGCATTTGCCTAGCTTTAAATTTTCTTGTTTAGTTGGGGATAGGGTTTTGTTAAAGGGTCACACACCAAGTATTGTAATTTTTTAACGTAGCTAATGTTTTTCACCCTGCAAATAGAAAGGGTGGGGGATGTTTTTGCTTTTTAAATATCTTTGTTTTAGGGGAAGAATTAGGGAGGCCTAGTCGTTTAAAAAATTGTTTAAATTTCTTTAAAAAGGTATTCATCTTTTTATGCCCGTTTATGGATCATGAATCCAGCATAGCTTATAGTATAGTTTGGTGGGGCGGTTGAGCTTTAGGGGCTTTAATCAGAAATTAAATGCATGGACAAAGACTCCCCCCTGGGGTACCTAAAGACATTTTTTAAAAAATCCTTCTGAACCTTTTGAAAAGGACAGAGGATACTCTTTTTGACAGGTATCCTATTATCAGCAATAAGCTCCCCCAATATTCATTTGGCTAGTTCAGTAGTAAAAAAGGTTCTGTTCGAATATCAAATGCAGATTTAGATCAAGAAAAGTGTAAAAACTAGTAAAGGTGTGTGCAGTGAGAAAGGTGGAAAACATTCGCACACTTTTACCTTTTATGAACCCATAAAGGGTTGGGGAAAGTTTTATCTCGATTCTGTATACAGTTGTTAAGTCTTTTTCAAAAGTTTTTCAAGCAACTAGTTTAAAGGGGATCGGCCTAAATGTATCGGCTGTTGGGGGTTAGGGATGGGGACAATGAACTATTGGTCCCGGGAAATAGGGGAACGCCCTAATGAACTGACTGAAGAAATACTTCCAAAAATTCCCTTTTTATTCATTTGGTCTTCAAATTTCCCAAATTTTGACCTCTTGTGTTTGTCCCTTCTTATTCCTTGTCTTTCCGCGCAGTATTTTATATGTCTTATCTGTTCACCGACCCTCCCGTCCCCGTGTTTTCCCGGCCCCATTTCCCTCAACCTTTCTTATAGGACAAACCCCCCAGCTCGGATTTCTTTGCAAACCTTTTGCACTTTTTTAATTTTTTTGACGTGCTTGATAGGGTGGATTCCAAAATGGTGCGCATACTCCAGTATGGGCCGACGTAAATGGTATACAGATCTTAAAAAGAATCCTTTCTGAGGTTCGGAAGCTATCCGTAGGTTTGCCCGGCGCCCGTAGTGCACAGTTATCTGATTTATGTGGCCCTCAGGAGATACTCGGGGTTAACTCACCCCCCGGCTTTTTTTCCGAGTAGGTTTACAGTCTTTGCCCTAAACTAATTTGCTGCGGTCTTCTTTGCTCTTCCTTAATCTTCATACTTTGCATTTGGCAGGGTTAAATTCAAGGAGCCAGTTGCTGGACCAGGCTTGTAGCCTGTCCAGGTCTCTTTGTAGCCCTGCCTGATCCTCATCCGATTTGATTCTTCTCATTAACTTCGCATCATCTGCAAACAAGGACACTTCTGAGTCTATCCCTTCCGTTATGTCGTTCACATATACCAAGAACAGCACAGGTCCTAGGACTGACCCTTGTGGAACCCCGCTTGTCACAGGCGCCCACTCTGACACCTCGTAGCGTACCATGACTCGTTGCCTCCCTGTCAGGTATTCTCTGATCCATTGCAGTGCCTTTCCTGTTATGTGTGCCTGATCCTCTAGCTTTTGCAGTAACCTCTTGTGAGGCACTGTGTCGAAGGCCTTCTTGCAGTCCAAAAATATGCAGTCGATCCACCCCTCTCTCTCTTGTCTTACTTCTGTCACCTTGTCATAAAACTCTAGTAGGTTTGTGACACAGGATTTTCCTTCCCAGGTAAACTCCAGGTATACACTTGTTTCTTTCCAGGTGCCCCACCACTCTCCTCCTGATGATCTTCTCCATGACCTTGCATACTATACACGTTAGTGATACAGGTCTGTAGTTTAGTGCCTCATGTCTGTCTCCCTTTTTAAAAATTGGGACTACATTTGCCATTTTCCATACCTCGGGGAGTTGCCCAGTTTCAAATGATGTATTGAAGATCTTTGTTAATGGCTCACACAATATCTCTGCTCCCTCTTTAAGGACCCATGGAGAGATGTTGTCTGGTCCCACCGCCTTTGAGGTGTCAAGTTCGCATAGCAGCTTCTTCACCTCCTCCTTGGTTATATGTACCTCATCCAGCACTTGCTGGTGTGCCCCCCTGTTCTGATTTCTTGGAGTCCTACTGGTTTCCACTGTAAATACCTCTTTAAATCTTGTGTTGAGCTCCTGACATACCTCCTGGTCGTTTCTTGTGAATTCCCCATCACCCTTCCTCAGTCTGATTACCTGGTCCTTGGCTGTTGTTTTCCTCCTGATGTGGCTGTACAACAGCTTCGGGTCAGTCTTTACTTTTGATGCTATGTCATTTTCATATTGTCTCTGAGCCTCTCTTCTTATCTGTGCATATTCGTTTCTGGCTCTTCGGCTTTCTTTATATTCCTGAGTTCTATGTCTTCTGTACCTTTTCCATTCTCTAGTACACCTAGTTTTTGTGTGTGTGTGGGTGTGTGTATGCGTGTGTGTGTGTGTGTGTGGGTGTGCGTGCTTGTGTGTATGCATATATTTGTACGCTCGTGTGCATATGTCTGTGCGTGCGCCCTCGTGTGTGTATGTGTGTGCGCGCTAGTGTGGGTGTATGACCCACTTAATACTTATATTTATAACTCATTACAACTGTGACCAGGTGTGGACGTATCAGTGGTTCATTACTTTGTAATTCGTTCATGACTGTAACCATGTATAGTAGTGAGGCTGATTCATTACCTTTGTAACTTGGTCATGATTGTGACCAGATCT
This sequence comes from Cherax quadricarinatus, assembly GCF_026875155.1. Taxonomy (NCBI): domain Eukaryota; kingdom Metazoa; phylum Arthropoda; class Malacostraca; order Decapoda; family Parastacidae; genus Cherax; species Cherax quadricarinatus. The sequence continues at coordinate 18,708,468 of NC_069458.1, read as the reverse complement.
ACCTGGAGTTCATTACCTTTGTAACTAGTTCAGCTATCATAACTTTGGGGTCCAGTCCCTGGACCCATTATTTACCTTTGTAATCTTTTGACTACCACCCACAGGATGGGTATGGGGTGAATAATAAAGATATTAAACTAACCATCAGCAACCATCTATCAACAACAATCAACAACCATCCATCAACAACCATCAACAACCATCCAACAACCATCAGCAACCATCCATCAACAACCATCCATCAACAACAATCAGCAACCATCCATCAACAACAATCAGCAACCATCCATCAACAATCATCAACAACCGTCCAACAACTATCCATCAACAACCATCAGCAACCATCCATCAACAACCATCAACAACCATCAGCAACCATCCATCAACAACCGTCCATCAACAATCAAATCAAATCAAATCAAAGTTTATTCTCTATAAAGATTACAATGTGGGGTTTACAGATTTTGGTTACTGTGTAGTTTACATGTAATAAAATACTAATTACAGAGGGGGCCACTAGAACATGGCTAGGCATTTCGGGCAAACTTAGATTAATTCCATCAACAACCATCTATAAACAACCATCTATAAACAACCATCTATAAACAACCATCCATCAACAACCATCCATCAACAACCATCCATCAACAACCATCAGCAACCATCCATCAACAACCATCCATCAACAACCATCCATCACAACCATCCATCAACAACCATCAACAACCAACCATCAACAACTATCCATCAACAACCGTCCGTCAACAACCAACCATCAATAACTATCCATCAACAACTATCCATCAACAACTATCCATCAACAACTATCCATCAACAACTATCCAACAACCATCCAGGTTCGATTCCCGGCAGAGGTGAAAGCAGTGGACGCGTTTCCGTTCACCCGTTGTCACTATTCATCTAGCAGTTAGTAGGTACCTGGGTGTTAGTGGACTGGTGTTGGTGGCATCCTGGGGGACAAGACTGAAGCGCCACAATAGAAATAAGACAGACAGTCCTCGATGACACACTGACTTTCTTGGGTTATCCTGGTTGGCTAACCCTCGAGGGTTAAAAATCCCAACAAAATCTTATCCTAACAACAGCCATCAGCAACAACCATCAACAACCAACCAATCACACCAATGGACATAAGGTTAACAGGGCTTAAAGCGATTAAATTAAAATCTCAGCGTATATACGCTGGGAGACGTACAACTCTCAGCGTATATATTCTGTGCTAATGGAAATAACTCTGCATAACTTTAATAATAATAATAATAATAATAATAATAATAATAATAATAATAATAATAATAATAATAATAATAATAATAATAATAAAATAATAATAATAATCTTTATTTCTACAAGTACATGACACAACTTATACAGACCATAGCTGACATCAGTGACATACTACTATAAAGAAAGCCCCTTGTTATGCAGAGTATTTCTGGCAAATTAGGTCAATTTTGTCCCAGAATGCGACCCACACCAGTCGACTAACACCCAGATACCTACTTACTGTTAAGTGAACATGGACAGCAGGTGTAAGGTGACATACACCCAGGTAACTACTTACTGTTAGGTGAACATGGACAGCAGGTGTCTTAAGGAAACACGTCCTTATCATAGGTGAAGTCTACATAGAACATCATTTTATGTGCCATAACATGTGTGACCTCAAGTCCATTGTAAAAAAAATATTGTGTATGTATAATCTAAGGCGAAAGTTACATATTGTGTGGATGACAAGGAACAAAATATCTTATTTGAAGAATAAAAGACACAGTACAGTGACCGGAACAAATCACAAATAACCTTGTCTTAGACAACGACGTTTCGGTCCATCCTGGGCCATTATCAGTGCACAACTGTGTCTTATTAGCTTACAACTGAGTCACTTGTGACTTGACAATGATCTACGAGCTTTTGTGAATGATTCAAAGAGTTTCCCCTAAATATCTTATTTTCTATGAATTACGTAGCATTGAAGAAAATGTTTTTATGTATATCTATACTAATTATCAGTGAGCTCCCCTTATTTTCTCTCTCTCTCTCTCTCTCTCTATTTCAGCTGGTTTACGGTAAAGCATCTTACAAGAACGAACGAGAGGAGAGGTGGGAGTACTGTATCTCTAGTTTGCAATTCCTCGATAAATAGTGCATATATAATATAGAATATCAAACAACTGAAGTTAGTTTAATATGTTTATTATGCACCCCATACCCATCCCATGGGCGGTAGTCACCTCATACACATCCCGTGGGCGGTAGTCACCTCATACCCATCCTGTGGGTGGTAGTCACCCCATACCCATCCCATGGGCGGTAGTCACTCCATACCCATCCCGTGGGCGGTAGTCACCCCATACCCATTCCGTGGGCGGTAGTCACTCCATGCCTATCCTGTGGGCGGTAGTCACCTCATACCCATCCTGTGGGTGGTAGTCACCCCATACCCATCCCATGGGCGGTAGTCACCCCATACCCATCCCATGGGCGGTAGTCACCCCATACCCATCCCATGGGCGGTAGTCACCCCATACCCATCCCATGGGCGGTAGTCACCCATACCAATCCCATGGGCGGTAGTCACCCCATACCCATCCCATGGGCGGTAGTCACCCCATACCCATCCCATGGGCGGTAGTCACTCCATGCCTATCCTGCGAGCGGTAGCCACTCCATACCCATCCTGTGGGCGGTAGTCACCTCATACCCATCCTGTGGGTGGTAGTCACCCCATACCCATCCTGTGGGCGGTAGTCACCTCATACCCATCCTGTGGGCGGTAGTCACCCCATACCCATCCTGTGGGCGGTAGTCACCTCATACCCAACCTGTGGGTGGTAGTCACCTCATACCCAACCTGTGGGTGGTAGTCACCCCATACCCATCCTGTGGGCGGTAGTCACCCCATACCCATTCTGTGGGCGGTAGTCACCCCATACCCATCCCGTGGGCGGTAGTCACTCCATGCCTATCCTGCGAGCGGTAGCCACTCCATGCCCATCCTGTGGGCGGTAGTCACCCTATACCCATCCTGTGGGCGGTAGTCACCTCATACCCAACCTGTGGGCGGTAGTCACCTCATACCCAACCTGTGGGTGGTAGTCACCCCATACCCATTCTGTGGGTGGTAGTCAAAAGATTACAGAGGTACATAATTGGTCCAGGGACTGGACCCCAAAGTTAGGATGGCTGAACTAGTTACAGAGGTAATGAACTCAAGGTAGATCTGGTTACAATATTGAAATAAGTCAATTTGTCTGACTTTTTTGGGTTATCCTAGATAATTTACACTATGTACAAGTTTATTCATGAAAGTTAAGACACATGTGCAACATCTGGATATCTTTATTGTAGTAGACGTTTCGCCATCCAGTGGCTTTATCAATACAGATTCTAGGACATAATAGGAAGACAGTAGAACTATATACAAAAGATGAGGTAATCAGTCCCTCGGCCTTGGAGTTAGTGTTCACAGCATCGTGGTGGAGGAGAGTCTGGAGCAAAGGCAAGAAGACTGGCGCTTTTTATAGGCGTCAGTGAATGGGACGGGCAGCAGACGAGGGCAGTCACTGGTAGGCGGGATTCCCCAGTGGAAGTAGGTCCTTCCCAAAGAGATGGGTTAGTTGCAGCAGCCGAGAAGAATGTCTTGTAGATGTCCTCTGAACTTTCATATTGTCGGTATTTTATACCTTTCTTGCACAACTTGTCAGACACTGCAACATCATGGAATCTTGGTTCAGAGGACATCTACAAGACATTCTTCACGGCTGCTGCAACTAACCCATCTCTTTGGGAAGGACCTACTTCCACTGGGGAATCCCGCCTACCAGTGACTGCCCTCGTCTGCTGTCCGTCCCATTCACTGACGCCTATAAAAAGCGCCAGTCTTCTTGCCTTTGCTCCAGACTCTCCTCCACCACGATGCTGTGAACACTAACTCCAAGGCCGAGGGACTGATTACCTCATCTTTTGTATATAGTTCTACTGTCTTCCTATTATGTCCTAGAATCTGTATTGATAAAGCCACTGGATGGCGAAACGTCTACTACAATAAAGATATCCAGACGTTGCACATGTGTCTTAACTTTCATATTGTCGGTATTTTATACCTTTCTTGCACAAGTTTATTCATGTATAATTACATAAATTATCATACATATCGACCTCTCCTCTTCTCTTTCTCCTATACATAAATGACCTACCAAATGCTTCGCAATTACTCAAACCCACACTATTTGCAGATGACACTACATACGTCTTCTCCCACCCGAGCCCAGTCACGCTAGCCAATACTGTAAATACCGAATTACAGAAAATATCTACCTGGATGAGGACTAACAAACTTACACTAAACATTGACAAAACCTACTTCATTCAGTTTGGTAACAGAGCTACAGATGTCCCTCTTAACATAATGATAAACGGATCACCTATCACAAAGCTAACAGAGGGAAAATTCTTAGGAATCCACCTTGATAATAGACTCAAATTTCATACACATATACAACAAATTTCTAAGAAAATTTCCAAGACTGTAGGCATACTATCGAAGATACGGTACTATGTTCCACAGTCAGCCCTCCTGGCCCTATATCACTCTCTTATTTACCCTATCTCACCTATGGAATTTGTGCATGGGGCTCAACAACAATTAACCATCTCAGACCACTAATTACTCAACAAAAGGCTACAGTTAGAATGATAACAAATTCTCACTACAGGCAGCACACTCCACCAATATTCAATACACTAAACCTACTCACCATACAAAACATCCATACTTATTACTGCACCTATTACATACATAGAACACTTAACTCTGATATTAACCCTCCCCTCAAACATCTCCTTGCCAACCTCAACAGAACACATGACCATAACACAAGGCACAGATCACTCTTTGATATTCCTCGTGTCCATCTCACGCTATGCAAAAACTCAATACACATAAAAGGCCCTAAAATCTGGAATTCATTACCTGTAAATATAAAAGAAACACTACCTGTTTATAAATTCAAGTCTCTTCTCAAAGATCACTTACTCACCCAAAACCAAATAAATACTGAATAACTGAACCTTATAAATTGTATATCTTAAATGTTTCTCACAATTATATCACATAAATGTTAAACCTAAAACCGAATCTAACTTCATTATATTTTAAATACACTACCTAACAGAATACTCCATACGACTGAATGTACAACAATGCATGCAACCATATGACCTGTCTTTGTAATACTCACTTGTGCTTTATAGTAACCTGTTTACAATAATGTCTTATCACTGATTTCATCATTGCTTAGTTAATCTTAAGTTAATTTTAAGCCAGCCCGTAATGCTATGCATAGTATAAGTGACTTTGGCATGCTGCTCTTATCTGTATTTTTTTGTACCTCTGTATGTGTGCTCAAATTGTTAATAAATAAATAAATAAATAAATAAATAAATAAATAAATAATAAATAAATAAATAAATAAATATGTGTAGATTACCAAGGACAGTCCCCCAAAAAAGTCTTGTGTGTACCTGTGCCTAATTAAACTTGCTTCAGCTTCCTACACTTTTCCCGAACTTTCACGGCGCGCATAACGGAGATAAAACACCTCAATTACTGGGAGCGCTTGAGGTTCTAACCTGTATTCCCTGGAACGCAGGAGGGAGAGATACATGATTATATAACCTGGAAATTCCTAGAGGGATAGTACCGAACTTGCACACGAAAATCATCACTACGAAAAAGCAAAAGACTTGGCAGACGATGCACACCCCCCATGAAAAAGCAGGGGTGTCACTAGCACGTTAAGGACCATACAATAAGTGTCAGGGGCCCGAGACTGTTCAACTCCCTCCCAGTACACATAAGGGGGATTACCAACAGCCCCCTGGCGTCTTCAAGCTGGCATGGACAAGCACCTAAAGTGGGTTTCCCTGATACCCGGGCTGTGGCTCGTACGTTGGTTTGCGTGCAGCCAGCAGTAACAGCCTGGTTGATCGGCTCTGATCACCAGGAGGCTGGTCACAGCCCGGGCCGCGGGGGCGTTGCCCCCGGAACTCTCTCCAGGTAAACTCCAGGTAAAACTTAGAGATAAGATTTTGTTGGGTTTTTTAAACATGGAGGGTTAGAAACCAGGATAACCAGTGAAGTCACATCAGAGACTGTCTTACTTGTGGAAGAGTAAGTTTACAATACAGTCACTGGTACAATTCACATATGACCCACTCTTAGGTGACAACGTTCGGTCCATCTTGGACCATTATCAGTGTACAAATGTCTTATTCGTGAACAACTGGTCTGTTTTACTGGGATCTTTTAATCTTCTCCTCCAGGATGCGACCCCCAACAGTCGACTAAACCCAGGTAACTACTTTTCTGCCCATAATAACAAATATATATCTTCACATTACAAGTACATGTACAAGGTATACGACTATAGCTGACTCAGTAACATATACTATACAGAAAGCCGCTTGTTATGCTGAGCATTTCGGGCAAATTAGGTAAGTTTTGTCCCAGGATGAGACTCGCACAGTCGACTAACACCCGAGTCCATTTTATATCATGGGTGAACATGGACAGCAGGTATCGTATGGAAAACACGTCCCTAATGTTTTCCCGCCTTACTGGGGATTCAAACTCCAGCCTCAGTGTGTGAGCTGATTGCGCTAGCGATCGAGTACGGGGACACCGCAGGTGAAAGGGGACACAGGTTTAAGGAAAAAATGCAGAAGTTTCACTCGTGCCGGGGATCGAGCCCGGTCCCCCAACGTGTGAGCTGAGGACGCTACCAACCAAGCCACGAATACCCACTACCCAATAGAAAAAAGTCACTTTGTCTGACATTTTTGGTTATCCCAGGTTCTCTACGCAAACTTCTTTTTTTAAGTGCGGGTTATGTGTGTATTGTTCCAAATCACAGTATTGTACCCTTTTATCTTTAAGGCTGAAAATGGTAAGATAAATTCTGGACATTTTCGCCCACACAGTAGGCTTCTTCAGTCGAATACAGAGGAGGTAGCAGAAACGTATAGTTGTAAAGTTAATATAACCCGTCCCTCACTCTCCATGAGGTGCCGGGTCACCATATGAGAGAACCCCGGGGGAGGAACCACCCTGGGAACCCAAACTGTACCTGGTAGGTTCGCCGGGTGGTTCTAAACACATCGATTCCCGGTGAGGGACTGTTACCTCAAAATCCATCCTCTCCTTACACCTTTCTGCTTTGTATTGGACTAATGAAGACACCTGTGTGGCGAAAACGTTTCCTCAATAAAGATTCCCATATGTTGCATACTTGTCTTCAATCTTCAACTTGTCGGTTTTCACAACTGTTTATATACTACTGTAACTCTCTCCAGTTAGATCTGTCTACTGAGTGGGCGAAACGTTATCAATAAAGAATCGCAATAACTGCATTGTAGCTCGGTTGGTAGTGCACTCAGCTTACACGCTGAGGTCCGTGGTTCGATCCCCTGTAGGGGTGGACACATTTAAGCGTGTTGCCTCAAGACACCTGCTGTCCCTGTTCACCTAGCAGTAAGTAGGCACCTAGGTGTTAGTCATCTTGTACTGCTAATGACTGCTATCCCTGCTCACCTAGCCTGTAAATAGGTACTCGGGTGTTAGCGATTGGTGTGGGTCGCATCCCGGGGGACAAAACTGACCAAATTTGCATACCAGGGGTTGTCTATATAGCATGTCATTAATGTCAGCTATGGTCTGTATAAGTTGCCAAAATATTGTTATATACATGGAGGGTGGTGTTCCGGGGGGTCAGTAAAAGTGTCAAATTGATATACACTCCTGTAGCATTTCGAACCATGTTTAAGCACGATAAACCACACTGAAAGTCTGATGGCAAAATGTTCATAAATTGTATCAGTGTTGATAGAATTACCCACAATATGTAGGTAATAATAGGACACAAGTGCAACTAATGTGACATTTTATTGTGGCAACGTTTCGCTCTCACAGAGTTTCGTCAAGCCATTACAAACACCATCTCTGTCCTTGTATTGTAAAGGCTTGACAAAGCTCCTGGAGAGCGAAACGTTGCCACAATAAAATGTCGCATTAGTTGCACTAGCGTCCTTTTTACCTCACAATTTCTAAGTTATAGAGCAGAAATACCAATCACAAATAGCGTTCAAATTGACAAAAAGATCGCTTACACAATTTAATAGTTATAAAAACTTTACCTGGTAACAGTTCATCAGCGTTCTAATGTGAAATCAACAGAATAAGACGTTATGTGTGTTGGCAGTGTATGAAGGTTTGCAGTCCTTGTGCAGTGGTCATGTTCGGGTGAACCTGTGAAATAATCCATCATCTTCTTGTCACTCAGATCACGGCATGCAGTCGACAGATATTAAACCAACAAATCAACCAGGCATTCTCAGACCCTATCATGCAGTCGCAGATTTTAAAAACCCAACAAATAAACCCGGGCATTTCTCAGACCCTATCATGCAGTCGACAGATTTTAAAAACCAACAAATCAACAGGCATTTCTCGGGACCCTATCATGCAGTCGACAGATATTAAACCCAACAAATAAACCCAGGCATTTCTCAGCCCCTATCATGCAGTCGACAGATTTTAAAAACCCAACAAATCAACCGGGATTTCTCAGCCCCTATCATGCAGTCGACAGATTTTAAAACCAACAAATCAACAGGCATTTCTCAGACCCTATCATGCAGCGACAGATATTAAACCCAACAAATCAACCAGGCTTTTCTCAGACCCTATCATGCAGTCGACAAAACATTAAACCCAAACCCAAATCAACAGGCATTTCTCAGACCTATCATGCAGTCGACAAAACATTAAACCCAACAAATAAACCAGGCATTTCTCAGACCCATCATGCAGTCGACAAACATTTAAACCCAAAAATCAACCAGGCATTTCTCAGACCCTATCATGCAGTTGACAAAACATTAAACCCAACAAATCAAACCAGGCATTTCTCAGACCCTATCATGCAGTCGACAAAACATTAAACCCAAAAATAAAACCAGGCATTTCTCAGCCCCTATCTGCAGTCGACAAAACATTAAACCAACAAATCAACCAGGCATTTCTCAGACCCTATAGCAGTCGACAAAAACATTAAACCCAACAAACCCAACCGGGCATTTCTCAGCCCCTATCATGCAGTTGACAAAACTTTAAAACCCCAAAAAATCAACCAGGCATTTCTCAGACCCTATCATGCAGTCGACAAACATTAAACCAAAAATCAACCAGACGTTTTCAGACCCTATCATGCAGTCGCCCAAAACATTAAAACCCAACAAATAAACCCAGACGTTTCTCAGACCCTTCATGCAGTCGACTAAACATTAAACCCAACAAATCAACCAGACGTTTCTCAGACCCTATCATGCAGTCGACAAAAACATTAAACCAAACAAATCAACCGGGACGTTTCTCAGACCCCATCATGCAGTCGACAAAATTCACTCAATCAATAAATCTAAGTTTATTCTCTATAAAGATTAAAATGCGGGGTTTACAGTTTTGGATATTGTGTGGTTTACATGTTTAAAAAAACTAATTACAGAGGGGGCCACTAGGGGCACCTAGCATGGCTAGGCATTTCGGGCAAACTTAGATTAATTCTTAACTCTAAATTAATACAGATTATAGAGTAAGCTGGTATTAAGGCTAGTGACTACATTATGACTCACGAAATCGTAATGACACGATTGCAAACAAACCGGGCTATGGTTTATTTGCAATCGTGTCATTACGATTCGTGAGTCATGTTGACGGCAGTGAAGGGGACTTGAGCTAGAGTTCGTCACGGGGCCCCGCTAGCTGGAGATTCGTCTGTAAAAAAATTGCATTTGTGGTCACAGAGGTGCTGTGTAACTTTCCTATGGTGTAGAAATATACCTAGTTGGATGAATCTTATTGTGGCTAGCTGGTCTAGTGGCTAACGCGACGGGCTGGAGTTTTGAGACTCTATGGACCGCGGGTTCAATCCGGCCCGGGTAGGGTTTGACTACCTGGAGTTTCCCTGGAGAGAGTTCGGGGGTCAACCCCCCCGGGGCCCCGGTCTGTGACGGCCCCCTGGTGGTCAGAGCCGATAAACGGCTGTTGTGCTGCATTTTCAATTGCATTAGTGTTTTTTTTTTCCCGAACCAAATTGGCAGGGGGATGAGTATGTTTTGTCCCGTTAAAAAATAAATATAGTTCCTGTGAACGAGTTTCTGGAAATTTTGGTAGCAACATAAGTTTGTTTTGGGCCCTTATTTGTTTCATTGTAGGGTCACCCCTTTTGTTTTGGTGAAAACCTTGTGCTTGAGTTGTGCGGGAAAATGTATTTTCTGTGACTTGTTAAAAAGTAATGTAATAGCGGGGAAAAGGACAGGGGCCGTGCTTGTACAATGTGGTGGGACGTGAGACAAATTGCTGAGCTTTTTTTAAAAGGACTTTAAAATCGCAAATAACCAAAAGCTCTCGCCAATATGCAGTCGACGATATTAAAAACCAAAAATAAACCCAATACATTTTGGGCCTTTGTAATCGACAGACTTTTACCCCCAAACAAAAAAACCCAAATCCCCTTTTGGCAGTCACGAAGTCGATATGTTTTAAATCCCCCACCCAAACAATCAGCCAGCCACCCAGCCAGCCAGCCAGCCAGAGCCAGCCAGCCAGCCAGCCAGCCAGCCACCCACCCAAACCCAACCAGCAGCCACCCAGCAGCCCCAGTCACCCGGAGCCAGCACCCAGGGCCGCAGCCCCCGCCACCCGGCCCAGCCGCCACCCCAACCCAACCAACTCCCCCCTTCCCTGGCCACAAAGCCCACCGCATGGTTTCCCCCGTACAACTTCCGGAATATTCAAGTGGCGGGGATCGTAAATAGCCCCCAGTGAAGGAAAATTACACTGCGTGATCCATGCAAATTTTTTCCCCCCTCTCTCTCTCTCTTCTCCCCCCCCCCTTTTCTCTCTCCTGTCTTTTCCCCTTCTCTCCCCCGAGACTGTTATGGACTGGTGGCCTCGATGATATTGCCCTAATGTCCATGCAGGGACTCCCCTAGTACCCCCACGATATTTTGGATTTGTAAGATTTCCTTAAAGGGGGAAAAGGGAAGGGGCTTGATGTGATGGGTACTGTGCCTATGAAAGGTATTGATGTTGAGGGGGGCTCTTGATGTGGCAGAAAGAGAAATTTGATGCGACGAAAATGTCTTGTCCCGGTGAAGATTTGTTGATGCGGTAAGGCTCTTGATTGAGTAATTATGTAATGCAAGAAAAATTTAAAAAAACCACTTGACTAGTTTATCCTAAAGTAACTGGAACAGGCATAAATAAGGGCCTTCCCCTTCAAACAAAAACAGTTTCCCATATTCTTGCATCAGATGTGCCCATGTTTCTAAGGTGAACTTTAATTGAAAACTGATTCTCTGTCACGGTGGCCTGGTGGCTAAAGCTCCGCTTCAACCGGAGGGCCGGGTTCGATTCTCGGCCCTCATGACGCCTGACTTTCTGGGTTTACCCTGGTGGTAACCCTGGGGTTTTTAAAATCGAACGAAATCTTATTTATAAATATTTTAATTTAAAGAAAATTTTGTGGCATGCTTGTGTCAGAAGCCAGACTAGGTATGTAAGATGGTGGACAGTGGAGAGGTGACAGTGTGGATTATCCACATTGGTCTTCAGATGCAGGGATAGAATGATAAATTGGTAGCTTTTGTTTAAAAAGGGGGGGTAGTTTAAAATCTTGGGTTGTCAGTTAGCAGTTTGAGAACAATAATACGAAAAAAATTTCAACGAACTTTATGACTTTAAGTTTGGGGGGGTGACCAAAATCAGTCCATTATCATCATTCCCTCTCAGGAGGAGCCACATGTCTTAGTGCATCCCAAAAAGATCAGCCCCCTTTGGTGTCACTACCGCCCCGGGTCCCGGTGGGTTTCAAGTATCTTTGGGGTTAAATCCCAAACACCCGATGGACCAAACGAAATGTAAAATTTTCCGTGGTATTGTCAACCTTGCGTCATTATGTACTGGAGTATGTCCACCTTGCGTCATTTGTAGGAGTGAGTCACACCTTGGTCATTTGTCTTTAGTGCGATAAAATTAATGAATTCAGAGACACTGCTTCAGAAAAGTTCAAGAAAGTCAAATTTTTTCCACAGTGGTATATTAAAAACCATTTGGGAATACCCGACTTTTTGTGTAATAAAAAATTACCCTGGTTGGTGTGTGGTGTTGTGTGGGTGTGTGTTTTGTTGTGTGTGTGTGTGTGTATGTTCACCTTTTGTGGTTGAGGGGGCGAGTCAAGCTCCCGGCCCGCCTCTTCGTGATTTTCTAGGTCCCTCTTCCCCGTCCCTGAGCTTTTTATCTCGCCCTTAAAAATATGATGGTTCCCCCCTCCACTACGTCCTTTTGGCTATTCCCCGGCTTGACTCTCTATGATGAAAAAAAAACTTCCAACATCCCCTTTTTTTTGAGTCTTAATTCCTTGTGCCTCTTTTTGTCTGTGTCCCATCTCTGGAACTCCCGTCTTTGTCCCCTCTCTATTCCGGCAGTATTTTTATGTCGTTATTGTCCCCTGACCCCCCTGGCCCCCGGTGTCGGGTTTCCCCCAACCTTTCTTTGTAGGACTCCCCGGCCTGGGACGTTTGTTTCAAACCTTTGCCTTTTTTTAATTTATTGACGTTTTCTTGATAGGTGGGATTCCAAATGGTGCTGAACCGCATGGGGGCCCGACGTAATGGTTACAGAGTCTTAAAGACTCCTTTCTGAGGGTTTTGGAACGCTATCCTAGGTTTGCCAGGCGCCGTATGTGCGCAGTTATCTGATTGAAGTGCGTCGGGTATTCGGGGTTTTACTCCCCCAGTCATTTTCCTTGAGTGAGGTTTGCAGACTTGGCCCTTAAATATATGTGTTGCGGTCTTCTTTTGCCCTTCCCCTTTATGACTTTTTCTTTGGGAGGGTTAAATTCAAAGGGGCCCGTTTTGGACCCGGTTGTACCCGTCCAGGTTTCCCTTTTTAGTCCCGCTGATCCCCATTTTGATTTGATTTTTCATTAAAATTCATATCTGCAAACAAGGCACTTTGAGTTATCCCCTTCCCTTATTCATCCCCATATACCAAAAAAGACTGCCCAGGATGACCCCTGTGGAACCCCGCTTTTCACAGGCGCCCACTTGACACCTGTCAGTACCATGACCCTTTTTGCCCCCTGTGGTATTCTTGATCCCCTTTCGTGCCTTTCCGTTAGGGTGATCCCCTTGCTTTTGCAGTAACCCCTTTTTGAGGAAAATGTGTCAAAGGGCTTCTTGCAGTCCAAAAAAAAAGCACGATCACCCTCTCTTCTTTTCTTCTTCTGTCCTTTGATAAAAACTTAGTAGGTTTTGCCCGGATTTTCCCCCCCTGAAACCATGGGGTTTGTAAATTTCATGTTTTTTCAGGGCCCCACCCTTCCTCCGATGATTTCTCCAGACTTGCATACTATAACGTTAATGATACAGGTCTGTGTTTAGTCCCTATGTCTTTTCCCCCTTTTTTAAAAATTGGGCTACTTTCCCATCTTCCATTTCGGGGAGTTCCCCAGTTTCAAATGTGTGTTTTAGATCTTTTTTAAAACGGTACCCACAATACTTGCTCCCCTTTAAAACCACGGAGAGTGTTGTTGGTCCCCCCCCTTTGAGGTGTCAAGTTCGCATAGCGCTTTTCCCCTCCCCTTGGTTATATGTACCTACCCAGCACTTGCTGGTGCCCCCCCCTGTTTGATTTCTGTTCCTAGGGTTTTCCCATGTAAAACTTTTTTAAATTTGTTTTGAGCTCCTGAAATCCCTCCCGGTCGTTTTTGTGAACCCCCTCCCCCTTCCTCAGTCTGATTCCCTGGCCCTTTGACTGTTGTTTTTTTGATGGGGTGTAAAAACATTGGGTCAGTCTTGTTTGATGCTATGTCATTTTGGTATTGCGCTGAGCCCCCTTTTGTCTGTGCATTTTCGTTTTGGGTTTTCGGCAATCTTTTTTTTTTCCCCGAGTTTTGTCTTCTGTCCCTTTCCATTTCTGTACACCAGTTTTTGCCCCCCTACCCCTTTGGGGTTTGAACCAAGGACTCGTTCTTTTTCCCCCATTATTTTGTTTCCTTTGGGGGAACAAACCCCTCTGCCTCCTTGCATTTTGTTGCCACATAGCCCATCATTTTTGTTGGTTTTCCTGTCAGTTCCCTTCCATGAATGTCTTGAAAGAATTTCCCTCAAGCCTGATAGTTCCCCCTTTTTAGTTTGGTTTTTTCCCCACCCTTTTGTGCTTTTCACTGGAGCTCAACTATGTAGTCGAAGCACAGAACACATGATCCTATCCGGGCCCTTTATACTGATTCCTCAATGTCAGAACTATCAAGGTGAATACAAGGTCCCGTCTTGTGGTTCATCTTCCCCTCCTCTGGTAGTGTCTCTAAAATGTTGAGTGAGGTTTTCGACCCCCTCCCTATCTGGCTGTCCCCGTTTCGGGCCCCTGGGGCTCCCGGTTTTTCCCCGTCAGTCTCCTTTTGATTGAAATCCCCTAACTAGTAACTTGCTCCCCCCCGTGCTCTCCTGGCCCCTCGGCTAGTGTGTCGACCCTTGCTTGTGCTCTTAGTATTCTTTTTTGGCCTCCCGCGTTTGTGGTGGGTTTTACATTACTGCAAATTTTTTTCCCTTTTGTCCCCCCAACTGGATGTTCCTTAAATAGTCCCCTTTTGCCGTGCCATCCTTTTTTCCTTTTCTCAAACCCCCCTGGTTTTTTAAAGAGCGTCAATCCCCCTCCCCCTTCCCTCTGTTTTCTGGGATTTGATATCCGAGGAAAAAATTGAGTTGTTATTTTGGTGAGTTTTTTTTTTTGTGAGTGTATTATGTTGGGGATGTCTCCTTTATTCTTTCGTGCACTCTCATATTATTTGTTTTCCCTTGCATTTGTATACCCACCCTTTAATTTTTTCTAAGTTGTGGTTGGGAGGTGTATTGGGGTTGGGGAAGTGGAGAACTGATAAGGGAATCTGGGTGGTTGCAGTGGGGGTGGAGTTTATGCAGTGGGTGGGGCAATTGGATGTGGCATGGGTGTTTGGTGTTTAGAGTGTTTGGTTGCACTGGGGTTGACCGGGTTGGGAGGATTCTATATGGAGATGTGGGGAGGCTATATTTGATCTTCCTGTGCTCTGGGATCTCCTGTTCTGTCTTCTCCATCCCCTCCTCCTTCTCCTTTAACCTTTGTACCATTCTCTCTGTTTCTGCCTTTTGCTTGTGTTCTGCACGGTCGAGATAACACCTTCCTGTATGCTGGCATGTCCTTAATCGTGCTTTCTCCTGCAGGATCCTGTTCGAGTCGATTCTGCCTTGAAGGTCCACTGTCACTGGCTGGGTTCTTTTTTTTACCCCCCCCCACACACCCCCCTATTCTCTGAAAATTTTCCAGCTGGGTCAGTCGTCTTCTCCTATTGCTTTCATGCTTTCAATTGCTTTTTCCCCCCTTAGATTTGCTTGCTTCATATGTTTCCCCTTCACTTCCTGGAGCCCATACAACAAAGACTGACACTCACCCTTTCATTCTCCCCCTGCAGTGACCTGTGTATCCCCTCATATCAATTTGGATTTCCTCCTTGCAGCTTTTCTCAGTTTCACTAGCTAATGTACTTGGCTCAGTGCCTGTATCTTCCTTCTCGGCTTTCCTGGGCTCTGCTGTGGTCTGTTAGGGCCTCCACATATAGCTTAGCTCTTTCATTTACTACAGTCTCCACTGATTGAGCTTCTACATGCAGTTTTGCTCCTTCTTTCCCTACAGTCCCCTTATTTGTGGCTGAGGTAGCAGTCTCTGTTGTCAATCCCAAAATGTTCTTTAGTTCTTTAGGCTGTTTCAGATTTTTCAGTTCCTCTTCTAAACTCTGTATCCTGGCCTCTGCTGCTTTGACTTGCACCTCCCACTTCCTGCTTTCCATGTCTATCCTCTCTTCCATTCTCATGCTAAGTTCTTCTAGTTTCTTTTCCCATTCATGTTCCCTTTTTGTGAGCTCTGCTGCCCAATCTTCCTTTGCAGTTTCCTCCTCCTGTCCCTTGGTTTTTCTTGTTGCTCTCTGGCAACCCATTTTTGTTTTATCCTGATTGCCTCAGAGTGGGAAACCTATGTAATTCTGTATGTTAGGTTAGTATTGTGTATGTCAGAGTGTGGGGGGGGGAGGTAGTGGAGGAACTGTGGCTTGTGAGAGTGTGGGAGGGAGGGAAGGAGGAGAAGCAAGTGGGTGAGTGGGAGAGGGAGAGGGGGAAGGAGGGAGAGGTGGGGAGGGGGAGGGTGAAAGAGGGAGGGGAGGGATCAGGTGAAGGAGTGAGATGTCGGTGGGGGAGGGGGGGAGTGTATGTGTGAGTCTGGCAATGTGTGTGTGTGTGTGTGTGTGTGTGTGTGTGTGTGTGTGTGTGTGTGTGTGTGTGTGTGTGTGTGTGTTGTGTGTGTGTGTGTTGTGTGTGTGTGTGTGTGTTGTGTGTGTGTTGTGTGTGTGTGTGTTGTGTGTGTGTGTGTGTGTGTGTGTGTGTGTGTGTTGTGTGTGTGTTGTGTGTGTGGTGTGTGTGTGTGGTGTGTGTGTGCTCTGCAACTTCTTGTGACTGACCCACTCTCCTGTGGCTTGACCACCTACTTACAATGTTGCCCTTAAAGCTGTGTGTGTATGTGTGTATGTGTGTATTGTGTGTGTATGGGTATGAGGGAATACTGTAATACTACCAGTAATTCTGGGTGTAAAAAGTGAATTGCTACAGGGTCTAAAGCTTCTATGAGTGTTGCCCTTGTTGTGTGTATTGGGAGAGGATGGTTAGGGGGGGTAGATGGTGTGGTTTAAAGATCCAGTTATACCTCTCTGTTCCAACTGTCTTCTAGAAATGCTACTCTCTCCACTATTGCCCTTCTGGATTAAGTATCAATTTGTGGTTATTATCCTATCATGTTCAGGTTGAGAGAGGATTCCTAGCTTCCTAAGTATTCTACTACTAATAACTACTGTAATAGCTTGCAGACGTGATGACCAGTATCTAACATCTGCAATGCCCAAGCCTGCACATGAAACCACAAATATATGTGAGTGATACTTGGCTGGCACGGTCGTGACAGTTCCAGATGCTGATGACGAAGTCGTGTACTAGTCCTTAATCCCTATTTTGATCCTTACGTGTGATTATAACCACATGTGCTCATACATCCCTGTTCCTACAGCGATTTCACTTTTCAACTATGATAGATACACTTCACATTATATGCATACTTTATATGTTAATGGCACACAATGCGATGACGTCAGTTGCAGCTACGCTATTCCTTGAATATTCTATTTTTCCTTCACCCGTGTTGATTATACACATGTGCTCACTACATCCCTGTTCCTCACGCGATTTCACTTTTCACTTATGATAGTATACACTTCACATTATATGCACTTCACTTTTATGTATAATGGCACACAACTTGTCGTGGACGTCACTGCTTA
>NC_069458.1:18658670-18690467 GCF_026875155.1 Cherax quadricarinatus | reverse complement strand
ACACCACAACATTCTACCGGGGTAAACACTGAACCAACACAAATTCTACCGGGGAACACGGGAACACACACAACTTTCTACCGGGGTGAACATGAACACCCAACATTCTACCTGGGGTAAACACTGAACCCAACAAAATTTTTTCTTCCGGGTGAACACTGAACACACACAACTTTCACCTGGGGAACACTGAAACCCACAACATCTACCTGGGTACACTGAACCACACAACATTCTACCTGGGTGAACACTGAACACAACACACAACACTATCTGTTTAACATTCCACTTGGCACATTCCCCTAATAATTTCCACTTTTTAACGTGTATACTTTGTATTTTTGAGACCTAAGCTAGTTAGCCTGATGGTTGTTTTAAACGCACAGGATATACACCAGGTTTAAAACACCGTGAGATGTATGTGTCTAAGGATAATACAGTGAGAGGTAGTTTATTTCTTTACTTTAGGAACTAACACAATTTAATTGGGGGGTTGTACAAATTACTTGCAGCAGGAGGCTGGGCTTGTGAGATAAAGGGATACCTCTCTAAGATCATTGAGGTAGAGAAGGCTGGGTTTGTGAAATACGGGGGATACCTTTCTCAGATCATTAGGTTTAGGGGGGCTGGCTTGTGAAATACGGGATACCTTTCTCAGATCATTGAGGGTAGAGGAGGCTGGGCTTGTGAAATACGGGGATACCTTTCTCAGATCATTGAGGTAGAGGAGGCTGGGCTTGTGAAATACGGGGATACCTTTCTCATATCATTGAGGTAGAGGAGGCTGGGCTTGGTGGAAATACGGGGATACTTTTCGCAGTCATTGAGGCAAGGAGGCTGGGCTTGTGAAATACGGGGATACCTTTCTCAGATCATTGAGGCAGAGGAGGCTGGGCTTGTGAACCTCTTCAAGGGGGGCTCCTTGGCGTGGTGAAGAGGCTCTTGGTCTGAGGAATTAGACCTATCGGTCTTCTTCCTCAAAACCGAACCAAATTACCCCCCAATTTCTCCCCTCCCCTTTCCCATCCTCCCCATCCTCCCCTTTTTCCTTTCCTCCTCCTCCTCCCCACTCCTCCCTTTTGCCCTTCCTCTTTTTGTCCTTTGGGATTTCTCCCACAGGCGCGCTAGTTTCCCAGGTAGGAGAAAGGACAACCGGGGTCCATCCATTCCGTTGAGGTTTCTTGGGGGTGGGGGTAGTTTGCCGTGGAATCTGGATTGCCTAGGGATGTCCCGATCCCTCTCCGGTATCCCGGAGTAGCTTTGGGTGTCTTTTGGGGGAGGGTGTAGCTCTGGAAGCCACCTTTCGGATTCCGGGGGGGTGGCTGAAGGAGGTATGTTTTGTGGGGGATATCCGGCCGCCCTCTCTTTTGTCCACCGAGGTAGCTCGGCAGATGTGAGGTTCTATCCCAGTTTGCTGGTTTACTGGCATGAAGGGTAGGGTATGGCACGGTTCCATGCGGGCATCTGCGCTACTAGCGGTGTCGAGTCCTCTTGGGCGCGGAGGGAGATTTCTGGCCCTTTCATCCCTCCTAGAACTATCCCTCCCGGTCCCCCCTTTTTTTTTCTTTTTTTTTTTATTTTCTTTTCTTCTTTTTTTTTTTTTCTTAAAAACAAAAAGAAAGAAGTAACCTAACCATGGCAGCCCTAGTCCATGAACCTGGTACCCCCGGGCCCCTTCTTGATCCCGGGCACCCGTTCTGACCCCGCCTCGTTTTTGGACCACTCTTCAGACTTTTCCTCATGCCCCCTGACCTATTGCCGGTGCTGTTTCCTCCCCCGCTTCAGGTACTGAGGCCTCGATGACTCCTTCGATTATCAGACCTTCGCTCTCCCTGACTATGCTTCCGGCCTCTCCCTCTACGGTGCGGCAATTTTCAAATCCCCCGGACCCGTTCCACGTCGGACCAACTCTGGTCCCACGCTAAACGTCAACGACAATTACCTGCTGATGATACTTCTCCACCTTCACCTTCTCGTTCTTCTCAGAAACGATCGACACGTCCTTCACTACCTTTCCACGCTCAGTTTCAGACTGAACAGTGGACTAAATTCTTCACTTTACGACCAACTTCCTCTACTGCCTATCTTTCTGACCATAGTATTGGCAAGGCACTCCTACGCCTGTTGGTAAGATATTTCTTTTCATGCTCTTAAGAGCGGTACGCGCATCAATTACCGTACAGAATGCTACCCAGGCTCGTGAGCTCTCTCGTCTTACCCATATAGATACTGTTCCTGTCACCCTTGAAAAATCATTCCCAATTCTTGTAGTGGTACCGTTATTCTGCCCATACCATAGTTCAACAAAATTTCCAGACAGTGGCACCGACTTTCTAGAACAGCTGGAACTCCAAGATCTCCCAATCCTCAAGGTAGACACTTACGTTCTTCCTGCCCGTGGGCGGAGACGATCCCCTAGAAATGTGGTCGTTTAACTTTGACAGCCGAGAACTCCCATCCTCCGTTTATATGCAGGACATCGGTTACAAGTTCGAAAGGTGATCCCTACACCACAACAGTGTAGAATTGCTGGCGATTTGGCCATCCAGCGAAATTTTGCAGATCTATCGCCGATGCCCAGTCTGTGGTGCCGATGACCATTCTAATACGCTTGCAAATCATCCCCCTCTTGCCTTAACTGTCATGAGGCTCACCCTTCGTACTCTCGCCGTTGTCAGGTCTATTTAAACGAGGGGGAAACCCGTTACCTCAAAGAGCAGAAGGTTTTCCCTATGCCATGGCAGTTTTCTCTCCCCCCTCCAAGGAGACTCCCACGTGTTTCTTATTCCCGTGTTTCAAAACGTCCCCCACTTCTGGTATCCCATCTTCTACACCCACCTCTGTGGTTCCTCTCCCATAATCACTCCTGTATCTAATCCTTTTGCTGCCCTCGGCTCAGACGTCCTACTTCAACGCCTCAGTCTAAATCTCGCTTCTTCGAGTTCTCTCTTACAAGCCTCAGTATCGACGAGACCTCGTTTTACGACACCCTCTTCCCAATCGTCCCTCTACTTCTCAAAAGTAAAAAAAAGGGTCCGGTAAACCTACTCCATCTTCCACCTCCTCATTTTACCCTCCCTGTTCTGTCCCTAGTTCTTCCCCCTCTCACTGGCTCAGTTACAAGTGCAGAGGTTCACCCTCCTCCTCGTAATGTACCTTCCTCCCCTGTTCCCTCCCAAGTTTCTTCCTCTTCTGCCACCTCCCGGTTCTTGTCTCTTTCTGTCCCCTGCCACGCTTCTCCAGTTCCCTCCACCCTTTCCCCCCCCCCCTTGGTACAGTCCAATACATTTTCCAATTTTTACTCATCCCTCCCTACCTTTTCCCAATATTGTCTCCCATAACGACATCTCTGAATTCCGAAACACTTGAAGCAATCTCTGAATATATTGCAGAGACAAACCATCAATGGA
Organism: Cherax quadricarinatus; assembly: GCF_026875155.1. Taxonomy (NCBI): domain Eukaryota; kingdom Metazoa; phylum Arthropoda; class Malacostraca; order Decapoda; family Parastacidae; genus Cherax; species Cherax quadricarinatus. The sequence goes on along the minus strand of NC_069458.1, from coordinate 18,687,057 downwards.
CACTGATCCACCTTCCGCTCTTCCTCTCCCCTTTCTGCTCCATCTGCGCAACTCCTTTCTTCACAGCGCCCCGTTCCTTCGCTGCTTGAACAATTTTCCCCACTGCCTCCGCATGTGGCCCTTTTCTAACCCTTCTAGTCCGTAGGAACCCTTACCTGCGGATTTTCAAGTATCTTTATCATTGCCAATCATGGCCTTTTTACAGTGGAATATACCGGCCCTCGGGGGTAATCGGGGTGAGCTTCAGATGTTACTCTCCCAGTTTGCCCCTGTTGGTGTTTGCTTACAGGAACCAAAATTACACTCTGCTGTTATTTCTCACATCTCAGGCATAATTTATTGTATTCTTCAGACCCTTTTTTCCTGATGGGACCTTTAATGAAAGTGCCCTTCTTTTCCGCACTGATATTCCGTTTCCATCAGCTATTTGTTCATACTTCGCTGCATTACACAGCAGCCCGTATCCACTTACATAGGTGGTATAAAGCTCTGTTTCTTTATATCTCTCTCCTTCTCGGGCATTATCTATTCCGGATTTTTTCCTTTCCCTTTTTTCGTCATTACCGCCACCGATTCTGTTACTTGGTGATTTTAATTTCCCACCATTTCCTCTGGGGAGGGTCCACTGTGATTCCCGTGGAATTCAGTTAGAGGCTTTTCTTGCCACCCACCCCCTCCATGTTTTTAATACAGGTACTCACACCATTTTGATCCTCGGACTCATACTCTCTCTTTCAACGATCTCTCAGTTTGCTCTTCCTCTGCCGCATTAGACTTTACTTGGTCTGTTCTCCCGGCTTACATGACAGTGATCATTTCCCAATCATTCTTACTTCCCCCTTCAATTCGCCACCTCTTCGCACCCCACGCTGGCAATTTAATCGGGGAAATTGGAACCTTTACTCACACCTGACTGTTTTTTAAAGAGGTTCCTTCTTTGTCCTCCATCGATGAGCTTTTACACCTCTTCTCGTCCTCCCCTTTTCACCGCAGCTTCTCATTCTATACCCCAAACTTCGGGCAGGCATTCTCAGAAATGCGTGCCTTGGTGGTCTCCTGCTTGTGCTCGTGCAGTAACGTTTGAAACGCGCTGCATGGGGCAGGTACCGGTACAATAGAACCACAGAGCGACTCCTTGATTTTAAACAGAAGCGTGCGATCGCTCGCCGTGTCTCCGTGACGCTAAACGCACTTGCTGGCGAGATTATGTCTCCACCATCACCTCTGCTTCCTCTTTGAGTGCAGTCTGGAAAAAAGTACGAAAATGAGTGGTAAATATTCTCCTGAAACCCGGCTCCTGTTCTGCGGGTTGCCCGGGGTTGATATAGCAAACCCACTAGATGTTGCCAATGAAATTGGCAATCATCTGGTCCGTATTTCTCAGGGACTCCAATCTATGCCCCCCATTTCTTTCCTCAAAGTCTGCCGAGAGTTAGCACCCTTGGACTTTTCTTCTCTCGAGAAGAACAGTATAATGTGCCTTTTACACTTCAAGACTGGAGGCAACACTCTCAGCTTTCGATCATCGGGACGGGGCCCGACGACATTCATATTCGTATGCTACAACATTTACATCAGTCAGCCCTTTCAGTCCTATTACACCTTTACAATCTTATTTGGTCACAAGGAGTTCTTCCACAGCTGTGGAAATCCGCCATTGTTTTCCCTTTCCCGCAAACCAGGCACTACGGACATGAAACCTCCCACTATCGTCCATTGCTCTTACCAGTGCAGTTTGCAAAGTAATGGAACGTCTAGTAAATAGACGTTTAGTGTGGTATTTAGAGACACACAACAGTCTCTCCACTCGTCAATATGGCTTTCGTAAAGGGGCGTTCTACCATAGACCCTTACTGCACTTGGATACGTATGTTCGTAATGCCTTTGCGAAAACCACTCAGTTATTGCCATATTTTTTGACCTTTTGGGAAAGGGATATGACACAACTTGGAGGTATAATATTTTAAGCCCAAGCCCACTCCTTAGGCCTTCGAGGCAATCTACCATCCTTCCTTAAGACTTTTTTTAAATGACAGGCATTTCCGTGTTCGGTTAATAATGTGCTCTCCCCCGGACTTTGTCCAAGCTGAAGGTGTCCCCCCGGGATGTGTTCTGAGCACAACACTTTTTCTCCTTGCTATTAATGATTTGGCCTCTAGTCTTCCATCAAATATTTGGTCATCACTCTATGTTGATGACTTCGCTATTGCCTGTGCAGGCGCTGACTGTCCCCCTCCTTACAGTTTCTCTCCAGCATGCAGTCGACCGGTTTTCCAATTTGGGCCACCACACATGGGTTTAAATTTTCCAGCACTAAAACCCACCAATCACTTTCACTAGACGCTCTGTCATCTCTGATCATCCTTTGTACCTCTATGGCTCACGTATCCCCGAACGTGATACAGTCAAGTTTCTGGGCCTCCTCCCTTTTTCGTAGGTTATCCTGGAAAACCTCACATTACCTCTTGAAGGCAACTTGGGCACAGCCGGCTGAACCTTCTTAAAACCTTGCTCATCTTTCGTGGGGAGCTGATCGTCGAACCTCCTTCACCTACATTCCACCCTTTATTTTATCGAAACTTGATTTTTTGGTGACCAGATCTATTTAGCGGCATCTCCTGCTACTCTCTTAGCCTTAAACCCCCCTTTATCACCAAGGAAATTTCGTTTATTGCCTCGGTGCTTTTCGCTCTTCCCCTGTCGAAAGCCTCTAAAGCAGAAGCGAACGTTCCATCCTTATCCGATCGCCGTGATGCCCATTGCCCGCGCTACTATGTACGCTCTCATGATCTCCGCAATCCTTCCATTTATAGAATGGTCACTGATATTAGTAGACATTCTTTATTTGTTCGCCGCCCCCCGCTTACTCCGTCCCTTCTCTTTCGCCTTCATTCGCTCTTGTCTTCTCTTCAACTACCACCCTTTCTATGTACATGTAGCATCTCACTTTTTCCCTACCCCCCTGGGAGGTCCCAGCTGTTCGAGTCTGTTCTTTCTCCCTCCCTTGCTCGAAAGCCCAACTGTTACGGTCGCTTCCCGCTCTCTTTTTCTTGACCACTTTCACTCTCATTCTCATGCCATTGCTGTTACACAGATGGCTCTAAGTCTTCTGACGGCGTAGGATTCGCGCAGTGTTTCCGGACAGGTCGTACAAGGGCATTTTTCTATCTTCAGCTAGTATTTTTACTGCTGAATTATATGCCATCCTTACAGCACTTATCCGTATTGCATCTATGCCTGTGTCATCATTTGTGGTTGTCTCAGACTCCCTTAGTGCTTTACAGGCTATACAAAAATTTGATACACCTCACCCCTTAGTCCTCCGTATCCAACTTGGCTACGCCGCTCTTTACTAAGCATAAAGATATTTTTTTTTGTTGGGTCCCTGGTCATGTTGACGTACAGGGCATGAACAGGCAGACACTGCTGCGCGGTCAGCAGTACATGACCTACCAGTTTTTTTTACAGAGGTATTCATGTACGGACTATTTTGCTGTAATATCTTCCCACCTTCACACCCGTTGGCAAAACTTGGTCTACTATGCTCGGCAACAAACTTCAGTCTATTAAAAACCCAGTATAGGTTACTGGGCCCTCTTCTTATCACCCGTGTCGGGGGTTGGGAGACTACTCTCTCCCGTCTTCGCATTGGCCATACTGTCTTACTCATGGATATCTCATGAGAGGCGTCTTGCTCCTCTTGTGAGAATTGCCAAGCTCCATAAGTCAGCCCCATTTGTTGGATGCCCCTTTACAACGAGCACGCAGAAATTTCCTCTGTTGGGGCTTCCCCCCGCTGTCTCTTTTACCTTCCCTTCTCGCTGGGACCCCTTTCAACCGGACTTCTTATTGACTTTTTGACAACGACTGACTTCACAAATTCTGATACTTTCAGCCCTTTCTACTTGTATCTCTTGCTACCCTCTACCCCCGTACTATCCCTTGCCCCGCTGTTTTCTGTAACCTGCTGATCATCCCCCCTCCCCCCTGCCACCAATTTCCCTTTTTCCTTCCCCACCCCCGCGCTGTAAGCCCCTTTTGCTTAGGTTTTTTTTGATATAATAATAATAATGGGCTTGTGAAATACGGGGATACCTTTCTCAGATCATTGAGGCAGAGGAGGCTGGGCTTGTGAAATACGGGGATACCTTTCTCAGATCATTGAGGTAGAGGAGGCTAGGCTTGTGAAATACGGGATACCTTCTCAGATCATTGAGGCAGAGGAGGCTGGGCTTGTGAAATACGGGGATACCTTTCTCAGATCATTGAGGTAGAGGAGGCTAGGCTTGTGAAATACGGGGATACCTTTCTCAGATCATTGAGGCAGAGGAGGCTGGGCTTGTGAAATACGGGGATACTTTTCGCAGATCATTGAGGTAGAGGAGGCTAGGCTTGTGAAATACGGGGATACCTTTCTCAGATCATTGAGGCAGAGGAGGCTGGGCTTGTGAAATACGGGGATACCTTTCTCAGATCATTGAGGTAGAGGAGGCTAGGCTTGTGAAATACGGGGATACCTTTCTCAGATCATTGAGGCAGAGGAGGCTGGGGCTTGTGAAATACGGGGATACCTTTCTCAGATCATTGAGGCAGAGGAGGCTGGGCTTGTGAAATACGGGGATATATTACTCAGAACAACAGTGCCTCGTCCCAGGGCTGGAGGTTGACTAACTGTGCCCTTCTATACACTGAACAATACACACCTCACACCGTACATGTATATACACAGTGTATATAGAGTGTATATCACGAATGTGATTATTTGATTATTTTCCATTTTGCGAGATAATGTGGTACATTGTTTGAGGAAGAGATGCATGGTGCTAGCAGCAAATGACAAGACGATCAGATGAGGGCAGTGTTACGCTGTAAGGACTCGTGGATGTCTCCTGCAGACTGTAATAATATTGGTAGTGAGGTAAGACACATATGCAACAGTTAGGTATCTTTATTATGAAACGTTTCGCCTACACAGTAGGCTTCTTCAGTCAAGTACAGAAAAGTTGATAGAAGCAGAAGATACTTGAAGACGATGTAATCAGTCCATCACCCTTAAAGTTTTGAAGAAGCCTACTGTGTAGGCGAAACGTTTCATAATAAAGATACCTAACTGTTGCATATGTGTCTTACCTAACAACCTGTCGGTATTTTATACCATTTTAATGTTCAATATTGGTAGTATTAACGACACACTAAGAACACAGTAGGACAAAGGTCACGACAGCCATGAGGATGACGCGATCGCTATTGAGAATTTCCAAAACAAGGGAAATAATGTACCAGTGTTGGAAGAATTATCGATAATATGTTAAGTAAAATAGTCAGAAGTCCAGCTAATGCGACATTTTATTGTGGCAACGTTTCGCTCTCCAGGAACTTTGTCAAGCCGTTACAAAGCTGGAAATAAATGGTATAAAATACCGACACAATGGCAATATAAACACAAATGCAGTATAATGTGATCCTTTATTGACTACGTTTCGCCCACACAGTGGGCTTTTTCAAGTCACAAACAGAACTACCTTCCACCCCAGGTAGTTCTGTTTGTGACTTGAAAAAGCCCACTGTGTGGGCGAAACGTAGTCAATAAAGGATCACATTATACTGCATTTGTGTTTATATTGCCGTTACAAAGCTCTTGGAAAGCGAAACGTTGCCACAGTATAATGTCGCATTAATTGGACTTGTCCTTTTACTTAAGTAAGGAAATAATGCCAATGGTGACACTTTTCCAATCGCTAGTGCTCACTCATTTAGAAAATTCAGTGCTGACGACCCATTCAGGTCTGGAGAAATATTAGAACTGGCTGAGAGCCAATAAAGCATTTAAATTACTGGGAATGCCTTAAAGTTTTAAATATGTACTCACTGGAGCGGAGGAGACAGAGATACATGATAATATATACCTGGAAAGTTCTCGAGGACCTGGTCCCAAATCTGCACACTGCCATAACAACATAATGGAGCGAGAGATATGGGAGAAAGTGCAATAGAAACCCACTGAGGAGCAGGGGTGCAGTGGGCACAATAAGGGAACACTGTATCAACATTCGGGGTCCCAGACTATTCAACATCTTACCAGAAGATATCAGAAACACTGCTGGGACAAGTGTAGAAGTCTTCAAGAAGAATTTGGACAAGCATCTTCATCGAGTACCAGATTTACCAGGCTGTGATGGATATGTGGACCAGTGGGTTACCAACAGCAGCAGCCTGGTTGACCAAGCAAGCGCTAGACGAACCTGACCTATGGCGGGCTCCGGGAATAGAACTCTAGAAACTCATCAGAGGTATATTAAAGGTAAAAGGGCACATGTTTGTAACAGCTTGACAAAGCTCCTGGAGAGCGAAACGTTGCCACATTAAAATATTATTATTATTATTATTATTATTATTATTATTATTATTTTTAATGTTGTAGTAATAATAGTTGTGATATTTTTGGTATTATCATTATTTCTTCTTCTTCTTCTTCTTCTTCTTCTTCTTCTTAGAATTACTAAACCCGTGTGGGTTGTTTCAGCCAAAGGAGTAATGGAGTCTTGATCCTCCGTTCGCTAATCGTTGCTCAGTCCCTGATCAGTCAGGCTGCTGTTGTTGTTGGTGGTATATAATACTGACACACACACACAGTGAAGAGGCGGGGCCAGGAGCTATGAACCGACCCCTGCAACCACAGTTGGGTGAGTACACAACACACACACACACACACACAGTGAAGAGGCGGGGCCCGGAGCTATGAAACCCACCCCTGCAACCACAGTTGGGTGAGTAAAACACAACCCCACACACACACACACTCACACAGTGAAGAGGCGGGGCCAGGAGCTATGAACCGACCCTGCAACCACAGTTGGGTGAGTACACACACACACACACACACCACAGTGAAGAGGGGGCAGGGGCTATGAACCGACCCCTGCAACCACAGTTGGGTGAGTACACACACACACACACACACACACACACACACAGTGAAGAGGCGGGGCCAGGAGCTATGAACCGCCCCCTGCAACCCTTGGGTGGTAACACACCACCACAACACACAACACGGAAGAGGGGGGCCAGGAGTAAAACCGCCCCTGCAACCACGTTAGGTGATACACCACAAACACACACACCACACAACACACACAACACACAACACACCAACCCAACCACACACAAACACACACACACACACTACACACATACACACACCATACCCCCCACACAACACACACACAACACACACAAACAACACAACATAACCACCACACACACACAACACATACACAACATACCACACACTACACACACACACGCACACTACACACACACACACACCACACACCACAAAACACACACACACACCACACCCCAACACACACCCACACACACACACACACACCACACACACCCCCACAGAAAGAAAAGGAATTAGAGAGGGCTATATAGTCGGGGAAGTTGCTGGAGTTCTGAGAAACTAAAAATTTCCCCAAGTGTTGTAATTTCAAAGGAGTTGTTTCTTCAAGCTTGATTGTAAGTAAGGGTAGTTAGTCGTACCCCCCTCCTCCCCCTCCTCCATGACTACCGTTATTACCATGGTAACCGTTATAAGAGCGGGTAGCAGCACATGCTATGAATCCATTTGGATGAAAACGACCCCGCCTTTTGAACCTTCATAACCCCAGGGTTTTTGATGTCGGTGAGGGACTCTTGTGCAGTTGCTAATAGCCAGGGCTTGGATAGCCCTTAAAAATCAACCCCGGGGTGGGGGTAAAAACTTTACCTGGGGAAAACGGTGTGATCTGGGGCCCGGGTGGTTAAGCTCTCGTTCACCGGTGGGGGCCCGGGGTTGTTTTCCCACCAGGAAAAACATTGGACGTGTTTCTTTCCCCTGTTGTTATTTTCCCCCATCAGTAAAATGGGTACCTGAGTGTTAGCGACTGGTGTGGGCCCATCGGGGACATGACCAAAGGGAGGCTTGGTCACAGACCGGGCCGCGGGGGCGTTTTTACCCCCCGGGAAATCTCTCCCGATAAACTCCAGTCTCCCCGATTGTGGGTTCAAAAGTAGGAAAAGGTTAACAAGGGGAAATAAAAATTTAAAAATAATAATAATAAAAATAATAATAATAATAATTTCTACAAGTATATGATACAGCTTACATAGACCTAGCTGACATCAGTGACATACTATATAGAAAGCCCCTGGCAATGCAGAATATTTTAGGCAGATTAAGTTAATTTTGTCCCCCAGGATGCGACCACACCAGTCGGCTGACTATTTACCATGCTTCCTCTGTCAAGAAAAGTGTTCTCATGTCTCTCTTTCTCCGTGCCCTCCGTATTTGTTACCCTCAGTTCCTTCATTCGGAAATTTCCACTCTTCGTAATTCGGTTTCTCTCATCTTGGCTACCCTTCCTATTTCATAAACTCTGCCTTCTCTCACCTGCTAAACAGACTTTCTTCTCTCCCAAATTCTTGACTACTGTGAAATCCCCTGTTTTCTGCCTTCTCTGTATTTCCAGTCTTTTTTTTTATCTCAAGAACTCTCTCCGTTCCTCAGACACAAACTTTTCGTCAAAGTAACAACCTTCGTTAGTAATATAGTTCGTTACCTGTTTCATTTTCCCTCTTGTCCTCTCGAGTGCTTTGGAGAGACTGGGCGTTTTCTGACAGACTCAGAGAACAAAAAAGTTTTAGGCTTGCCAACATCAATAATGCTCTTTTTTGTCAATTTAAAGAGATCATAGTCATCCTATTTACTGTTCCTCTGCTAAAACTGTCTATCCTATTCTAGCCTACACATCACCGTCTTGTTGAAGCATCACTTATACACAACTTTCCTTGTATGGATCTTTGTCTTGGCGTTGTCTCTGTAGATGCCGTCCATTCTCATTACATTAAGTGCTCCAGCTTCAAACACTCGTAACTTGACCTGATCCTTTCTTCTCTCTTCCCTACCTCTTCTTCTTTCTTATTTTTTTCTCTTTGTTTTCCTTTCTCCCTAATATGTTGTCCTTCAGTTCTCCCTCCCTCCATCCCTGTGTTTTTGGTCCTACCTCTTGTGGGTACTTAGCTCTCCTTCAGTGTTCTTTGTCCTTAGACTGACCACACTTTACTATCTGTACGACCCACCACTCCATTTCTACTACTGGTCTTCTTTACTATTGCCTCTCTTCATCCTTCACCCCTTCCCTTTCTCTCTTGTGCCACTAAACTTACTCTTTCCTACTTTCTACTACCAAATTCTACTTCCACTACCAGCCTTTCCACTGCCATACTTTTTCTTCCTCTCTCAGTGCCGCTTGTTTCCCTCGCCTATATATACTGCCTCCCTTTTATGTGCAGAGAGGCACACGGAAGCACTGGCTTCTTCTGAAAGAAAGAGGTCAAGATGTTATAAAGGACTCGACCGAAGACTCGGATTTGGAAATGTGGGGCGCAGTTCTGGCGAAGAAGCTGTGAGACTACTCACTGGACTCTTGGAACATCAATACAAGTGAAATTAGCTTGGCTAGTGGTTTAAGGTATGGATGAAGAAATACCCCTCCAAACCACAGAAATACCGTATGGCGAAGGTTGGCAGGAAGTATGATCTTCAGAGTCTAAGGGGAGGCACAGTGTTTCCTTGCAGATCAGTCAAGCTAAACCATCCATCGGCAACAAAGGATACCATGACACCCCGTATGCTGCTATAATTCACCTGGAGAGAAAATACTGTCTGAAGATATCAGTGTTCCCAAATCTGAAAGGAACGTTAATTCTACTCCCCGAAACTTAGCGTCCTGTGAGATACTGCAGAAGGTAAACGACCTTGAATCACCACTCGTTCTCACAGAACTAAAAATCCATCGATCGGGTGACAGAAGGCGTATTGCGCTATCCACTAGACATGCCTCTGGATGCAGTCCAGAGTAACAAAAATATCATGGAAGGTGACGGCTCAGAGCCAAGAAGAACGGCAACGTACCACGAGGCAGATCTTGATCCAAACCCCAGAGACCTCTCCCAGCTCAGTTGGATCTATGTTGCTGGGGAACATACCAGGTTAAAAGTGCAACCCAGAACCTTAGAGGTGTTTTTAGGTATCAGAGGTACAACCACCTTTAGCGTCCGATGTCATTTTAAAGAAGTATGCGGAATCTGAAGTGGGTCTCTCCCTACCAAGGACTGTCTAGATAATCTAAAAAGAGAAGAGGCTATGGAACCTCATTGTCCGAACTGCGGCAAGAAACATCAGGCTTGAAAAATGATGGACAAGAGTCCATATGTTTATTTGCAGGACCCAGAGACAATGGGGGGGAAAAAGGGGGGCTGATGGCTCAGCCGTTGTTGTACATAAAATATTTGGCGGAAAACGCAAAGGGACTACAAGAAGATTCTGATCTCGGCCACAGAACAGCTGGATTATATCGAATCTAGCCCCTTTTGGCTTAGCGCTTCTTTTTTCATTATATAATAATAATATATCGAATTAGGGAATTGGATTTGTGCTGTGGTTCCCTGAATTGAGTCTGAATACCTTCCATTCCCCCCCCCCACATGCGGGTGTATAATCCTACGGGTTTTTTGCGCTCCCCCTGATTATAAAATAATGGGGTTATATCGACATCTCATTCGAGTCCTCAAACGGGTTATCAAAGGATTAAACCCGTGTCAGGGGGACAGTTCCTGACGAATCGTCAGCTCCTGCAACACACCTCTAGAGAATCTTCTCAGTAACTGGCACTCGGGCTGCGGCCTGAGTGCCAGGAGTGGCTCAGGTAAACCAGAATTTTTGAGAGCGAGAACATCGGCCCTGGCACCACCCAAGACGTATTGTACCGCAGCTACAGGACGTCCACGATGATTGTAGCTAAACTGCTACACTACTTGTGCTCAAGACTCGCCGTGCCCTCGCCATAGGGCTGTAAGCGGCACTCCACTGGACACGAAGTTGGCTCACCGCGTCCTTGTTATAGGGCTACCCTCGCCATAAGGGGCAACCCTATAAGAAGATTCATCGTGAAGAAGATTCACCCTGCCCTTGTCATAGGACTATAAACGATACTTCACTTATACAAACTCCGACACTTCTTCGGGAGCCATTGCCGGGTCACCACATGGAGAAGACCCGGGGCCAGGAGCTGTCCTGGCAAACCTACGGAAACATTCACTCTATTGTGTAAGTGTGACTTTGTAAATAGTCCAAATCAGATGGAAGTTATTTGTGTATTGTACCCAGGTACGTAATTACTGCTATGTGAACAGGGACAGCAAGTGTCTTAAACACACCCAATGTTTCCTCCCATACTGGGGATAGAACCACGGACCTTAAATACGGTAAACTTGTCTCACACGCGGAAATAATCTCGAGTGTGTTGTTTGACTTACTAAGTCACCTATCACTAATGTTTTGCTCTTGAAAGAAACGTTATAGATGGTCATCAGGTGGTCGTCAAGCAATCAGACACAGTTATCAATTAATTAACTCTTATACATAAATTGGAATACGGTCATGTACCGTATTTTCCGGCATATAAGACGCAAAAGTATCACTGGTAAATCAGTAATCATATTCAAGGGCTAATTACCCTCTTACTTGACACTAAAGCGTCACCCAAAATCTGACCTTGAGCATATAAGGTGCAGGCTGATTTTTCAAGACTGCAATAAAAGGTGGACTTTTATGCCGGAAGATATGATATATGGTTTAAGTGCTTCAGTATTTTGACTAATTAGTCAGGCTTAGACATCAGCCTTGGTCTTATTCTCAAGACTTCATCGCTCAAGTATTTTATTCTCGAGTTCGTCTGTATAGCCCTTGTGGCTTAGCGCTTCTTTTTGATTATAATAATAATATTCTCGAGTTCAAATCGATCTATTCGTTGCTAGAAACGTGTCGCAACATTGTGAAAGATGCAGGTAGCATTTATTGAGATCTATTAGACGTTTTTGTCTCACAACAGTACTAAATGTACTACAGCGATTCACCTAGTAAGACAGTTGACTACTACCACTGCTACTTTTTCTTCCTCTCTTGGTCCCGTCCCTTTCTCCCTCGCCTATATAAGCTGCCTCCCTCACTCTTGTGTTAGTGTGACTTTGTAAATGGTCCGAGTCGGACCTAAACAACTTCGTAAGCTTCCCTCTCCCATGTGCGGGTTATTTGTGTATTGTTTCAGCAGACAAGGGTGTGTAGAGACCAAGGTAAATAATTTTGTTAACTCGATTTGTAGGCAAAGATTTAATTTTCAAAAATTCCGCAAAAAAAGGTTTTAAAAAAGGGTTACATTTGTTTCGGGCAATTCATGTCAGGTTTGGTCTCGATCAGTGCATAAGTTGTTGGGGGTTTATGGTCTCGGGATCGGGGCTTTAAGTTGTATGGTGGTATGGTCTCAGTCGGGCATAAGTTGTATGGGGGGGTTATGGTCTCAGACCCGTACGAAAAGCTGTAGGGTTTGGTTTTTGTTTCAGATCGTGCATAAGTTGGTTTTTGGTGGTTTTGTCCCCGGTCAGGAGGTAAGCTTTTAGGGTTTGGGTTATAGTTCAGAATCAGTCCTTTTGTTGTATGGTGGTTTTGGTCTTAAGATCGGGACAAAAAGTTTTTATGGGGGGTAAAAGTCTCAAAATCAGGGGCTTTAAGTTGTATGGTGGTATGGTTTTAAGATCAGTACGTAAGCTTTTATGGGGGGAACACACACAAAATATATGTGGGGGGGGCCACTTTGAACTTTGAAAGGCAAGCACGGGTGTGATTTAAAAAGGGATGCTTTTATCGGAAAACCCACTTACATCTTGTTTTTGTTAGATAGTATTGTTTTAGAGAGGAGAGAGAGAGGGAAGGAAAGGGGGGAAAAGAGAGGGGGGAGAGGAGAGAAAAAAGGGGAAAGAGGGGGGAAAATCGGGCCCACAGCAGTTTTCTTTGGAACTCCATTTCGGACATTCATCTCCAAAAATGTGTCAGCTCAGGAACTAAATTCCTTGCCATATTTTAAGGTGGGGTTCCTTTTTCAGCAGTTACACAATTTAAAAAAGGGGACCCTAAATTTTGGGAAAAAAGTTGGACTTTTTTACCGTGGTGAAGTGGGTGTGTGTCAGGGAGTTTGAGAGGGAAAGGTCAAGAGGGTTTGTGAGAAGACGGGCTTGTAGCAGTAAAAATTTATGCTGTGTGATTTTTTCCCTTGTGTGTTAATTTGGGGGCCTGATATGTACTGCTTGGGGGGCGGATTTTAAAATTCATGGTTTTTGCTTTTTCACGGGGACAGTGAAAAACCCAGATGTCTTTTTAAGCTTTAATTTGGGTTAAATCAAAATAAAATATATTTTAAGAGAAGTTTACAAAATTTAATAAAAAAAACACTTTAAAATATTTTTTTTTCGTTAGGTTCAAAATTTTATTTTTGCAAAATTTATTCCCATACAAAAATTTTTCGCGTGCCTTATTCGGAAAGGGAAAAACGTTGTTTTTTTAAGCCAAAATCGAAAGGGTTTTACCCCTATTCGGCACGACGTTTTTTATATATATATTTTATTTATAATATTTTTTAATATATAAAATAAATTTTATATTTTATATTATATTTTAAATTTATTTTCGGGGCCCGAATATAAAAAAACGGGTTTTCAATTACCCAAGAACTCTTTCAAAATTTAAGGGCCCTTTTCCCTTTAAAAAAATTTCTTTTAAACGTTTAAAGTTTAAATTTTTTTCTTTAATGTTAAGGGTAAAAAATTTTTAAATTTTTGCCCCCAAAAAGAATCTTAAAAAAATTTTACCAAACCCCTTATTATAAAAAGAACAATTTATTTTAGCCTAACCCCAATTAAAAAAATATTTTAGATTTGTTTATAAAAATTTTTTTTCTAAACAAAAAACAGTGAAATATATTTTTTTTTTTAGGTTCAGGATGTTTTGTCGAAATTATTGGGATACAAAAAATTTTAGCTTGTTTCCCATATGGAGAGGGGCGTTGTATTTAAGCCAAGTCGCAAGTTTGCCTATTCGGCACGACAAATATATATTTTTATTTATATGTATATATGGGTGGCTATGTGCGCTGTGACGGGGGGTTGGTCAGTTTTTAAAGGGGAAAGTTTAAAATTATTTCAAAAGTGGTACAAAAGTTTTGTAAGTGTTCAGTATTTTTCACAACCCACGTACTACCCCAGTGGTACAACGTTGTAAGGGGTTCAGTTTTTAAAAACTAGTTTCTACACGTGGGACAACTTTGTAATGTTTCAGTAATTGTCACAAATACGTTTACACAGTTTGGTAAACGTTTGTAAGTGTTTTAAATATTTTAAAACCAACTACGTACTTTCACAGTGGTAAAACGTTGTAAGTTGTTCCCGTATTTTTCACAAAAATACGTTTTTACAAAGTGGTACAAGGGGTTTTAAAATTTTTCAGTATTTACAATTTCGTACTACCGTGGTTAAAAATTTTTTTGAAATTTCCAAATAATTGTCACAAAATACGTTTCTACACCCGGGGTAACCCAACGTTGTAAGTGTTCAGTATTTATCACAACTAGTACTACACAGTGGTTTACAAACGTTTGTAAGTGTTCAGAAATTTATCCAACTACGTCTACACAGTGGTTCAACGTTGTAAGTGTTCAGATTTATCACAACTACGTACTACACAGTGGTACAGCGTTCTGACCTCACAAGACATGATCAACTACACCATTATGAGGTGCTCGTTATCAACAGTTTTTTTCCCAGGAGTATTAGGGAATGATTCAGAATGAAAACATGGGGTAAAAGTGAGCCTTGTTTTAAGGGAGTCGATGAGAAGAAAAACATTGGAGGACTACGAGCCCAGAAAAAATAAACCAAACTTTCAGAGTCTTCACAAAAGGCTGGAGGTTCCATCATTAGTAGAGAGCAGTAAGATACGAGGAAATATATAAGATATATTTCTGGGGTGTTATCAAGAAGGAAAATGGGGGTTAAAGTTTGAAAATAATGAAATGGTCCAGGAAGGTGTGAAATATTTACACAATACACAAATAACCCGCACATAGAAGAGGAGCTTACGACGACGTTTCGGTCCGACTTGGATCATTTACAAAGTCCCACTAACCAGAAGTGGAGCAGGACGGCTATATATAGGCAGGAAGAGGTAGGGGTTTGGTAGTAGTTGTAGTAGTGGGGAATTAAGGAGGAGGAGCCAGTCAAATAAAAAGAAAAGGGGGGGGCCTGCAAAGGAAGCTAGGTGGTCACAGAGGGAGAGCAAGTGCACAGAGGGGGGGGGGAAGGGAAGTGATGAAAAAAATGAAGGAAAACAGAAACACCCGACAAAAGAAAGAAAAAAGAAAAAAAGGAAAGAGGAAAGGGGAAAAAGATTAGAAGAAGAAAAAATGGGGGAATCAGGTGTTAAGCCCACGGGTGTTGAAGTTTGGAGCATTTTACAATGTAAGTGGAGAGGAAAGGCATTACAGAGACGAAGCCACGACTAGGATTCTACAAGGAAAGTTGTGTATTAGGAGGTTTTCAACTAGACGGCGACTTTTTGAGTTGGAAAGTGGGGGAAGACAGTTTTAGCAGAAGACCAGTCAATAGGATGGCTGTAAATCTCTGACGTGACAGAACAGAGCATTGTTAATGTCGGCAAGCCTAACACTATTTTTGTGCCCCCTAAGTCTGTCAGAAAAGATCGGCCAGTTTCTCCAAAGTACTGAAGAGGACAGGAGGAGCAAGAAATAGAGTAGACACCAGGAACATCTGTAGAGGGAGGAGAGGTATGAACGGAGATTAGTGCGAAGAGTGTTAGTTGGCGGAAAGTAAGCTTGATGTCTAAGGGACGGAGAGAGTTGTTGAGATTAGAAGACCGGAAATGTAGGGAAGGCAGGGACAGAAGATTTCCAGGAGTAGAGGGTTTCGGAGAGAAGGCTGCAAAATCCTAGGGTTTAGGCTTCCCCTTAATAAAATAATAATCGGAGAGAAGAAATTACGTTTAGCAGTGAGAAGGCGGGTTTTTATAAAATGAGAAGGGTAGCAAAGAGGGGAAAAAAATTATAAAAGAGGGGAAAAATTTTCTGCGGGGAAGGAATGGGATCACAGGGGAGGGCCACGGAGAAAGAGGGATAAGAACACTTTTTTGACAGGGGAAGAATGATAGGAAAAGTAGTGAATGTACATGCCACTAAAAGGGGAAAAAACTGTTCGAGCGGGGGGACATGACTAAAGGGAAAGGAAGAAAGGAAAATAGATTCCCTTCAGTTTTAAAATTAAAATGGAAGGGGCAAGATTTTAAGGCTTCAAAAAAAAGGTTGGAAGAGACTGGGTCTGGGGGCCACAGAGAAAAAGATGTCACCCCACATAGCGGGCCAGAGTCAAGGTTGCATCGGGGTGGAAAAAGAAAGTCTCGAAGTTTTCCTGTAAAGATTAGAAAGGACAGGAGAGAGAGGGGGCCCCCATAGCCCACCCAAAGGTTTGAGAATAATTTTCCCCTTGGAAGGAAAAAAATTTAGGTCCACACAGGGGCGGATAAGATCAAGAAGACTTAAATAGGATAGGGAAATGTGAACCTTAAAGGGCCTTATCTCAAAGGAAATAAAGGACATATCGTCGTCGTAAGCCTCTCTTTTTATCTGGGGTTATTTGTGTTTGTTAGTACGGTATTGTCCCTTTTTTTGTTATTTTAATTATATAAACATTTATTTGGGGTGATCTTGGGAAGAATAGAAAAGGTGTAAATGTATAGTGAAGGGACTACATTCGCCCACAGGTGGACTTCACGAAGTCACAAAAAGTTCTGCCGGGGTGAAGACTACTGAGGTTTATGTGGAGGTCGGGGTGGAAAATGTTGGGTGGTTGGGTATATATATACTCCGACTTTTTCCCAGGTGATCTGTTTGTGATTGATAAAACCCACTTGTGGGGGAAAAAATGGGCTTAAAGGATCACTTATACTGATTATGTCATTTTTTTTCCTCGTGTTGTATTTTAAAATATTCCAGTGATATGTAGTGGGCAGTGTGGATGAGAAGTGTAGTCCTTAAGAAGTCCCCTTACAGAGGTGGGGAACCGGGGGTTTAAAATTTCCCCAAAATTTTTTTTTATTATTATTATTTTTTTTTTTAAAACCAAAGGGGGGTAAACCCGAGGATTCCGCATGGGGGGTAAATTTTTGGTAATTCAGGGAAGGGACAGCCCTTCCCGCAAAAGGGCCCCCCACCAGCATCCCCCCCGAGAGGAATTCCCCAAATGGGGGGTTAAAAATGGGAAAAAACCGGGGGGTTGAAAATCAATAAACATTTTAAATAAAATTCCCCAAAAATTTATTTTTTAAAAAAAGAAAATTATGAAAGTTATATTTTTTTTTTAAAAACCGCAATTTTGGGTGGGTTTTTCCCCAAAAGACACCCCAAAATTTTTTTGGGGGGGTAATACCCCAAAAAAAATTCACCGACCTCTGTTGTATAAACTAGGGCAAGTAAAAGGACATACTGTAACTAATGTGTTTTTATTGTGGGCAACGTTTCGCTCTCCAGGAATTTATCAAGCCCATACTTAAAAAATTGTCGGTTTCTACCCATGTTAAAAATGCGTGATTTGTTTGTTTATTGGATTGGAAAACCTGAGTTAAAATTTAGAAAAAAAAATTTATCAAGTCCTTTCCAAAGTTATTAATTTTTAATTTACTTTCCCGTTGAATGTTCACAAAAATCACGTAAAGGAGTTTATACGAGATAGATGTGGGCAGCTTTTCCCCATCTTCATCTCAAGCTGCCCACACTTTCATCTCCCGCTGCCCACATTATTTTCCCGCGCACCACATCTTCCTCCAGCTGCACCCTCTATCATTCCAGTGCCCACATTTATCATCTCCGCTGCACCACCTTTTCATCTCCGCTGCACCAAATTTTCATCTCCAGCTGCACCAATTTCATCTCCGCTGCACCCATCTATCATCTCCAGCTGAACCCCTCTTCATCTCCCGCTGCACCCTCTTCATCTCCACTGCACCACATCTAAATCATCCCAGCTGCCCCATCTCATCTCCAGCTGCACCACTTATCATCTCCGCTGCACCCCATCTACATTCCAGTGCACCACATCTATCATCTCCGCTGCACCAATCTATCATCTCCAGCGGGACCACATCTTTATCTCCGCTGCACCAATCTTCTCTCCAGCTGACCCATCTATATCTCAGCTGCACCCCTCTTTATCTCCAGCTGCCAATCTTCATTCCGTGACCAATCTATTTTTCCAGCTGCACCACATTTATCTCCAGCTGCACCACTTATATCTCCAGCTGATCCCCATCTATATCTCCAGCTGCCCACATCTTCATCTCCCGCTGCACCACATCTTCATCTCAGCTGCACCACATCTATCATCTCCAGCTGCACCACATCTATCATCCAGCTGCACCACATCTATCATCTCAGCTGCACCAATCTATCATCTCCAGCTGCACACATCTTTTCATCTCCAGCTGCCCACATCTATCATCTCCAGCTGTACCACATCTATCATCCCCAGCTGTCCACATCTATCATCTCCAGCGCACCACATCTATCATCTCCAGCTGCACCACATCTTTTCATCTCCAGCTGCCCCAAACATTTCCCTATCATCTCCGCTGCCCCAAACATCTATCTCCCAGTTTGCACCACATCTATCATCTCCAGCTGACCATCCACGCCTGTAATCTATCATCCCCAGCTGCACACATCTTTTCTCTCCAGCTGCACCACATCTTATCATCTCCAGCTGCCCACATCTATCATCTCCGCTGCCCCACTCTCATCTCCAGCTGCACCACATCTATCATCTCCAGCTGCACCACATCTATCATTCCAGCTGCCCCACATCTATCATCTCCAGCTGCACCACATCTCTCATCTCCAGCTGCACCATCTATCTTCCAGCTGCACCACATCTATCATCTCCAGCTGCCCCCCATCTATCATCTCCAGCTGCACCACATCTGCAGCTGCAGATATAGTGCAGCTGGAGGCAGCGTTATGCTAGATGCATTGATGACACTCTGTTCTTGTCACTGTGGACACAGCAGCTGTGTCAGGGTTAAAAGGACACAGCAGCTTTTGTCAGGGTTACATGGACACACAACAACAGTGTCCAGGGTTACATGGACACAGCAGCTGTGTCGGGGTTTACTTGGACAAGCAGCTGTGTCAGGGTTACATGGACCAGCAGCTGTGTCGGGGTTACATGGACACACAACAGCTGTGTCAGGGTTTCATGGACACACACAGCTGTGTCAGGGTTACTTTGGACACAAAAACAACAGTGTCGGGTTACAGGGGACACAGCAGCTGTGTCAGGGTTAATGGCCCACAGCAGCTGTGTCAGGGTTACATGGACACAGCAGCTGTGTCAGGGTTACATGGACACAGCAGCTGTGTCAGGGTTACATGGACAACAACAGCTGTGTCAGGGTTACAGGGACACACAGCAACAGTGTCAGGGTTACATGGACACACAACAACAGTGTCGGGTTACATGGACACAGCAGCTGTGTCAGGGTTACATGGACCAGCAGCTGTGTCAGGGTTACATGGACACAGCAGCTGTGTCAGGGTTACTTTGAACACACAACAGATGTGTCAGGGTTACAGGGGACACACAGCAACAGTGTCAGGGTTACATGGACACACAACAACAGTGTCAGGTTACATGGACACAGCAGCTGTTGTCAGGGTTACATGGAACAGTAGCTGTGTCAGGGTTTACATGGACACACAACAGCTGTGTCAGGGTTACATGGACAACAACAACAGTGTCAGGGTTACATGGACACAGCATCTGTGTCAGGGTTACATGGACACAGCAGCTGTGTCAGGGTTACATGGACACAGCAGCTGTGTCGGGGTTTAAACATGGACAACAGCAGCTGTGTCGGGTTACTGGACACAAAACCCAGCTGTGTCAGGGTTACTTTGGACACACAACAGCTGTGTCGGGGTTTTACATGGACACGCAGCTGTGTCGGGGTTTTACATAGAACAGCAGCTGTGTCAGGGTTACATGGACAAGCAGCTGTGTCGGGTTACATGGACACAGCAGCTGTGTCAGGGTTACATGGACACACAAACAAGCTGTGTCGGGGGTTACATGGACAAACAGCTGTGTCAGGGTTACATGGACACAACAGCTGTGTCAGGGTTACATGGGACAAAAACAGCTGTGTCAGGGTTACATGGACACAGCTGTGATGTAAACTCATGGAGGCAGTAAAAAAATTTCAGGGTGACATTGTTTATGGTTGTTTTCAAGAGGGAACAGGACAGATACCCACTGGCGGACCTACATTTTTGGGGCCCTGAAGCTTGAGCTGTTATGGGCCCCTTCGCAAACCCTTCTCATACAGTGGACCCAGAATTTTTAAGCAATATGGGACTAAAGTCGCTTCTGGGGCCCTCTGGGATTAGTTTATAGTACATCTCCCTCTGCAGATACCTGAAGTCAGTAGGTGACCAGCAAGGTTGTGATTCGTTTGTTGGTTTGGGGTGCAACCAGTAGTAACAGCGTGGTTGTTACGCCCTGATCCACGCGAGGCCTGGTCATGCACCAGCCCGTGGGGGGCGTTGGCCCCCGAACAACCTCCAAGTATGTAGAACTTTATCAGAAGAAAAGATCGTCTCAGTTGAGGTTACTCTGCGCTTCTATCTTCATCAAAATAGACAAAACATTTTCTACCTGACTCCCAGGGACAGGAACGTCCCGATTTACGCGCTTCGCTTTATGGTGTTTTGCTAATGCAGCGGTTTTCAATTATATTCATAAGAAAAATAAGAACATAAGAAAGGAGGAACACTGCAAACAGGCCCGTTGGCCCATACTAGGCAGGTCCTTTACAATTCATCCCACTAACAACATTTGACCAACCAATTTTCAATGCTACCCACTTACTATAATAATTATATTCACCACTTACTATGATAAATATTTTTCACCACTTACTATATATATTTACCACTTACTATAATATATTCACCAATTACTATAATTTAAATTTTATTCACCATTTTCTATATTAAATATATTCACCACTTACTATAATAATTATATTTCACCACTTACTATAATAATTATATTCACCACTTTATAATAAATTATATTCACCACTTACTATAATAATTATATTCACCACTTACTATAATAAAATTTTATTCACCCCTTACTATAATAATTATTTTTCAACACTTACTATAATAATTATATTCACCACTTACTATAATAATTATATTCACCACTTAATATAATAATTATATTCAACCACTTACTATAATAATTATATTCACCACTTACTATAATAATTATATTCACCACTTAATATAATAATTATATTCACCACTTACT
This sequence comes from Cherax quadricarinatus, assembly GCF_026875155.1. NCBI lineage: Eukaryota > Metazoa > Arthropoda > Malacostraca > Decapoda > Parastacidae > Cherax > Cherax quadricarinatus. The sequence goes on along the minus strand of NC_069458.1, from coordinate 18,665,745 downwards.
ATAATAATTATATTCACCACTACTATAATAATTATATTCACCACTTAATATAATAATTATATTCACCACTTACTATAATAATTATATTCACCACTTAATATAATAATTATATTCACCACTTACTATAATAATTATATTCACCACTTACTATAATAATTATATTCACCACTTAATATAATAATTATATTCACCACTTACTGTAAGCTGAGGACGAAAATACTTTAGGGTAATTAATGTGTGTACTGTATATGCTCTATTGCTCACTTAATATATGATAGTGTACTTATAAATGCATTTGAAAGTGAAAAAAGGCTATGTTTCACTTTACTACTACGTTTCGGCCTGATTTAGACCATTTTTAAATGGTCCAAATTGGACCGAATCATCGTTGTAAGCTTCTCTCTCCTAGGTTTAGGTTAGGTAAGGTTTGTCAGGAAACACCTCTTCAAGGGGGGCTCCTTGGCGTGGTGAAGAGGCTCTTGGTCTGAGGAATTAGCCCTGTCGGTCTTCTTCCTCAGACCGAACCTAATTACCCCCCATTCTCCCCTCCCTATCCCATCCTTCCTTTTTCCATTCCTCCTCCTCCTCACCCCTCCCTTTTGCCCTTCCTCTTTTGGCCTTTGGGATTTCTCCCACTGGAGCGCTAGTTCCTAGGTAGGGGAAAGGACACCGGGGTCCATCCCATTCGTTGAGTTCTTGGCGTGGAGTAGTTTGCCGTGGAATCTGGATTGCTGGGGATGTCCCGATCCCTCCTCCGGTATCCCGGAGTAGCTTTGGGTGTCTTTTGGGAGACGGGGTGTTGTATCTCTGGATGCCACCCCTTTCGGATTACGGGGGGTGGTGGCTGTAAGGTTATGGTTTGCTTTGTGGAGGTATTGCCGCCCTCTCTTTTGTCCACCGAGGTAGCTAGGCAGATGTGAGGTTGCTATCCCGGATTGCTGGTTACTGGCTGAAGGGTAGGGTATGGCACGGGTTCTATGCTGCATCTGCGCTACTAGCGGTGATGAGGTCCTCTTGGGCAGGAGGAGATTTCCGGCCCTTTCATTCCTCTGGGAACTATTCCTCACGCTCCCCCCTTTTTTTATTCTTTTTTTTTTTTTTATTTTCTTTTCTTCTTTCTTTTTTTTCTTAAAAAAAAAAGCAAAGGTGTAACCTAACATGCAGCCCTAGTCCATGAAAGCACTACCCCCGGGACCTTGCTTGATAACGCACCCCATTCTGACACTGCCTGTGTTTAGACCACTCTTCGGACACTACCTGTTGCCCCTGTACCTCTTGTGGTGCTGTTTCCTTCACCCCGCTTTCAGGTACCGGGGCTTCGACTGACTCCTTCGTTGTCACTGGAATCCGCTCTCCTTTGGGACTATGCTTCCGGATGCTCCAATCTACGGTACGGCAATTTTCGAATCGCACGCCCATTTCATGGCGGACCAACTCGGTCCTATCTAAACGCCAACGTCAAATCTGATTGGATGCTCCTTCGTTACCTTCCCATTCTACTCAGAAAGGACCGACACCGTTCAAGCACTCCCTCTCCACGCTCTGTTTTCGGACCACACAATGGGACTAATTCTTTACTTTTAAGACCAACTTTCTTCCCGCTCTGCCTACCTTTTCTGACCATAGTATGCAAAGCGCTTCTGCGTCATGTTGGCAGGGGGGGGGAGAGCATTTTTCATTTCACATCTCAAGAGCGGTACGCGCATCGTCACTGTCCTGAATGCTACCCAAGCACATTGATCTTTTCTTCCTTTCGAATATCGATACTTCTCAATCTACTATTGAAAAACATCTTTCTTCCTCAATGTCTTGTAGTGGTACTGTCATTCTGCCCATACCATAGTCCAACTTGAATTTCCAGTCAGGTGGCCCAAGGACTTTTTTGAACGCTGGAACTCAGGATCACCCAATCCTCAAAGTAGACACTTATGTCTTCCTGCTCCGGGGGCGGAGGACGTTACCCTTGCAATGTGCTCGTTTACTTTTGAACAGCGCAGAGAACTCCCGTCCTCTGTATATGTCGCGGGACATCAGATTACAGTTCGAAAGGTTGATACCTACCACCGCAACAATGTAGAAATGGCTGGCGTTTTTGGTCACACTCAGCGATATATTTTGCATGATCTATGGCCGAATTGCCCAGTCTGTGGCCGGTGCCGACGACATTCTACTACATCTTGCTGTCAACCCTCCATATTGCCTTAATTGTAATGCAGCTCTCCCTTCGTACTCCCGCCGTTGTGTTTTCCAGGTTCCTACTTAAATGAACGTGAAATCGTTGCCTCAAAGTGGCAGAAGGTTCCCTTTTGCTTTGGCCAGTTACTATCTCGCCTCCAAGGGAGACTACCCCGTGTTTCTTATTCTCGTGTTTCCAAAAGTTTCCACCCACTTCTGGGGTCCCATCTTCTGCAGCCTTCCTCTGTTGTTACCCTCCCATAGCCACTACGGCATCTATCCTTTTGCTGTCCTTGGCCTCTGACGCCCGGACTACAAACTCAGTCTGTTCTCTACATCTTCGCGTCCTTCCTCACAAGCCCCTGTATCGACAGACCTCGTCGGACAGCCTAATACCAATCGCCCATCTATTCAGAAGTCAAAAAAAATCAACATTGCTCAAATCTTCTTTGCCCCTCTCCTTCCCTTCTTCACCTCCACACTTTTACCTTTCAGTTACAGTACCTAGTTCTTCCCCTCTCTCTGGCACTATTACAAGTGTGGAGTAGATTCACCCTCCTACTCGCCACTATGCCTTCCACCCCCGTCCCACTCCCTAGTTTTCCCTCTTCTGCACCTCCAGGTTTCTGCCCTCTTCTGTCCCCACCACAACTTCATCCTCCAGTCCCCTTACACTTTTTCCCTCACCCTCTACTTTGGTACAGTCCAATTACTGTCCCAATCTTTACTCTCCCTCATCCTCCTATCTCCAATATGGTCTCCATACATCTTTGAATTCAGAATACACTTGAAGCCATTTTTCAGAATATATTGCAGAGACTAATCCTTCATATGGACACTGATTTCACTTCCTGTTCCTTCTCTTCTTCTCCTCCACTTTCACAACCCCATTATTCGCAACGCTACGTTCCTTCGTACTCTTGAACTATCTTCCAATGCCAACCACACGTTGGACTTCTAACCCCTCTAGTCCGATAGGTGCCTTTACCTACTAAGTTCCTGATATTTTCTTCATCGCCCATTATCGTGGCCTATTTACAGTGGATATCCGCGGCCTCAGGGTAATCGGGGTGACTTTCAGATGTTGCTTTCAGGTTTTCCCCTGTTGGTGCTTGCTTACAAGAACCAAAATTAATCACTCCGGCTGTTTTCCCAACCTAACTCAGGCTTATAATTTATTGTATTTTTCGGGATCCTTTCTCGATGGGACCCCTTAATGAAAGTAGCCCTTCTTCTACGCAAATGACCTCATTCCGTACTGTCAACTTTTTGTCCATACTCGCTGCCATTACACTGCCGCCCGTATCCAACTTGAATAAGTGGTTTACAATATTGTTCTTTATATCCTCTCGCCTTCTCGAGGATTTTTCTTTCACCAGACTTGCCTTTCTGTTTTCATCCTTACCACCACCTACTTCTGTTTACTTGATGATTTTTAAATGACCACCATTTCTCTGGGGGGGCGTTTCATTGTGACTCACGTGGCTTTCAGTTGGAGGGCTTGTCTCGCTCTCACCACCTCATGTTTTAAATACGGGTTCTCCCACCCATTTTTGATCCTCGTACTCATACTCTCTCTTGCATCGAATCTATCAGTCTGCTCTTCCTCCCTGCACTAGACTTCACCTGGTCTGTTCTACCAGTCTTACATGACTAGCGATATTTTCCGATCATTCTTACTTCTCCTTCTATTCACCACCTTCCGTAGCCCGCGCTGGCAATTTGATCGGGGCAAATTGGGATCTTTACTACACCTCACTGCCTTTTAGTGAGGTTCCTTCTTATCCTCCATTGATGAGCTCACTAACATCTTTCGACATCAGTTTATACCGCAGCTTCTCATTCTAATACCCCCAGCTTCTCATTCTTATACCCCAAACTCAGGAGGCATTCTCAGTACGTGCGTTCTATGCCTTGGGTGGTCTCCTGCTTGTGGCTCGTGCAGTACGTTTGAATAGTGATGCATGGGGGCAGGTTCCGGTTCAATAGAAACCGCTGAAAGACTTGTTGATTTTAAAGCAGAGAAGCGTGCAGACGCTCGCCGTTGTCATCCGTGAAGCTAAACGCACTTTTTGGAGAGGACTATGTTTCCACCAATCACCTCTGCTTCTTCTATGAGTGCAGTCTGGAAAAAAGTGAGGAAATTGAGTGGTAAATACTCTCTGACCGGCTCCTGTCTACAGGTCACTGGTGTGTTGATATAGCAAAAACCCTCTAGACGTTGCCATTGAACTTGGCAACATCCTGGCCGTATTTCCCGAGGGCTCCTTCTATACCCCTCGTTTCTTTCCTCAAAAGTCTGCCAGAGAGTTTAGTACCCTTGACTTTACTTCTCTCGGGAAGAACAGTATAATGTGCTTTTACACTTCAAGATGGAGGCAACGCTCTAGCTTGCGATCATCGGCAGCTGGGCCCCCTGATGACATTAATATTCGTATGTACAACTTTACACGGTCTGCCCTTGTAGTCCTCTTACAAACCCTTCAATTCTTATTTGGGCCACTAGGAGTTCTTCCCCAGCTGTGGAAATCTGCCATTGTTCTCCCTTTTGCAAAGGGGGGTACAGGCGGTACTACGGACATGATGCCTCCCACTATCGCCCCATCGCTCTACTAGTGCAGTTTGCAAAGTGGCGATGGACGCTCGTTAAAATCGACGGTTTAATGTGGTATTTAGAGACTCACAACAGTCTCTCGCTTGTCATATGGCGTTGTAAGGGTCGTTCTTATTTGACCCTCTACTACGTTGGATACGTATGTTCGTAATGGGCCTTTGCGATTAATTCACTCAGTTATGCCATATTTTTTGGACCTTGAGAGGATATGAAACAACTTGGAGTAATATATTTTGCCCCAGGCCCATTCCTGAGGGGGGGGCCTCCGAGGCAATCTACCATCCGTCCTTAAGAACCTTTTTAACTGACAGACCATTTCCGGTGTCGCAGTCAATAATGTATTCTTTCCCCGGACTTCGTCAAGCTGAAGTGTCTCCCTCAGGGATGTGTTCTAAGGCACAACACTTTTTCTCCTTGCTATAAATTGATTTGGCCTCTGTTCTTCCACCTATATTTTTGTCTTCACTCTATGTTGATGACTTCGCTATTGCTTGTGCAGGGCTCTGACTGTCTCCTTATTGCAGTTTCTCTCACAGCCTGCGGTTCGAACCGTCTGTTTCCACTTGGTCCACCACACATGGGTTTAAATTTTCAAGTACCAAAAAATCACCAAATTACTTTCACTAGCGCTCTGTTATCTCTGATCATCTTTGTATCTCTATGGCTCCTGTATCCCCGAACGTATACAGTCAGGTTTCTAGGCCTTCTTTTGACCGTCGGTTATCCTGGAAACCTACATTACCTTCTGAAGGCAACTTGTCACAGCCGGCTAAAACTTTAAAAAACCCTTGCCGCATCTTTCCTGTGCGAGATGATCGTTCGACTCTGCTTCGGCCTACATTCCGCCCACGTTTTATCTGAAACTCCGTTTTGGTGACCAACGATTTTATTCCGCGGCCTCTCCTCTTATCTCTCTAGCTTAACTCTATCCATCTCCTATGGCTTACGTTTGTGCCTTGGTGCTTTTCGCCTCTTCCCTTGTTGAGAGCCTCTATACAGAAGAAATGTTCATCCTTGTCTGATCGCCGTGTTGGCCCATTGCCTTCGCTATATGTACGCTCTCACGATCTACACAATCCTTCCATTTATAGAATGGTCACCCGATATTAGTAGACATTCTTTATTCCGTTCGCCGCCCCTGTTGGCTCCGTCCCTTTTCTCTTAGCCTACATTCATCTTGTATTCCTTCAGTTTACACCTTTATATGTTTCATGTAGCATCCACTTTTCCCTACCCCACCTGGGAAGTTCCAGCTGTTCGGGTCTTTTCTTTCTCACTCCCTTGCTCGGAAGTCAACTGCTACGGTGGCTTACCGCTCTCTTTTTCTTGATCGCTTCCACTCCCAATGTTCATGCCACCGCTTTGTACTCAGATGGCTCTAAGTTTTAAGTCGGCGTCGGATTCGCAGCAGTGTTTTCCGGACAGCGTCGGTACGGGGGCATTTACTATCTTCAGCTAGAGTTTTTTACTTGCTGCGGAAACCTGTAGGCCATTCTTGCAGCACTTATTCGTATCAGCATCAACTGCTGTGTCACATTTTGTAGTCTCAGTCTCCTTAGTTGCTCTAAGGGCTATACGAAATTTGATACATCTCATCCCTAGTTCTCCGTATCCAACTTTGGCTAAGCCGTATCTCTACCAACATAAATTATTGTTTTTTGTTGGGTCCCTGGTATGTCGACGTACAGGGGGCAATGACAGGCCAGACACTGCTGCGCGGTCAGCAGTACATACCTACAATTTCATATCGAGGTGTTCCATTTCTGGACTATTTTGCTGCAATAGATACCCACCTTCGCCACCCGTTGGCAACAACGTTGGTCAACTTGCTCGGTAACAAACTAACATTCTATTAAACCCGAGCATAGGTTACTGGCCCGTCTTCTGGTCGATCAGTGCCGAGGGTTGGGAGCCCACTCTCTCCCGCCTTCGCATTGGCCACACTCGTCTTATCATGGGTATCTATGGAGAGGCAACCTGTTCCTCTCTGTGGCAGTGTCAAGTGTCCAGCTATCGATTAGCCTACATCTGTTAGACGGCCTCTCTATCAACGAGCCACGACAAGAAATATTACTACTCCAACGTCGTCTTCGTTCTACTACTCTCTCTTTACCTCCCTTCTTGCTGATGGACCCTCCTTTAATCCTGACTCTCTATTGACTTCTTGACAACGACTGATTGAATCCACAAACTCTGATGATACTTTTCGACTCCCATCAGCCTTTTCTAGTTCAGTCTCTTTGTGCCCTTACCCTTTACCATCCACTACCCCGCTGTTTTCCTTAT
>NC_069458.1:18637908-18658170 GCF_026875155.1 Cherax quadricarinatus | reverse complement strand
AAAGTGTACCATGTGTAGTACGTAGTTGTAAATCTGAAACTTACAACGTTTCCCACTGGTAGTACGTAGTTGTGATAAATCTGAACACTTACAACGTTGTCACGTGTAGCGTAGTTGTGATAAATACTGCATTTAAAAAAAGTTTTGTCCCAAAGTGTAGTAGTAGTTGGAAAATTATGAACCTTACAAAGTTGCCCACTGTGAGACGTATTGTAAATACTGAACACTTACAACGTTGTACCACTGTTTTAACGTAGTTGTGATAAATACAAAACATTTCAACGTTGACCACGTGATAATTTTAACTTTCACTGAACACTGACAACGAGCGCACCCGCACATACCAGCATATTACATATATATAATAAATATTGTCTGCCGAATAGGCAAACTTGCGATTTGGTTTAAAAAAGCAACGCTCATTTTCCAAAAGGGACAAGCTAAAATTTTGTGTAGAAATAATTTTCGACAAAATCTTTGAACCAACAAAAAAAAATATTTCCTGTGTTTGTTTAGTTTAAAATTTTTATAAACAATCTAAAAATATTTAGGGGTTGGGCTAAAAAAAATTGTTTTTGTTAAAAAGGGTTTAGTAAGTTTTCTAAGATTTTTTTGGGGAGCAAAATTAAAAATTTTTACTTTAACATTAAAAAAAAAAATATTCTTTAAACGTATAAAAAAATTTTTTAAAAGGATTTAATTTTTGAAGGGTTTCTTGCAAATTTGACCTTTTTTACATACGGCACGACATAATATATTATAATATATATATAATATATATATTATAATATATAAAATTTATATATATATATATTTATACTGTCCCAATAGGTAAAATTGCGATTTTGGCTTAAAAAGCAACCTTTCTTGCCGAAAAAGCACGCAAAAAATTTGTGTATCAATAATTCGCAAAAAAATTTGAACCAACGAAAAAAATTATTTCATTGTGTTTTTTTTTAAATTTTTGAAAACTTCTCAAAATATATTTTTTTTAGATTAGACAAAATTTAAAAATTGCCCCAAAAAGACATTGGTTTGCATGTCCTGTGAAATGCAAAAACCCATGTTTTCAAAACCCCCTCAAGCATACATATCAGACCCCAACTTAACACACAAGACGGAATCACACAGCATAAATTTTTAGCTTGTCTACAAGCCCGTCCTTCTCCTACCATCTTGACTTGCCCCTCAAGAGCTCACCTGACACACACTACTTACACCCCGGTAAGAAGTCCAATTTTCCCTAAATTCATGCTCTCTTTCCTTGTGTATCTGCTGAAGGGTCCCACTATATATACAAGGAGTGAGTTCCGATCTGCAGCAGTTGGGAATGAATGTCACGACGGTGAGTTCCCCGAAAACGCTGTGGGCAGATCTCCTCCTTTCTCTTTCTCTCTCCTTTCCCCTCTCCTCCCTCTCTCTCTCAAACAATACTTGCTAACAACAGAAATGTAAATGTTGTCTCGATAAAAGCCATCCCTATACAAACACACAGGGTTCCTGTGACTTCAACGTGGCCCCCCCCCCTCATATATTTTTGTGTCCTCCTACAGCTTAGTATGATCTGAGACCATACCACCAACAACTTTTGCACGATCTGAACTATACCCCATACAATATGTATGATCTGAACCATACCCCATACAACTTATGCACTGATCTGAACTAACCCCCTACCTTCGTACTGACTGAGATAACCCCATACAACTTAGCAGAGGGGACTATACACCAACGCTTACGTACTGATCGAGACCATACCCCATACAACTTATGATGATCTAACCATACCCCCTACAACTTAGCACTGATCTGAGCCCTACCACCATAAAATTTATGCACTGACTGAACCTACCTGACATGAATTGACCTGCAGCAAATGTATCGTTTACTTTTTTTCGCGAATTTATGAAGTTATCTTTGCCTAACTGAGTTAACATTATTATTTCTTGTCTCACACACCCTTGTCTGCGAAACAATACACAAATAACCCCACATGGGAGAGGGAATTACGAATTTGTTTAGGTCCACTGGACCTTTACAAAGTCAACTAACACAAGAGTGAGGGAGGCAGCTTATATAGGCGGGGAGAAAGGGACGGGACCAAGAGAGGAAAAAAAAGTAGCAGTGGTAGTAGTCAACTTCTTACTAGGGGGAATCGCTGTATACATTTAGTACTTTTGTAGACAAAAACGTCAAATAGATCTCAAAAAAATGCTACCTGCATCTTTCAAATGTTGCGACATTTTTAACAACAAATAGATCGATTTAAAACTCGAAAATATTATTTTTAAATCAAAAAGAAGCGCAAAGGGCCAAAAGGGGGCTATACAGACAACTCGAGAAAAAAAAATTTTTGAGCGATAAAAGTCTTGGAAAAAGACCGGCTGATGTCTAAGCCTGACTAATTAGTCAAAATACTGAACACTTAAACCATATATCATATCTTCCGGCATAAAAGTCCCCTTTTTTATTGCATTTTAAAAAATCGCCTGCCCCTTTATCTCAAGGTCGATTTGGGTACGCTTTAGTGCAAGTAAGGGGGAATTCCCCCTTGAAATATTAGATTTACCAGGTACTTTTGCGTCTTAATCCGGGAAAAATACGGTAAGACCGTTTAAATTTATTAAAATTTTTAAATTAATTGATAACTGTGCTGTTGTTGACACCCCCTGATGACCTCAAAAACTTTCTTTCAAGAGCAAAAATTAGTGATGGTGATTAGTAACAAAAACACACTCGAGTTTTTTCCGGTTGAGAAAGTTTCCCGTTTTAAAGGTCCGTGGTTCTATCCCCTATGGGGGGAAAACATTGGGTGTGTTTAAGACACTTGCTGTCCCTGTTCACTAGCAGAATTACGTCCCGGGTAAAATACCAAATAATTTCCTTTTGATTTGGACTTTTTAAAAAGTCACACTTACACAATAGAGTGATGTTTCGTATTTTCCCGGACAGCTCCTGGCCCCGGGGTTTTCCATGTGGGACCCCCCGGGAAATGGCTCCCCAAGAAGTGTCGGAGTTTTTATAAGTGAAGTATGTTTTTTTTGTCCTATGCAAGGGCAGGGGGAATCTTCTTCACGATGAATCTTTTTATAGGGTTGCCCCTTTTGGCGAGGGGAGCCCATAAAAGGCGCGGTGGCCAACTTGTGTCCAGTGGAGTGCCGCTTACAGCCCATGGCGAGGGCCGGGGAGTCTTGAGCACAAATGTGTAGCAGTTACTACAATCATCGTGGACGTCCTGTACTGCGGGACAAACGTCTTTGGGGGGTGCCCGGGCCCATGTTCTCGCTTCAAAAATTTGGTTTATGAGCCCCCCTGGCACTCAGGCCGCAGCCCGAGTGCCAGTTATGAGAAGATTCTCTAGGGTGTGTTGCAGGAGTGACGATCCAGAAAATGTCCCCCGACACGGGTTTTAACCCTTTTATAAACCCGTTTGAGGATCTCGAATGAATGTCGTTAATCCATTTTTTTATAATCATGGGGGGGCGTAAACCCCTAGGGTTAACAGCGCATGTGGGGGGGGGAAAGGAAGGTATTCGCTCAATTCAGGGACCCAGCCAAATCCTTCCCCAGATTCATATATTTTTTATTTTAAGAAAAAAAAACCTAAGCCACAAGGGGTAGATTCGATATAATCCACTGTTTTTTGTGGCCGAGATCAGAACTTTTTGTAGCCCTTTTCGTTTTAAAAAAAGGGCCCAAAATTTTATGTACAACAAGGCTGACCCATCAGACCCCCCCCCCCCCCATTGTCTCTGGGTCCTGCAAATAACAATGGACTCTTGTCCATCATTTTTCAAGCCATGATGTTCTTGCCGCAGTTGGACAAAGAGGTTTTATAGCCTCTTTCTTTTTAATTATCAAAACAGTCCTTGGTAGGGGGAGCCCCTTCAATCCGCATCTTTTTTTAAAAAAGACATCGGACCTGAGGGGTTGTACCCCTGTACCAAACACCCTAAGGTTCTGGGGTTTCACGTTAACCTGGATGTTTCCCCGCAAAAAGATCCAACTGAGCGGGGGGGTCCTCTGTGTTGGATCAAGATCTCCTCGTAGGAGTTGCCGTTCTTCTTGTCTGACCCTACCTTCCATATATTTTTGTTACTCTGGGGTCATCCAGAGGATGCTATGGATAGCGCAATCCCTTCGTCACCCCATCGATGGGTTTTTTGTTTTGTGAGAAGAGTGGGATTCAAGGTCGTTTTCCTTTGCAGTTCCACGGGCCTAAGTTTCGAGGAGTGGGAATTAAAGTTCCTTTTAGATTTGGAACATGATATCTTCGACAGTATTTTTTCCCAGGTGAAATTTTACACTACGGGGTGATGGATCCTTTTTTGCCGATGGATGGTTTAGCTTGATGATCTGCAAGGGGAAAAACTGTGCCTCCCCTTAGACTCAAGATCATACTTCCTGCCAACCTTTGCCATACGGTATTTTGGGGTTTGGAGGGATTTTTTCATCCATACCTTCATCCACGCCAACAATTTCACTTTATGTGTTCCCAAAAGTCCAGTGAGTATCTCACACTTCTTCGCCAACTGCGCCCCACATTTCCAAATCCGAGTCTTCGGTCGATCCTTTATAACATCTTGACCTCTTTCTTTTAGAAGAAGCCATGTGCTTCCGTGTGCCTCTCTGCACATAAAAGGGAGGCAGTATATATAGGCGAGGGAAACAAGGACGGCACTGAGAGAGGAAGAAAAAGTAGTGGCAGTGGAAAGGCTGGTAGTGGAAGTAGAATATTGGTAGTAGAAAGTAGGAGAGTAAGTTTAGTGGCACAAGAGAGAAAGGGGAAGGGGTGAAGGATGAAGAGAGGCAATAGTAATGAGAGTACCAGTAGTAGAAATGGAGTGGTAGTCGTACTAGTAGTAAAAGTGGGGTCAGTCTAAGGACAAAGAACACTGAAGGAGAGCTAAGTACCCACAAGAGGTAGGACCAAAAACACAGGGATGGAGGGAGGGAGAACTGAAGGACAACATATTAGGCAGAAAGGAAAACAAAGAGAAAAAAATAAGAAAGAAGAAGAGGTAGGGAAGAGAGAAGAAAGGATCAGGTCAAGTTACGAGTGTTTTGAAGCTTGGAGCACTTAATGTAATGAGAATGGACGGCATCTACAGAGACAACGCCAAGACTATGATCCATACAAGGAAAGTTGTGTATAAGTGATGCTTCAACAAGACGGTGACTGTGTAGGCTAGAAGTAGGATAGACAGTTTTAGCAGAGGAACAGTAAATAGGATGACTATGATCTCTAACTTGACAGAAAAGAGCATTATTGATGTTGGCAAGCCTAAAACTTTTTTTGTTCTCTGAGTCTGTCAGAAAACGCCCAGTCTCTCCAAAGCACTCGAGAGGACAAGAGGAACATGAAACAGAGTAACGAACTATATTACTACGAAGGTTGTTACTTTGACGAAAAGTTTGATGTCTGAGGAACGGAGAGAGTTCTTGAGATAAAAAAAAAGACTGGAAATACAGAGAAGGCAGAAAACAGGGGATTTCACAGTAGTCAAGAATTTGGGAGAGAAGAAAGTCTGTTTAGCAGGTGAGAGAAGGCAGAGTTTATGAAATAGGAAGGGTAGCCAAGATGAGAGAAACCGAATTACGAAGAGTGGAAATTTCCGAATGAAGGAACTGAGGGTAACAAATACGGAGGGCACGGAGAAAGAGAGACATGAGAACACTTTTCTTGACAGAGGAAGCATGGTAAATAGTCAGCCGACTGGTGTGGGCCCGCACCCTTTGGGGAAAAATTTTTAAACTTAATCTGCCAAAAATTATTCCCCATTCCCAGGGGCTTTCATATAGTTTTTCCCATTTGATGTCAGCTAGGTCTAGGGTAAGCTTATCATTTTACTGGTAGAAATTATTATTATTATTTTTTTATTTAATTATTATTATTATTATTTACCCTTCGTTAACCCCGGTTCCATACATTTGAACCCACAACGGGGGAGATTTTGGATTTTATCTGGAGAATTTCCGGGGTAAACCCCCCCGGGGGCCCGGGTCTGTGCCCAAAAGCCTCCTTAGGTAAAGTGCCCCGGGATGCACCCACCCCCGGGTCGACAAACACTCAGGTACCCTTTTTACTAAAGGGGAAAAAAATAGACAACGGGTGGAAAAAAAACGGGTCCAATGTTTTTTACTCTGGCGGGGAATCAAACCCGGGCCCCTCCCGTGTAAAAGCGAAGGGGTTAACCACCGGCCCCGGGATGCCACACTTTTTGTCTCTCCGGGTGACATTTTTTCACCACCCCCCCGGGGGTTGATTTGGGGGTTCTATCCTAATCCCCTGGCTACTTCAGCAAACTCATCAAGATCCCTCACCAAACTCAAAGCCCCGGGCTTGATAAAGGGTATAAAGGGAGGGGGGCCTACAGTTTCTAAAACTGGATACATAGCAGTGTGCGCCTACCCTCTCTATATAATTTTTTACACGGGGTTTAAAACGGGTAGTCATGGAGGAGGAGGGATGGAGGGGGGTTTACTGACGTAACTACAAAACGTTACAACCCAAGGCTTTGAAGAAATCAACTCCTTTGAAGTTACAACATTTGGGGAAATTTCCCTTTTTTTCTAAAAACTCCAGCACAGCTTCCTGGGCTTTTTTAGCCGTCCAAATTTCCTTATTTCTTTCTGTGGTTGTGTGTTGTTGTTGTGTGTGTGTGGGGTTTTGGGGTGTGTGTGTGGTGTGTTGTGTGTGTGTGTGTGTGGGTGTGTTGTGTGTGTGTGTTGTTTTTTTTGGGGTGTGTTTTGGGTATGTGTGTGGGGTATTTTTTTGTGTATGTGTGTGGGTGTGTGGTGTTTGTGTATGGGGGTGTGTTGTTGTTGTGTGTGTGTGTGGGGTGTGTGGTGTGTTTGTTTTGTGGTATTTTTGATGTGTTGTGTGTGTTGTGTGTGTGGGGGGGGTGGGGGTTGTGTGTGGGTGGGGTGTTTTAATGTGTGTGGTGGTGTTGTGTGTGTTTTTTTTGGGGTTGTATTTCACCAAACTGTGGTTGAAAGGGGTCGGTTCATAGCTCCTGGCCCCGCCTTTAACTGTTGTTGTGTGGTGGTGTGTGTGGTGTGTGTATTTCACCCAACTGTGGTTGCGGGGGTGGGTTCTTTGCTCCGGCCCCCGCCTCTTAAATGTGTGTGTGTGTGTTTGTGGTGGGGTTTGTGTGTTTTGGTACTCCCCAACTGGGGTTTGCGGGGGGTGGGATAGCCCCTGGCCCCGCCTCTTCACTGTGGTGTGTGGGTGTGTGTTTGTACTCACCCAACTGGGGGGTTGCGGGGGTCGGTTCATAGCCCGGGCCCCGCCTCTTCCCCTTGTGTTGTGTGTGTGGGGTGTGGGGTTTTTGTGTTCTCACCCAACTGTGGTTGCGGGGTCGGTTCATAGCTCCTGGCCCCGCCTCTTCACTGGGTTGTGTGTGTGTGTGTGTTGTACCACCCAATTTGGTTGCAGGGGTCTTTTCATACTCCGGGCCCCCGTCTTACTGTGTGTTGTTTTCAGTATTAAAACCCCCACCCCCCCCAACAACGGGCACCTGACGGGATCGGGGACTGGCAAGGGTTAGCGAAGGGGGAGGATCAAGACTCCATTACTCCTTTGGGGAAAAAACCCCACAGGGGTTTTAGTAATTCTAAAAAAAGAAAAAAAGGGGAAGAAGAAGAAAGAAAATAAAAATAAAAACCAAAAATACACAACTATTATTAATACAACTTTTAATAAATAATAATTTTTTAATAATAATAAATAATAATAATAATTTTTTAAAATTTTTGGCAAACTTTTCGCTCTCCGGAGTTTTGTCAACTGTTACAAACATGGCCTTTTATTTTTTAATATACCTCTGAGGGTTTTTCTAAGTTCTTTTCCCCGGGGCCCGGGCCCATAGGTCAGGTTCGTTAGGTTGTTTGGTTTCAACCAGGCTGCTGCGGTTGGAAACCCACTGGCCCACTTTCCATCACACCCGGGTAAATTTTGGAAACCGATGAAGATGTTTGTCCAAATTTTTCTTAAAAGCTTCTAAAATTGCCCCAGCAGTGTTTTGAAATTTTCCGGGGTTTAAGATGTTAAATTGCCCTGGGCCCCCGAATGTTGATACATTGTTCCCTTATTTTTGCCCACTGCCCCCCTGCCCCTCAGTGGGTTTCTATTGCACTTTCTCCCATACCCTCTCGCTCCTTTTTGTTTTTTAGGGCAGTGTGCAATTTGGGCCCAGGTCCTCGGTTTTTTTCCGGGTATAAATTATCAGTATCTCTGTCCCCCTTTCCGCTCCAGTGATACATATTTAAAACTTTAAGGCTTTCCCCAGAAATTTAAAATGCTTTATTGGCTCCCCAGCCAGTTCAAAAATTTTTTTCGTCAGCACGAATTTTTTTTAAAAGAGTGAGCACTAGCGATTGGAAAATGTCCCATTGGCATTATTTCCCTTTCTTTAATAAAAGGAAAGTCCAATTAATGCGAAAATTAAACTGTAAAACGTTTTGCTTTCCAAAGTTTGTAACGGGAATTTTAAAAAACAAATGCCGTATAAAGTGAAACCCTTTTTTGACTACGTTTTTTGCCCCACACCGGGGCTTTTTTAAGTCACAAACAAAAATACCCCGGGGTGGGGAAAGGGAGTTGTTTGGGGACTTAAAAAGGGCCCCTGTGTGGGCGGAAAAGTAGTCAAAAAAGGATCACTTATATGCCCTTTTTTGTTTTTTATTGGGCCAAAAATTTTGTCCCGGGATTTTTTTACCATTTAATTTTCCCGTTTGTAACGGGTTTGGGCAAAATTCCTGGAGAAACGAAACGTTGCCCCAATAAAATGTTTGCATTAGCTGGGTTCTGACTATTTTACTTAAAAATATTATCGATAATTTTTTTCCCAAAACCCGGGAAAATTATTTCCCTTGTTTTTGGGGAAAATTTTCCCAATAGCGAAACGGTTTATCCTCAAGGGTGTCGGGACCTTTTTTCCTACTGTGTTCTTAGTGTGTCCGGGTTTAAAACTACCATTGAACATTAAATGGTTTTAAAATCCCACAGGTTTTTAGGTTTAAAAACATATGAAAAAGTTAGGTATCTTTATTAAACTTTCGCCTTTCACAGTAGGCTTCTTCCAAAAAAATTTAAAGGGGGATGGGCTGATTAAATCGTCTTCAAGTATCTTTTTGCTTCTATCCCAAATTTTCTGTACTTGACTGAAGAAGCCTTTTGTGTAGGCGAAACCCTTTTTATAAAAAAAGATAACCTAACGTCATATGTTCTTTTCCTCACTACCATATTATTACAGTCTGCAGGAGACACCCCCGATCCCTTACAGCGGGAAAACGCCCCCACTGATCGTCTTTTCATTTGGCCCGCTAGCACCATGCATTCCCCTTTCCCCAAAAAAAGTACCACAATTAATTTGCAAAAAGGAAAATAATCAAAAAATCACTTCGTTATAAACAATCAAATTCACTGTTTTATATACTGTTAAAGGTTTTGAGGTGTTTTATTGTTCGTGATAGAAGGGCAAGTTGTCAACCCCCAGCCCCGGGGGAGGCACGTTTTTTTTTGATAATATATCCCCCTATTTCACAAGCCCCCCTCCTCTGCCCCAATGATCGGAGAAAAGGGATCCCCGTTTTTTCACAAAACCCCGCCTCCTTTTGCCTCAAGATTAGAAAGGGATCCCCTATTCCCCAAGCCTTTGCCTCCCTACCCAATGATCTGAGGGAAAAGGGATTTCCCCCTATTTCACAAACCCGCCTCCTCTGCCTCAAAGAAACTGAGAAAGGTTCCCCCTTTTTCCAAATAGCCCCCTCTACCTCAATGATCTGCAAAAATATCCCCGTATTTCCCCAAGCCCAGCCTCCTTTTGCCTAATGAACTGAGAAAGGTATCCCCTATTTCACAAGCCCAGCCCCCTTACCTCAAGATCTGAGAAAGGGGATCCCCCATTTCACAAGCCCAGCCTCCCCCTGCCTCAATGATTAAAAAAGGTATCCCCCCTTTTTACAAGCCTAGCCTCCTTACCTCAATGACTGAGAAAGGTATTTCCCCCATTTTTACAAAGCCCCGCCTCCTTGCCTCAATGATTGAGAAAGGTATCCCCGTATTTCACAAGCCCTTTTTATTATTAAATCAAAAAAACCAAGCACAAGGGTATACAGCGCTGAGGGTGGGGAAGGAAGCAAGGGAAGGATGGCAGGAGGGAGGGGGGTTTATCAAGGTTACGAAAAACAGCGGGGCAAGGATAGTAGGGGGGTAAGGGTAGCAAGGATAAAAGTAGAAAGGGCTGAAAGATCAGAATTTGTGAAGTCATCTTGTCAAAAAGCAATAAGAGAGCCGGATGAAAGGGGGGCCCATCGCGAAAGGGAAGGTAAAGAGAGAGCAGGGGGGCGAAGACGCGAAAAGGAAATTCTGCGTGCTCTTTGAAAAAGTGGCAGTCCAACAGAATGGGGCTGACATAATGGAGCTTGGCAATTTCAAAAGGGAGGAGAAAAGGCCCCCCCATGAGAATCCATGAGAAGACGATATGGCCAATGCAAGAACGGAGAGATAGTCTCCCAACCTCGCAGGGTGTAAAAACGGCCATTAACCTTACTGGGTTTAATAGACTGAATTTGTTGCCGACATAGTAGCCCAACTTGTTGCCAAGGGGTGTAAAGGTGGGAAATATTAAGCAAAAAAGCCCCGACAGGGAAATACCTCGTAAAAACGGTGGGTCATGTACGGGCTGACCGCGCAGATGCTGCCTGTTCTTTGCCCGTACGTAAACATGACCGGGACCCAAAAAAAAACAATTCTTTATGCTTAGTAAAATGCGGCGTACCCAAAAGTTGGATACGGGGGACAAGGGGGTGAGGTTTTTATCAAATTTTTGATAGCCTTAAAGCACTAAGGGGTCTGAGACAACCAAAATGTACCAGGCTAAGCAAAAAAGGGATGTGCTGTAAGGAAAGGGCAAATAATTCAGCAGTAAAATACTAGTGAGATAGTAAATCCCTTGTACGCGCTGTCCGGAAACACTGCTGCGAATCCTACGCCTCAGAAGAACTTAGAGCCATCTGTTACACAGAATGGCATGAAATGAGGGGAAAAGTGGTCAAAAAAAAAGAGGGGGGAAGCACCGTAGACAGTTGGCTTTCGAGCAAGGGAGGGAGAAAGAACAGATCAAACACGGGACCTCCCCCGGGGGGTAGGGAAAAGTGAGATCTACATGTACTTGAAAGGGGGTATTTAAGAGGAAAAAACAAGAGCGAAGAAGGCGAAGAGAGAAGGGACGGAGTAACAGGGGCGGGGAAAAAAAAAAGAATGTCTACTAATACATGACCATTCTAAAAGAAGGAATTTTCGGAGATCAGAAGCTCATAGTAAAACCAGGCAATGGGCATCACGGGGATCGGGTAAGGATGGAAAGTTCGCTTCTGCATGAGGCTTTCGACAGGGGGAGCGAAAAGCACCCGGGGATAAAAGTAATCCTTGGTGATTAATGGGGGTTAAGGTAAGAGAGTAGCAGGAGATGCCGCTGAATTAGATCTGGGCACCTAATCAAGTTTCATAAAATAAGGGTGGAATGTTGGTGAAGGGGGTCGCGATCAGCTCCCCACGAAAGTGACAAGGGGTTTTTAAAAGGTTTTAGCCGGGTGTGACAAGTTGCCTTCAAGAGGTAATGTGGAAAGGTTTTCCCGGATAACCCCGATCAAAGAGGAGGCCCAGAAACTTGCTGTATCACGTTCAGGAACGTGAGCCATAGAGGGACAAAGGGTGACAGGATGACAGAGGGCTAGTGAAAGTGATTTGGGGGGTTTTTGTGTGGAAAATTTAAAAAAAATGTGTGGTGGCCCAATTTGGAAACACGGTCGACTGCATGCTGGAGAAAACTGTAAGGAGGGGACAGTCAGCGCCCGCACAGGCAAAACGAAGTCATCAACATAGAGTGGACCAAATATTTTTGGAAAACTAGAGGGCCCAAAACATTAATAGCAAGGAGAAAAGTGTTGTGCTCAGAACACACCCGGGGACCCTTCACTTGGGCAAAGTCCGGGGGGACACATTATTAACCCCAACAGGAAATGTGTCAGTTTTAAAAAATTCTTGGAAGGATGGGGAGATTGCCTCGAAGGCCCAAGGGTTGGGCTTGGGCTAAAATATTATACCCCCAAGTTGTGTCATATGCCTTCCAGGTAAAAATTTTTTGGGCAATAACTGGTGGTTATTCGCAAAGGCTTAAAGGGAACATACGTATCCAAGTCATAAGGGGTCTAGGGTAGAAGGGTCCCTTACAAAAAGCCATATTGACGAGGGGATGACTTTTGTGGGGTCTTTTAAATCCCAAACACTAAACGCTATTTACTAGACTTCCCCATTACTTTGCAAACGCCGGGTTAAGAGCAAGGGGCCCGAAGTGGGAGGTTTCTTTTGTCCCGTGGGGCCCGGGGTTTTGGGGGGAAAGGGAAAAAAATTTTGGCGGATTTCCAAAAGTTTGGGGAAGAACCCCTTTTACCAAAAAAGATTGAAAGTTTAAAAAGGGACTGCAAGGGCGGGACTGATGTAAATGTTGTAGCATAAAATAATAAATGTCGTGGGGGCCCGCTGCCGATGATCGACAAGCTGGGGAGTGTTGCCTCCAGTTCTTAAAGGTGAAAAAAGGCCCATTATACTGTTTTTCCCTCTGAGGGGAAGAAAAGCCCAAAGGGTTTTTAACTCTCGGGCAGATTTTAAAGGAAAAAGAAATGGGGGGCATAGATGGAGCCCCCCTGAGAAATAGGGCCCAGTTTTTTTTCCCAATTTCTTTGGGAAAACATCTAGGGGGTTTTGTATATCAACACCGGAAACCCGCAAAAACAGGACCCGGGTGGGAAAAATTTTTAAACCACTCATTTTTTTCGTATTTTTTTTCCAGACTGCACTCATAGGGGAACAGAGGGAGGGGGGAGACTTAATCTCCCCAAAGCAAGTCCCTTTTAGCGCCAGGGGAAAATTGAACGGCGAGCGATGCACGCTTCTTTTAAAATCAAGGAGCCCGCTCTGTTTTTTCTTTTGTCCCGGGAAAACCCTGCCCCTTGGGCACGCTTTTCCCAAAAGTACTGCAGGGAAAACAAGCAGGGGGACCCCCAAGGCCGCTTTTTTAGAATCCCTTCCCAATTTTGGGGGTATAGAATGAAAACTGCGGTGAAAAAACGGAGGACGAGAAGAGGTTTTTAAAAACCCTTCACGAGGGAGGAGAAGAAAAAAACCTCTTTAAAAAACAGTCGGGTGTGAGAAAAAGGTTCCCCAATTTTTCCCCCGATTAAATTGCCACGTGGGGGGCGAAGAGGTGGCGAATAAAGGGAAGTAAGAATGGGGGGAAATAAATCACTGCTTTTAAGCCCGGGGAAAAAACCCAAAGTAAAGTCTAATGCGGCAAAAAGGAAGAGCAAACTGAGAGAATCCAAGAGGAGTATGAGTCCAAAGGAAATCAAAATGGGTGTGAGTACCTGTTTTTAAAAAACAGGGAGGGGGTGGGTGGCAAAAAAAACCCTCTAACTAAATTTTCCAGGGGAAATTTCCAGGGGAGACCCCCCAAGGAAATGGGGGCTTTAAAAAACACCAAAACAGAATCGGTGGCGGAAAATGACGAAAAAAGGGAAGGGCCAAAAACCGGGAATAGATAATGCCCGGAAGGGAGGGGAATAAAGAACGAGCGATACCACCTTTTTTAAGTGGATACGGGCTGCTGTTTTAATGCAGCAAAAGTATGAACAAATAGTGAGGGTCGGAATATCAGTGGGGGAGAAGAAGGGTTTTTTCTTTAAAAGGGTTTCCCAAATCAGGAAAAGGATTTGAAGAATAAAAAAAATTATAGCCGAGATGTAAGGAAATAACAGCAGATTTTAATTTTTGGTTCCTGAAAGAAAAAACCCCAAAACAGGGGCAAACGGGGAAAGAGTAACTCTGAAGCCACCCCGTTTCCCCCTGAGGCCGCGTATTTTTCCACTTTTAAAAGGGCCCTTGATTGGCAAGGGAAAAAGATACTTAAAATCCGCGGGAAAGGGTTCCTAGGGGACTGAAGGGTTAGAAAAGTAACATGCGGAGGCAGGGGAAAAGTTAAAAAGCAGCGAAGGAACGGGGTGCGCTGTGAAGAAAGGGGGTTTGCGCGGGGGAATTGGGGGCAGAGGAGAAGGAAAAAGGGGAAAGGGTGGACCCAGGGGCCATGAGGTTTGGTCTCTGCAATAACCCGAGATTGCTTAAAGTGTTTGGGGAATTTCAAAGTTTTTGTATGGGAGAAAATTTTGGGGAAGGGTAGGGGGGGTAGTAAAGATTGGAATGTATTGGACGGGAAACCAAAGGGTTGGGGGGGGGGGCGAAAGGGTGGGGGGGAAACTGGGGGAAGCGTGGCGGGGGAAAAGAAAGAAAAAGAACCGGGGAGGGGGCAGAAGAGAAAAAAAAACTTTTTGGGGGGAAAAGGGGGGAAAGGGAAGGTACTTACGAGGGGGGGAGGGTAAACCTCTGCACTTGAAACTGACCCCAGTAAAGGGGGGAAAAACTGGGACAGAGACGGGGAGGGTAAAATGGGGAGGGGGAAAATTTGGGTAGGGGGTTGTTACCGGTTTTTTTTTTGACTTTGAGAAGTAGAGGGACGTTTGGGGAAAGAGGTGTCTTTACGGGTTCCTTTCGATACTGAGGCTTGTAAGAGAGAACTCGAAGAACGAGATTAGACTGGGCTTTTGAAGTAGGGACGTCTAAACCCGAGGCCCGCAAAAGATTAGATAAAAGGGGGGTGATTTTTGGGAGAGGTTAAAAACCCCAGAGGTGGGTGTAGAAGATGGGAACCAAAAAATTGGGGGGGCGTTTTGAAACACGGGAAAAAAGAAACACGGGAGTCTCCCTTGGGGGCGGAAATGAGAAACTGCCATGGGGAAAAGGGGACCTTCTGTCTCTTTGAGGTAAACCCGGGTTTCCCCCCCGTTTTAAAAAAGACCTGACAACGGCGAAGTAAAGAAGGGTGAGCCCCTGACAGTTAAGGGGAAGAGGGGATCGGGTTGCAAGACGTATTAGAATGGTCAACGGCAACCCCAGACTGGGCCATTCGGCGATAGTCTGCAATATTTTGCTGATGGCCAAATTTGCCCGCAAATTTTTTACACTGTTGTGGTTAGGGAACACCTTTCGAAAATTGTAAAACCCATGCCTGCTATAAAAGGAGGATGGGAGTTTTCCCGGGTGTCAAAAGTTAAACAGGGCCCCATTCAGGGTACGGGCTCCGCCCCCGGGAGGGGAAAAAGTAAGGGCTACCTTTAGGATTTTGGGGGATCTTGGAGTTCCAGGGTGTTCAGAATGTCGGTGCCACAGTCTGGAAATTTTGTTGAACCCTTTTGGGATGGGGCAGAATAACGGACCACTACAAGAAAATTTAGGGGGGGAAAGAGTTTTTCAAGGGTTTACGGGAAAAGTATCAAAAGGGTAAGGGCGAGAGAGCTCACGAGCCCGGGAGCATTCTGTTTCGGTTAAAAAGCGCGTAAACCCCCTTAAGAGCATGAAAAGAAATACTTTACCCAACCCTGGCCGGGGAGGATTTCCTTGCCCCAAAACTAGGGCAGAAAAAAATAGGCCGTAAAGGAAGTTGGTCGTAAAGTGAAGAATTTTTGTCCCCTGTTTTATCTGAAACGGGGGCGTGGAAAGGTAGGGGAAGGACGTGTTTGATCGTTTCTGAGAAGAACGGGGGGTGAAGGTGGAGAAGTATCATCAGCCCGGTAATTGTCGTTGGGGTTTTTTTGGCGTGGGGGCCAAAAGTTGGTCCGACGTGGAAAGGGGCCGGGGGATTTGAAAAATTTCCGCACCGGGAGAAGGGGGAGGCCCGGAAAACATAGTCAAGGAGAGCGAAGGTTTGTAAAACAAGGAGTCAGTCGAGGCCCCCAGTACCTGAAAACGGGTGAGGGAAAAAGCACCGGCAATGGTACAGAAACATGAGGGAAAGTCTAAAAAGTGGGCCAAAGACGAGGCGGGGTCAGAACGGGGGGCGGTATCAAGAGGGGGCCCCGGGGGAACCCCGGGTTTATGGACTAGGGTGCCATGGTTAGGTTACTTCTTTCTTTTTGTTTTTTTTTGAAAAAAAAAAAAAAGGGAAAAAAAGAAAAAAAAAAATAAAAAAAAAAAAAAAAAAAGGGGACCGGGGGAAGGGGGGGGTTCCTAGGAGGGGTGAAAGGGCCAGAAATCTCCCTCCGCGCCCCCCAAAAGGAAATCACAAAAGGGTAGTAGCGCAGAAAAGCAGCTGGGAAACCCCTGCCATTTCCCTAAAACCCCCCCTGCCAGTAAACCACAATTTTGGGGTAGCAACCCCACATCTGCCGGCTACCTCGGTGGGGCAAAAAGAGAGGGCGGCCCGGTATCCGCCCAAATGCATACCTCCTTCAGCCAAAACCCCCCGGAAACCGAAAAGGGGGCTTTTCCCAAACTACAACCCCTCGCCCCCAAAAAACACCCAAAGGTACTCCGGGATAAACCGGAGAGGGATCGGGACATCCCCCAGGGAAAACCAGATTCCACGGGAAACTAAAGCAACCCCCCCAAAAAACCTCAAAAGGAAAGGGATGGGCCCCGGTGCCCCCTTCTCCTTCCCAGGGAAAAGCGCGCCTGTGGGAGAAAACCCAAAGGACCCAAAAAAAGGGGAAAGGGGAAAAGGGAGGAGTGGGGGAGGGGGAGGAGGGAAAAGGGGAAAAAAAGGGGGGGATGGGGGGGGATGGGATAGGGGAAAAGGGGGGATTGGGGGGTAATTTGGTTCGGCTGGGGAAGAAGACCGATAGCTAATTCCTCAGCCAAGAGCCCCTTCACCAGCCAAGAGCCCCCCTGAAGAGGTTCACAAGCCCAGCCTCCTCTGCTCAATGATCTAGAAAGGTACCCCCGTATTCACAACCCCAGCCTCCTTGCCTCAAGATCGCAAAAGTATCCCGTTTTTCACAACCCGCCTCCTCTACCTCAAGATAAAAGGTACCCCCGTTTTCAAAAGCCCAGCCTCCCTCCCTCAATGATCTGAGAAAGGGTTTTTCCCCCCATTTCAAAAACCCCAGCCTCCTCTCCCCTAAATGATCTGGAAAGGTACCCCCCCGATTTCACAAGCCCAGCCTCCTCCCCCTCAATGATTGAAAAAAGGTATCCCCGTTTTCCAACCCGCCTCTCTACCTCAATGATTTAGGGGGTTCCCTTTATCTCACAACCCCCCAGCCTCCTGCTGAAAGAATTTGTACACCCCCAATTTAAATTGTGTTTTTCCCTAAAGAAAAGACTCTCACTCTCACGTATTATCCTTAGACACATACATTCCGTGATTAAACCTGGGTATATCCTGTGCGTAAAACAACTCAGGCAACTACTTGGGCTAAAAATACAAAGTATATCACGTTAAAAAATGGAAATTTTTTAAATGTGTCCAATGGAATGTTAAACAATAGTGTTGTGTTGTGTTTTATGTCACCCAGGTAAATTTGTGTGGTTTTAGTGCTCACCCAGTAGAAAGTTGTGTGTTTTCAGTGTTCACCCGTAAAAGTTTGTGTTTCAGTGGTTTTACCCAGGAAAAGTTTGTGTGTGTTCATGTTCCCCAGGAGAATTTGTGTGGTTCATGTTCACCCGGGGGAATGTTTTGTGTGTTCTGTTCACCCAGGGGAATGTTTGTGGTTTAGGGGTTTCCCCAGGGGAGAAAGTTTGTGTGTTCAGTTTCACCCAGGAAGAATTTTTTGGTGTTTCAGGTTCACCCAGGTAGAATGTTTGTGTGTTCAGTGTTCACCCAGGGAAATGTTTTGTGGGTTTTAGTTTCCCCAGGAAAAATGTTTTGTGTGTTATTTCACCCCCGGTAAATGTTGGGTCTTTAGGTTCACCCAGGGGAGAATTTTGTGTCTTCATGTTCACCCAGGGAAAAGTTGTGTGCTTCATGTTCACCCAGAAGAAGTTTGGTGTGTGTTTAGTGTTTCCCCCAAAGAAGTTTTTGGTGTTCATGTTTTCCCCAGGGAAAAATGTTGTGTGTGTCAGTGTTCACCCAGGTTTTGAATGTTGGTGTGTTCAGTGTTCACCCGTAGAAGTTGGTGTTTCAGTGTTTCCCCAGGGAAAAATGTTGTGTGTTCATGTTTTACCCAGGTAGAATTTTTGGGGTTCAGTGTTCCCCAGTAAATTTTTGTGTTTCAGGGTTTTACCCAGGGAGAAGTGTTTTTCATGTTCACCCAGGTAAACGTTGTGTGTGTTCCATTTCCCCCCGGAAACGTTTTGGTGTGTTCGGTTCACCCAGGGAAAGTTGTTGTGTTCTGTTCACCAGTAGAATGTTGTGTTGGGTTCATGTTCACCCAGTAAATTTGTGTTTCATTTTCCCCGTAGAAAAGTTGTGGTGTTCGGGGTTTTACCCAGTAAAATGTTTTTGTGTCTTTATGTTCACCCAGGGGGAAGTTTGTGTTGTTCAGTTTACCCAGGTAGAATGTTTTGGTGTTCGTGTTCACCCAGGTAGAAGTTTGTGGGGTTCATGTTACCCAAAAAAGTTTGTGTGTTTTATGTTCACCCGGAAAAATTTGTGTGTGTTATGTTCACCCAGGAAGAATGTTGTGTGGTTTTTAGTGTTCACCCGGGAAAATGTTTTGTGTGTTCATGTTCACCCGGGAGAATGTTTGGTTTCAGTGTTCCCCCCGGGAAAAATGTTGTGTGTGTTAGTGTTCAAACCCCGGAAAAATGTTGTGTGCCTTTATGTTCACCCAGGAAGAATTTGTGTGTGTTCATGTTCACCCAGGGAAAATGTTGTGTGTGTTTCAGTGTTCACCAGAAGAATGTTGTTTTGTTTCATGTTCACCCATTTAATTTTGGGTCTTCAGTGTTCACCCAGGAAAAATGTTGTGTTTTTTCAGTGTTCACCCAGGAAGATGTTGGGGTTGTTCAGTGTTCACCCAGGTAGAATGTGTGTTCTTCAGTGTTCACCCATAGAATGTTGTGTGTTCAGTGTTCACCAGGTAGAATGTTGTTGTCTTCAGTGTTCCACCAGGTTTGAATGTTGTGTGTCTCAGTGTTCACCCAGGTAGAATGTTGTGTGTTCAGTGTTCAACCCAGGAAGAATGTTGTGTGTGTCATGTTCACCCCAGGTAGAATGTTGTGTGTGTTCAGTGTTCACCCAGGAAGAATGTTGTGTGTGTTCAGTGTTCACCCAGGTAGAATGTTGTGTGTGTTCAGTGTTCACCCAGGTAGAATGTTGTGTGTGTTCAGTGTTCACCCAGGTAGAATGTTGTGTGTGTTCAGTGTTCACCCAGGTAGAATGTTGTGTGTGTATCAGCACCCACACCAACATTCAACACTCACATGTGTGTGTATCAGCACCCACACCAACATTCAACACTCACATGTGTGTATCAGCACCCACACCAACATTCAACATTCACATGTGTGTGTATCAGCACCCACACCAACATTCAACACTCACATGTGTGTGTATCAGCACTCACACAACATTCAACACTCACATGTGTAATCAGCACCCACACCAACATTCAACCACTCACATGTGTGTGTATCAGCACCCACACCAACATTCAACACTCACATGTGTGTATCAGCACCCACACCAACATTCAACACTCACATGTGTGTGTATCAGCACCCACACCAACATTCAACACTCACATGTGTGTGTATCAGCACCCACACCAACATTCAGCACTCACTGTGTGTGTACAGCACCCACACCAACATTCAACACTCACATGTGTGTGTATCAGCACCCACACCAACATTCAACACTCACATGTGTGTGTATCAGCACCCACACCAACATTCAACACTCACATGTGTGTGTATCACACCCACACCAACATTCAACACTCACATGTGTGTATCAGCACCCACACCAAACATTCAACACTCACATGTTGTATCAGCACCCACACCAACATTCAACACTCACATGTGTGTCTATCAGCACCCACACCAACATTCAACACTCACATGTGTGTCTATCAGCACCCACACCAACATTCAACACTCACATACTACACACTATCTCGGAGATCACCATCTTTATGCCTCCTCTGAAGACTTGTTTGCTATTAACTCCGGGAAGAGACAGACAGAAATTACCTGGTGGTTTAAACGAGGCTATTAACATCGGTTTAAACGACGCTATTAACTTGCACTGCCTTAACCCCTATGACAGGAGAATTATTATTATTATAATCAAAAAGAAGCGCTAAGCCACAAGGACTATACAGCGCTGCAGGGCAGGAAGGAAGCGAGGGCATCAGGTGGCAAAAGGGAGATGGATGAGCAACAGGTTACGGATCAAGCGGAGTGGGGGTAAAGGAAAGGGC
>NC_069458.1:18607400-18637408 GCF_026875155.1 Cherax quadricarinatus | reverse complement strand
TCAAATGAACTCCTCCTATGGGCATGGTACTTTCTCTACTACAGGTCTAAACAAGTGTGACGTCAGTATTCCTCTCATGTTAAATGAACTAAAAAGGGTGTTTACTCGCGTCAGTGACGTCACGTGATGACCTCACACATACAAGCTGAATCTTGTCGACTTCCCCCTATGTCAGTGACGTCACGTGATGACCCCACACACACAGGCTGAATCTTGTCGACTTCCCTCCCCCTACACAATTTCATATACAACATAGGGAAAACATTTTCACTCTTAACCCAGGATAACCCAAATAATTTCACATTTTTTTTCGTTATTACCCACAACAATCCACAATTTCTTTACAACACAAGTCTAGACATTTTTTCTAGTTTTAACTATTTCATCTCAGGTCACTCCCCACGAAGTAACCTTCTCTCTCTCTCCTTCTCCCCACCCTCCCAAACCCTCACACTCCAACCAACACCTCACAATTTTCACTCATAACCCCCAATTTTTCTCGTTTTAACTATTTCATCAGAAAGTCACCACAACACTTATAACCACTTTTCGATAAATTCACTAGTCACAATTTTACATATTACGAAGTTAATACGCACACACACCTCACTTTACTTTGAACACCTTCAAAACACTCTCATAAATCATTTGAATACTCACAAAAATACCTTTGAACATTTCCAAACAACACTGAAACACTTCCAAAAACATTTTGAATACTCCCAAATAAGATTTGACAGCTCTAATTTATCTGCACTTACACATTTCATTAAATTACAACTCATCCCCCCAAACTCCTCCCTCAGTCTCCAGACTTCACAACATTATCACAAAAACTAACTCAAACACTTTACTTTGAACATCACCAAAAAACACCATCAATTACCTTTAAATACTCCAAAAACATCATTCGAACACCCCCAAATCACCTCTGAATACTCCAGAACACCTTCATAAGTACTCTTGCACATCATTTGAACACCTTCAAAAACACCTTTGAACATTTCCAAACAACACTGAAACACTTCCAAAACACCATTTGAGTACTCCCAAATACACCACTGAATACTACTAAAACACCACTGAATACACCAAAACACCATACCAAAATCACCCCATAAACTAAGATAACACAAATCACAAAAACCACACATAACACTCACAACTCATCACAAAACACCACAACACCCACAACCCACAACACCCACACACCCCACAATTTTTTCTCGTTTTAAACTAATTTCATCAGAAAGTCAACAACAACAACCCACTTATAACATCTTTTTCGGTATCTCTAAATTCCAGACAACAAACACACCAACAACACCCAACACAACACCCACAACCACATCACCCCCCCACAATTTTTTTCTCGTTTTAACTAATTTCATCAAAAGTCACAACAACAACAACCCACAACTTATAACACTTTTTTCGTAAATCTCATATTCACAAAACACCCACAACACCACTAAACACCCACTGAATACACTCAAAACACCCCAAACACCATAAACTAAGATCAACACCACACCCCACAAAACACACCACATCCCCAAACCCACATCACCACACACCCCCCACAATTTTTTTCTCGTTTTAACTAATTTCATCACAAAGTCACAACAACAACAACCCACAACTTATAACACTTTTCAACAACTCTAGTTCGACAACAACACCCACAACCCACAACACCCACACCCCACAATTTTTTTTCTCGTTTTAACTAATTTCATCAGAAAAAGTCACAACAACAACCGACTTATAACATCTTTTTTGGTATCTCTAGTTCGACAACAACAACACCCACAACACCCACATCCCACATCACCCAAAACCCACATCACCAACACCGCACAACACCCACAACCCACAATTTTTTCTCGTTTTAACTAATTTCATCAGAAAAAGTCACAAAAACAACCCACTTATATCATCTTTTTTTTGGTATCTCTAGTTCGACTACATTACCCACAACCCTCATCAATTACCAATTTATTCACATTTTTTCCCCTTCTTTTTACTGAATCTTAATGTAATACACATTCCTCTTTACATTACTAAAATTCTAATAAAATCCTCTCCATACCCATATCCTTGTATCCACATAAATTGATATTATACTCGCATCAACTAATCTCACTACCCAACTATTGCGACATGTTTCAACACCCTCCATTCTTTTCCAATTTATCAATAACTTTTCAATTCTATAATTTCTTTTTAAAATAGTCACACATTACCTTTATTTTCAGTAAAATCTCCCCATATTTCATTAAATTTCTAATACAACCCTCCCCCATACCCCTCTCCATCTCACCCGCATTTCTTCACATCCACTCACCCATCATCCACACACCTCTTCTGAACACACACAAAAATCACATTTCACATCCACAAATGCATCTCATCACCCATCTCAAATCCACTAAAAATCACTGTAACCAGATATTCACAAAACTCTATGACCACCTAACACACACACACACACACACACACACACACACACACACACACACACACCTAACCTAAACCTACTACCTAACCTAACCTACCTAACCTAATCCTAACCTAACTAACCTAACCAAACCTAACCCTAACCTAACCTAACCTAACCAACCTAACCAACCTAACCTAAACCTAACCGAACCTAACCTACCTAACCGAACCAACCTAACCAAACCTAACCTAACCTAACCTAACTTAACCTAACCTAACCTAAAGTCAACAACCTTTCCCTTTTGGTTTGGGTTTTAGGTTAAGATAGGTTGGGTTTAGGTTAATTTTGGTTAGGTTATTTTGGGTTTAGGCTAGGTTAGGTTCTTTTTGGTTAGGTTAGGGTTTCGGTTGGTTCGGTTTTGGGGGTTTAGGTTAGGTTGGGTTAGGTTTTGGTTTGGGTTTTTTGGGTTGGGTTTTGGATTTGGGTTTAAAAGGTTTGGGGGTTTAGGTTAGGTTAGGTTTGGTTAGGTTAGGTGGTTGGTGTGTGGGGTGGTGTGTGTGTGTGTGTGTGTGTGTTTTGTTGTGTGTTAGGGGGGTCTTTGAGTTTTGTGAATACCCTTGGTTACAGTGTTTTTTAGTGGATTTGGATGGGTGATGAGAGCATTTTGGGATGTAAAAATGGATTTTTGTGTGTGTTCAGAAGAGGTGGATGGAAGAGGGGTGAGGGGGGGAAGAAATGCGGGGAGATGGGAGGGGAAATGGGGGGGGGTTGTATTAAAAATTTTAAATTTGAAAAAAAGGGGGAATTTTTAATGAAAATAAAGGTAATGTGTGATTTTTTTAAAAAGAAATTATAAAAATTGAAAAGTTATGAAAAATTTGGGAAAAGAATGGGGGTGTTGAAAAAATGTCCAATTTTGGGGTTAGTGAGTTTAGTTATGCGATTATAATTTCAATTATGTGGATAAAAGGGTTAGGGTTTTGGAGGGGATTTTTTTAAAATTTTTTAGTAAGTAAAGGGGAAAAGTGTATTTTAAAAATTCGTAAAAAAAAAGGGGAAAAAATGTGAAAAAATTGGAAATTGTTGAGGGTTTTTGGGTAATGAAATCGAAAAAAGATACCAAAAAAAAAGATGATATAAGTGGGTTTTTTTTTGTAATTTTTTTGAAAAAATTAGTTAAAAGGGGGAAAAAATTGGGGGTTGGGGGTGTTGTGGGGTTTTGGGGTGATGTGGGTTTTTGGGTGATGGGGGAAATGTGGGTGTTGGGGGTGTTGATGTTGACGAACTAAGATAAAAAAAAAGATGTTATAATTTGGGTTTTTTGTTGTGATTTTTTTCTGAAAAAATTTATTTAAAAACAAAAAAAAAAAATTTTGTGGGGTGGGGGTGTTTGGGGGAAGTGGGTGTTTTTGGGTCGAATTTAAGGGTTGTTGAAAAGTGATTATAATTTTGGGGGTTTTGGGGTTGTTTGACTTTGGGGATGAAATTATTTAAAAACGAGAAAAAATTGGGGGTTTTTGGTGATTTTGGGTTTTGTGGGTTTTTGGGGATGTTTTTTGTTGTGGGGTGTGGTGTTGATCTTATTTTTTTTGGTTTTTTTTGGGGGGGGGGGGGTTTTGGTGTATTCAGGGGGGTTTAGTAGAAATTCAGGGGTGTTTTTGGGAATACTAAAGGTTTGGTTTTGAGGTTTTTTAAAAATGTTTGATTATAAGTTGGGGTTGTTGTTTTTTGTTGTGATTTTCCCTGCTAAAAATTAGTTAAAAACAAAAAAAATTGGGGTTTTTGGGGGGGGGGGGGAGTGGGTTGGGGGTGGGGGGGTTGGGGGTTTGGGGTGTTGGGGGGGGGGGGGGGTTGTTTTTCAAAACTAGGGAAAACCGAAAAAGATTTTTAAAAAGGGGGTTGTTGTTGTGACTTTCTGAAAAATTTAAATTAAAAACGAAAAAAAAATTGGGGGGTGTGGGGGGAGTTTTTTGGGGGTTGTTGTTGTTGTCAAAATGAGT
Organism: Cherax quadricarinatus; assembly: GCF_026875155.1. NCBI lineage: Eukaryota > Metazoa > Arthropoda > Malacostraca > Decapoda > Parastacidae > Cherax > Cherax quadricarinatus. The sequence continues at coordinate 18,632,965 of NC_069458.1, read as the reverse complement.
TTTGCTAAAAAGGGTTATAAGTTGTGGGTTGTTGTGACTTTTGGGGAAAATTAAAAAAAACGAAAAAAAAATTGGGGGTTTGGGGTGATGGGGGGTTGGGGTGTTTTTGGGGGGGTTTTAAAGTGTATTCAGTGGTGTTTTAGTATTTATTCAGGGTGTTTTTGGGGAGAAATCAATGGTTTTTTGGAAGGGGATTCAGTTTTTTTTGGGAAAATTTTTTCAAAGGTTTTTTTTAAAGGGTGTTAAAAGATGTGCAAAAAAAAACTTATGAAGGTGTTTTTGGAGTACCCTGGGGTTTGTTTTGGGGGGTTTTTTCAAAAAGATTTTTTTGGAGTTTTTAAAAGGAAATTGATGGTTTTTTTTGGGTTGTTGTTCAAAGAAAAGGGTTTGGGGTTTTTTTGTGAAAATTTTGTAAAGTCTGGAGACTGGGGGAGGATTTTGGGGGGGGGATTGTTGTAATTTAATAAAATTGTAAGTGCAGATAAATTAGAGCTGTTAAATCTTATTTGGGGAAATATTCAAAATGATTTTTTGGAATGTTTCAGTGGTTTTTTGGAAAAGTTCAAAGGTATTTTTGTTTAGTATTCAAATATTTTTTGAAAGTGTTTTGAAGGTGGGTTTAAAATAAAGTGAGGTTTTGTGGCGTATTTTAAATTTGTAATATGTAAAAAATTTTGACTAGTGAATTTATCGGGAAAAATGGTTTAAAAAGTGTTTTTGGGGGGACTATTTTGATGAAAAAGTTTTAAAAGAGAAAAATTGGGGGTTATGAGAGAAAATTGGAGGTGTTGGTGGGGGTGTGGGGGTTTGGGAGGGTTTGGGGGGAAGGAGAGGGGAAAAAGGTTACAACGTGGGGAAATGACCCGAATGAAAAAGTTAAAACTAGAAAAAATGCCCAGATTTTGTTGTAAAGAAATTGTGGATTTTTTTGGGTAATAAAGAAAAAAAAAAGTGAAAATTTTGGGTTTTCCTGGGGGTTTAAAAGGGGAAAATGTTTTTCCCCATGTTGTATATGAAATGTGAAAAACTGAGATTTTGGGAAAATTTGACAGATTTTGCCCGTGTGTGCGGTCATACGTGACGTCCCCTGATAAGGGGGGAATCGAGAAGATTTCCCTTGTAAGTGTGGGGTCATTAAAGGACGTTCCCCTGACCGCCCAGTAAACACCCGAAAAAAAGGGGGTTGGGCGAACACACTTTTTTTTTGAATGTTTTAAGAAAAAAGGTTTCCTTTTCCCCTGGGAGGAGTTCATTTGAATGCTTACCCTGACAGGGGGGAATCCAAAAACTCGATCCGAGGAGATGGAGTCTTGGTATTATCGAGAAAACTTGATGCAAGTGGGAGTCCATTTTGAATGCTTATACCCAGAGGGGGGAATCCAAAAAACTTGATCCGAGGAGATGGAGTCTTTGTATTATCGAGAAAAAAAAATTCGAAAAAATTTGGGGTGGGGGTGAAAGTGGGAGGGGGAAACTCAAAAATTTGATCCGAGGAGATGGAGATCATAAGAAAATGAAATTAAAAAAAAAATTGAAAAAAATCGGAAAAAAATTCGGGGCGCGGGGGCGATCCGGACGACGCTGCAGAAGGCGCAGCAGAAGGTGCGGGGCGGGGCGCGAGGGGCGCGAGTGGCGCGGTGCGAGTGCGAGGGCGCGGCGGGGCCGGTGGGTCGGCGCGACGGGTGGGGGGGGCGCGGGGGCGCAGTGGGGTCGTAGTGGGCGCGAGGGTGAGGGGGGCGCGGGGGGGGCGCGGGGGGGGGGGCGCGGGGGGGCGGGGGGGGCGGCGGGGGGGGCGGGGGGGGGGGGGGGGCGGGGGGGGGGGGGGGCGCGGGGGGGCGCGGGGGGGGGCGCGGGGGGGGCGCGGGGGCGAGGTCAAGGTCATTAGCACATAGATGTGAAAAAGGTCATTAGCACATAGGTGTGAAAAGGCAGCATCCTTTGAGAGACCGCTGAGCCGCCTCCAGTACTACTTATTATATATATATATATATATATATTTGTGGTGTGTGTGTGTGTGTGTGTGTGTGTGTGTGTGTGGTGTGTGTGTGTGTTGTGTGTGTGTGTGTGTGTGTGTGTGTTGTGTGTGTCTCTTGGGTGATTCTGAAGAGAGGTTGCAGAAGTTGGTGGATGAATTTGGTAGGGTATGTAAAAGAAAAAAATTAAAAGTGAATACAGGAAAGAGCAAGGTTATGAGGATAAAAAGATTAGGTGATGAAAGACTGGATATCAAATTTGAGGGAGAGAGTATGGAGGAGGTGAATGTATTCAGATATTTGGCAGTGGATGTGTCAGCGGATGGGTCTATGAAAGATGAGGTGAATCATAGAATTTATGAGGGGAAAAGGGTGAGCGGTGCACTTAGGAGTCTATGGAGACAAAGAACTTTGTCCTTGGAGGCAAAGAGGGGAATGTATGAGAGTATAGTTTTACCAACGCTCTTATATGGGTGTGAAGCATGGGTGATGAATGTTGCAGCGAGGAGAAGGCTGGAGGCAGTGGAGATGTCATGTCTGAGGGCAATGTGTGGTGTGAATATAAAGCAGAGAATTCGTAGTTTGGAAGTTAGGAGGAGGTGCGGGATTGCCAAAACTGTTGTCCACAGGGCTGAGGAAGGGTTGTTGACGTGGTTTGGACATGTAGAGAGAATGGAGAGAAACAGAACTACTTCAAGAGTGTATCAACTGTAGTGGAGGGAAGGCGGGGTAGGGATCGGCCTAGGAAAGGTTGGAGGGAGGTGGTAAAGAAGGTTTTGTGTGCAAGGGGCTTGGACTTCCAGCAAACATGCGTGAGCATGATTGATAGGAGTGAATGGAGACAAATGGTTTTTAATACTTGACGTGCTGTTGGAGTGTGAACAAAGTAACATTTATGAAGGGATTCAGGGAAACTGGCAGGCCGGACTTGAGTCCTGGAGATTGGAAGTACAGTGTCTGCACTCTGAAGGAGGGGTGTTAATGTTGCAGTTTTATAACTGTAGTGTAAAGCACCCTTCTGGCAAGTCAGTGATGAAGTGAATGATTGTGAAAGTTTTTCTCTTTCGGGCCACCCTGCCTTGGTGGGAACCGGCCAGTGTGTTAATAAAAAAAAATTATATATATATATATATATATATATATATATATATATATATATATATATATATATATATATTATATGTCGTGCCGAATATGTAAAACTGATCAATTAGCAAGAACTCATTTAAAATTAAGTCCTTTCTGAAATTTTCTTTTATATGTTTAAAGATATATTTTTTTCATTAATGTTAATGTAAAAATTTTTAATTTTGGACCAAAAGAATCTTAGAAAACTTACCTAACCTTATTATAACAAGAACAATTTATTTTAGCCTAACCCAACTAAATATATTTTAGATTTGTTTACAGTAATTTAATACTTAACAAACACAGTGAAATATATTTTTTTCGTTAGGTTCAGAATGATTTTGGCGAAATTATTGCATACACAAATTTTCACTTGTCCTATATGGCAAGATGAACGTTGCTATTTAAGCCAAGATGGCAAGTTCTGCCTATTCGGCACGACATATTTATATAATATTATATATATTATATATAATATATTATATATACATATATATATAATATATATATACATATATAATATATATATATATATATATATATATATAATATATTATATATATATATATATTATATATATATATATATATACATATATATATATATATATATATACATATATATATATATATATATATATATATATATATATATATATATATATATACATATATATATATATATATATATATACATATATATATATATATATATATATATATATATTATATATATATATATATATATATATATATATATATATATATATATATTATATATATATATATATATGTCATGGTGAATATGTAAAATTGGTCAATTAGCAAGAACTCATTTAAAATTAAGTCCTTTCTAAAATTTTCTCTTATTCATTATTATACTATACTTACCGTGTAGAAGACAGGTAGCTACTATATTTACTGTGCAGAAGACAAGTAGATACTACTGACCACTACCCAACCTTCCTCATAACAAACATTAGTAAGCCACCACTCGAATACAACAAAGTTTCATTTAGACTCCATGACGAGACCTCAATAAGGAATTTCACAGCAGACCTAGAGACTGTTGACTGCCCTACAGAATTCTCCAATGCCAATGGTATTGACGATTGGACAGACATTTTTCTTAACAAAATACTTAGAGTATACAACAAACATTGTCCTATAAAAACGAAACAGATCACGAATAAACGGCTCGGTTGCCCATGGCTAACCAGCAGCATTCTGAAATCCATTGATAAGAAACACCAATATGAAAAGCAATATAAACATGGCTAAATACACAAAGATATTCTTAAACACTATTCATCAGTTCTCACCAAAGTAATAAAGAAAAACCAAACAACTGCACTACTCCAGCAGATTCACTGACACAAGAGGAGATATAAAAAAAAACCTGGAAAACACTTTCCCAGATTCTGGGAACCCACAAACTGAAAAAAAAAAAAGAATATTGTTAACAAACCCTCATGAAAACAACTATCTCAGATACGCTAAAAAGAATAAAGACTTTTTCTCAACATAGGATCTAACGCCAGAAAAATCCCATGTCCCAATGCCCGTGCCGGGGATACCTAGATGGAACCCCCAAAATTTCCCTTTATCTTGTCCAACTGACCCCACGGAAGTCACTGCGATCTAAAAGTCACTTAAAAAAAATCGGGGAAATTGTCTAGCCCAACCCTTATTGTAAAGCGAGGGCCCCATGCCCTTTTTCCATGCTTTTACATTATTTTTTAGAATCACTAGAAACTAGCATTTTCCCCGACATACTCAAGACCAAGGGTACCCCAAATACATAAGGTGGTGCCCCACAGACTTAAACAATATAGGCCAAATAAAAATTACCATTGCTACCAAAACTTCAAAAAAACTCGTGCACAGGAGACTATATTCTTTTAACGTCACAAAACATACTCAACCCTGCCATTTGATTCAAAAAAATAAAAGCACTAATGATGAAATTTTAAAAAAAATGCTAGCCTTCTTTACACAGTTTTGGAAAAAAGGGAATCCCCGCAGGAATTTTTTTGCCCAAGAAAGGGGGTTTTGCCAGAGGCCACGGCACCCTAACCCACAAACTTGACCACTAGGATAAGAGGCCTGCGTTTAAAAATTTTTTTAAATCCTACCTTCTAATGGTTCAATGTCACCATTAAAGACACAGCCTCACAATCGGCCCCTTTGATACTGGATTTCCCGCAGGAAGGTGTCCTTGGCCCCCTGCTCACCCTCTTTTAAATCAATTATTTCGAAACATACCCCAACCCCTAAAACCCATTTCTTTGCTGATACACACTTTGTATCCCCACCCTAATTTTGCCCCCCTCAACACCATTGTTAACGGGAGCTGCTCAAAATATCGCTTGGATGACACCCAAATAAACTTAACTTAACACTGGAAACCCCTATATATAAATTTTGGGTGAAAGGCGGTTTGTTTGCACCTTAACATTAAGATCGACAACACTCTAATTCCCAGACAAAATGAGGGCAAATTTTTTCCTATCCTGGGCAACCCCCTAATTTTCAACCCCTTTCCCCCATAACAAAAAAAGTATCCAAACGGTGGGGATCCCCCCAAAGATATATACACTGCCCAAACTGCACTTCTACACTATACCATTCACTTTTAAATCCATACCTCACCTAGCTATTGTGTTTGGGGGTTCAACGTAGCAAACACCAAAAACCAATAAAACCCCAAAAAAAAGCCGCGTAAAGAATAACACTAAACCCCATCCGGCAACTCCCCCCACTCTCACAGTTTTAAACTTATCCCTGTTCAGAACACCAACTTACTACTTGCAATCTATATCTCAGGCCCTTTAAACCCCCAAATTTAACCTTGACTAAAAGCTTTTTTGTTATTTGTGACAGGATCCCGTCATAACCCCAGACAAAAACATCTCTTGACATTCCCCGTTTTTTCACTAAAACCTTTAAAAAAATTTCAATGATTTCAAAGGACCTAAAATCGGGGAAACCCTACCTGAAAACTCTAGAACTGCGACACATTCTCATTTCAAAAATAAGTTTTAAAACTCTTATCTCCCCATCCCCCGCAACTAACACAGATAACCACCCGGTGGTTCCAATTTCACTCACTACCCCTGACTATAACCCAGAAAAAATCTAATTAATTTTAAAAAAAAAATCCTAACTGTCATAAGTTTTTTTGAACTCCCAATATGACCTTTATATTTTGCCAAAAAAAAAGTTTCCCTTCAAAACTCACAAATTTTGAGAGTCACTTGCCTTAATACCATAATCTGAAAGGGTTTAATGTTAAGAATTAATCTAAGTCTGCCCCCAAAAACTACCCTGCAGGTTCCTAGTGGCCCCCCCTGAATTATTTTTAAAACATTTTAAAAAACACAATCCCCCAAAACCTGTAAACCCCACATGTAACTTATAGAGAAAACTTGAACGAAAATTTTCCTGTAAAGGGTAGCTACTATATTTTCTGTGTAGAAAAGGAAATTTTTTTTATTTTTCTTGGCCCAAAAGGAGTAGTTTCTTTACTATGTTGCAGAAAGTAAAATATATCTTTACCCTGCACGTTTGGTACCATCTATCTTTTTATTTTTTTTATGCAACTCAAATCTTGACTTTAAAAACTGCATGACTGTTCAAGAAGGAGTGAATAACACTTCGGAAAGTGTAACTTAATTGTTAGCGTTGGGCTCATCTTATAATTAAAAGACTTTTTTTTCAGATTTTACGTGCAACTGCAGTAGCAAAAACCCCTATTTTTTTACAAAACCTAGATAAAATGCCGAGACCGGATGACTAGAGAACTTGTAAAAAATACAAGCTGGGAAATATTCAGAGGGAAAAGGAAATTGAAAAAAACCTCGCAGACGGGAGTCGGAATACTTCAGAGACCAGGGGCCTTTTAATATTTACCCAAAACCGAATTCCCCGAAATTTTTTTGGAGGCCAGAAAACTAAAAACTTGCAGGACCGGGAAACCTGCAAGCTTGCCGGACCAGGAAAAATGCATACTTGCCGAGACCAGGGGAAAACCCGCATAACTTGCCCAGATAGAATACCTGGTAATGGCCGAGACCAAAAACCTTGATAACTTGGCAAAATTATGAAACTTGGGAAAAATTTTCGAGTCAGGAAAACCTCCAAAACTTTTTAATTTTGCAGAACTCGTAAACTGTATGAAAAGAAATTTCATGGAGTGTGTTAGGGTCACTTAAGATAAGCTTTAACAGCGGGACTGAAGAGTATGATGATCAAGGCAAAATGGCTTTTCTAGATACCTAGAACATTACTGTAAGTAAATCTTTAGTAAGATTTACTTACTCTAATGAACCACAACACCTCCATTACTATACATGATTAATAATTGTGAGGGATGTCTACCTACCTGCAGGATGTTCCGGGGGTCAACGACCCCGCTTCCCGGTCCTAGACCAGGCCTCCAAATGAATGCCAAGAATATTTGGCATTCCTAGGTCACCCATTCAAGTATTAGCCAAACCCATCGTTGCTTAACTTTGTTGATCGTACGAGAAAGAGTGTATTCAACGTAGTATGGCCGATGTCGATGTATTGCCATGTATTGTGTGGTTCTAGGACATTAACATATGTTGCGCTGTATGGTTCTGGTCATGAAGATGTGTTACCAATATTAAAAGGTTCCAGGTCATAAGAATGTTACCATTATTGAATGGTTCTAGGTCATGTGTTACCATTATTGTATGGTTCTAGGTCATAAGACTGTGTTACCATTATTGTATGGTTCTAGGTCACGTGTTACCATTATTGTATGGTTCTAGGTCACATGTTACCATTATTGTATGGTTCCAGGTCACATGTTACCATTATTGTATGGTTCTAGGTTATAAGAATGTGTTACCATTATTGTATGGTTCTAGGTTATAAGAATGTGTTGCCATTATTGTATGGTTCTAGGTTATAAGAATGTGTTACCATTATTGTATGGTTCTAGGTTATAAGAATGTGTTACCATTATTGTATGGTTCTAGGTTATAAGAATGTGTTACCATTATTGTATGGTTCTAGGTTATAAGAATGTGTTACCATTATTGTATGGTTCTAGGTTATAAGAATGTGTTACCATTATTGTATGCTTCTAGGTTATAAGAATGTGTTACCATTATTGTATGGTTCTAGGTTATAAGAATGTGTTACCATTATTGTATGGTTCTAGGTTATAAGAATGTGTTACCATTATTGTATGGTTCTAGGTTATAAGAATGTGTTGCTAACATTAAAGGTTCTAGATGTGTTGTCACGTATTGTTTGGTTCTTAGTGAATCAACTTATTCAAGATAATAATAGAATTATTCACATCGCACAATAAGAAAATATAGAACTGAGATGAGTTATGAGACACAATGGAAAGTCAAAATGGTTGTAATATTATTACCTCATTAGGCATTTTCCACTATTATCTATCTGGTTCATAATTATTATCACATTTGTTTTGTCTCTTTCGTGAGGTGAAGTCCAGGATATTTACTTAATTTATGGTATAACTTAACAAATGTTTGAGGAGGTCTAAGGTCTGAGGTCTGAGGTCTGAGGTCTGAGGTCTGAGGTCTGAGGTCTAAGGTCTGAGGTCTAAGGTCTGAGGTCTGAGGTCTGAGGTCTGAGGTCTGAGGTCTGAGGTCTGAGGTCTGAGCTTCGCTCACACCTCAGACCTCAGACCAATTGTCTTTAAAGATTTAATAGGTTATACCATGAATTAAGTATATCTATATCTACTTCACCTATATCTACTTCACCTATATCTACTTCACCTATATCTACTTCACCTATATCTACTTCACCTATATCTACTTCACCTTACGAAACAGACAAATCAAATACGATAGTAATTATGAACAAGATAGATTATAGGGGAAAAAATGAGCATGATATTACAAGAGGAGGGAACTTACGTGGTTCTTAAGACCATTATTCCTGCCAGGGTATAGAACTTACGTGGTTCTTAAGACCATTATTCCTGCCAGGGTATAGAACTTACGTGGTTCTTAAGACCATTATTCCTGCCAGGGTATAGAACTTACGTTGTTCTTAAGACCATTATTCCTGCCAGGGTATAGAACTTACGTTGTTCTTAAGACCATTATTCCTGCCAGGGTATAGAACTTACGTGGTTCTTAATGACCATTATTCCTGCCAGGGTATAGAACTTACGTTTCTTAAGACCATTATTCCTGCCAGGGTATAGAACTTACGTTGTTCTTAAGACCATTATTCCTGCCAGGGTATAGAACTTACGTTGTTCTTAAGACCATTATTCCTGCCAGGGTATAGAACTTACGTTGTTCTTAAGACCATTATTCCTGCCAGGGTATAGAACTTACGTGGTCTTAACACCATTATTCCTGCCAGGGTATAGAACTTACATTGTTCTTAAGACCATTATTCCTGCCAGGGTATAGAACTTACGTGGTTCTTAAGACCATTATTCCTGCCAGGGTATAGAACTTACGTTGTTCTTAAGACCATTATTCCTGCCAGGGTATAGAACTTACGTTGTTCTTAAGACCATTATTCCTGCCAGGGTATAGAACTTACGTGGTCTTAACACCATTATTCCTGCCAGGGTATAGAACTTACGTGTTCTTAAGACCATTATTCCTGCCAGGGTATAGAACTTACGTTGTTCTTAAGACCATTATTCCTGCCAGGGTATAGAACTTACGTGGTTCTTAAGACCATTATTCCTGCCAGGGTATAGAACTTACGTTGTTCTTAAGACCATTATTCCTGCCAGGGTATAGAACTTACGTTGTTCTTAAGACCATTATTCCTGCCAGGGTATAGAACTTACGTGGTTCTTAAGACCATTATTCCTGCCAGGGTATAGAACTTACGTTGTTCTTAAGACCATTATTCCTGCCAGGGTATAGAACTTACGTTGTTCTTAAGACCATTATTCCTGCCAGGGTATAGAACTTACGTTGTTCTTAAGACCATTATTCCTGCCAGGGTATAGAACTTACGTTGTTCTTAAGACCATTATTCTGCCAGGGTATAGAACTTACGTGGTTCTAAGACCATTATCTCTGCCAGGGTATAGAACTTACGTTGTTCTTAAGACCATTATTCCTGCCAGGGTATAGAACTTACGTTGTTCTTAAGACCATTATTCCTGCCAGGGTATAGAACTTACATGGTTCTTAAGACCATTATTCCTGCCAGGGTATAGAACTTACGTGGTTCTTAAGACCATTATTCCTGCCAGGGTATAGAACTTACGTTGTTCTTAAGACCATTATTCCTGCCAGGGTATAGAACTTACGTTGTTCTTAAGACCATTATTCCTGCCAGGGTATAGAACTTACGTGGTTCTTAAGACCATTATTCCTGCCAGGGTATAGAACTTACGTTGTTCTTAAGACCATTATTCCTGCCAGGGTATAGAACTTACGTTGTTCTTAAGACCATTATTCCTGCCAGGGTATAGAACTTACATGGTTCTTAAGACCATTATTCCTGCCAGGGTATAGAACTTACGTGGTTCTTAAGACCATTATTCCTGCCAGGGTATAGAACTTACGTTGTTCTTAAGACCATTATTCCTGCCAGGGTATAGAACTTACGTTGTTCTTAAGACCATTATTCCTGCCAGGGTATAGAACTTACGTTGTTCTTAAGACCATTATTCCTGCCAGGGTGTAGAACAAATAACAGGAATCATATACTGAGTGTATATATAAATTTGCAAGGGCTGTCTCTTATCTTACATGTGCATGAGACAGTAAAAATCTGTCTTAGACAGAGTAAAACATTTGACAGACTTCCATTTCACAATCAAATGATTGTTAGTGACTGACTTGTTTGTTTCTACTCACCAACTAAGAAAGCTTTTGATTTCTCTTTAATTTTTAAAGGGGTGAAACGGTAAGCCAGCACAAGGCATCAGTCAGATGACCAAAAGCTCCAACATCTGACCTCATATACATGTGTGTTATATATTCAATTATCTTAGTAAATTTTATTTAAGTATTGTTATTGTATCCTGGAGTTCTAAATATAATATCAATTTCAAAATTAATTTTTTTTTCAACCTTCATATATCATTTTTGATATTTATAATTAACACTTTCATTGTTGTATAATTTAAATAATATATAGTAGTGAGATATATAATTTTAAAAATATAATTATTGAAAAATAATTGGTTGGCTGAAGCCATAAACTGTCTTAAAGATAACTTGTAAATGTAATTATATAACAAATTTTCTAGGTATTACTATGTTAAGAAATTTTGAGGAATAATAACAGGTAACTACTTGTAAACGAGTAGTTATCCGTAGCATTATTTGGGACTTGTAACTGTCAACATCATCCTTGTGACTCATTACTGGGGACTTGTAACTGTCAACATCATCCTTGTGACTCATTACTGGGGACTTGTAACTGTCAACATCATCCTTGTGACTCATTACTGGGGACTTGTAACTGTCAACATCACCCTTGTGACTCATTACTGGGGACTTGTAACTGTCAACATCATCCTTGTGACTCATTACTGGGGACTTGTAACTGTCAACATCATCCTTGTGACTCATTACTGGGGACTTGTAACTGTCAACATCATCCTTGTGACTCATTACTGGAGACTTGTAACTGTCAACATCATCCTTGTGACTCATTACTGGGGACTTGTAACTGTTAACATCAACCTCGTGACTCATTACTGGGGACTTGTAACTGTCAACATCATCCTTGTGACTCATTACTGGGGACTTGTAACTGTCAACATCATCCTTGTGACTCATTACTGGAGACTTGTAACTGTCAACATCATCCTTGTGACTCATTACTGGGGACTTGTAACTGTCAACATCATCCTTGTGACTCATTACTGGGGACTTGTAACTGTCAACATCACCCTCGTGACTCATTACTGGGGACTTGTAACTGTCAACATCATCCTTGTGACTCATTATTGGGGACTTATAACTGTCAACATCAACCTCGTGACTCATTACTGGGGACTTGTAACTGTCAACATCATCCTTGTGACTCATTATTGGGGACTTGTAACTGTCAACATCACCCTCGTGACTCATTACTGGGGACTTGTAACTGTCAACATCACCCTCGTGACTCATTACTGGGGACTTGTAACTGTCAACATCATCCTTGTGACTCATTACTGGGGGCTTGTAACTGTCAACATCATCCTTGTGACTCATTACTGGAGACTTGTAACTGTCAACATCATCCTTGTGACTCATTACTGGAGACTTGTAACTGTCAACATCATCCTTGTGACTCAGTACTGGGGGCTTGTAACTGTCAACATCACCCTCGTGACTCATTACTGGGGACTTGTAACTGTCAACATCATCCTTGTGACTCATTACTGGAGACTTGTAACTGTCAACATCATCCTTGTGACTCATTACTGGAGACTTGTAACTGTCAACATCATCCTTGTGACTCAGTACTGGGGGCTTGTAACTGTCAACATCATCATCGTAACTCATAACTGGAGACTTGTAACTGTCAACATCATCCTACTGACTCATAACTGGGGACTTGTAACTGTCAACAACATCCTCGTGACTCATAACTGGGGACTTGTAACTGTCAACAACATCCTCGTGACTCATACTGGGGACTTGTAAACTGTCAACAACATCCTCGTGACTCATAACTGGGGACTTGTAACTGTCAACAACATCCTCGTGACTCATAACTGGGACTTGTAAACTGTCAACAACATCCTCGTGACTCATAACTGGGGACTTGTAACTGTCAACAACATCCTCGTGACTCATAACTGGGGACTTGTAACTGTCAACAACATCCTCGTGACTCATAACTGGGGACTTGTAACTGTCAACAACATCCTCGTGACTCATAACTGGGGACTTGTAACTGTCAACAACATCCTCGTGACTCATAACTGGGGACTTGTAACTGTCAACAACATCCTCGTGACTCATAACTGGGGACTTGTAACTGTCAACAACTCCTCGTGACTCATAACTGGGGACTTGTAACTGTCAACAACATCCTCGTGACTCATCCTGGGACTTGTAACTGTCAACAACATCCTCGTGACTCATAACTGGGGACTTGTAACTGTCAACAACATCCTCGTGACTCATAACTGGGGACTTGTAACTGTCAACAACATCCTCGTGACTCATAACTGGGGACTTGTAACTGTCAACAACATCCTCGTGACTCATAACTGGGGACTTGTAACTGTCAACAACATCCTCGTGACTCATAACTGGGGACTTGTAACTATCAACAACATCCTCGTGACTCATAACTGGGGACTTGTAAACTGTCAACAACATCCTCGTGACTCATAACTGTGGGACTTGTAACTGTCACAACATCCGTGACTCATAACTGGGACTTGTAACTATCACAACATCTCGTGACTCATAACTGGGGACTTGTAACTGTCAACAACATCCTCGTGACTCATAACTGGGACTTGTAACTGTCAACAACTCCTCGTGCTCATAACTGGGGACTTGTAACTGTCAACAACATCCTCGTGACTCATAACTGGGGACTTGTAACTATCAACAATCTCCTCGTGACTCATAACTGGAGACTTGTAACTATCAACACAACCTCGTGACTCATAACTGGGGACTTGTAACTATCAACAACATCTCGTGACTCATAACTGGGGACTGTAACTGTCAACAACATCCTCGTGACTCATAACTGGGGACTTGTAACTGTCAACAACATCCTCGTGACTCATAACTGGGATTGTAACTGTCAACACAACATCCTCGTGACTCATAAACTGGGACTTGTAACTGTCAACAACATCTCGTGACTCATAACTGGGGACTTGTAACTATCAACAACATCCTCGTGACTCATAACTGGGGACTTGTAACTATCAACAACATCCTCGTGACTCATAACTGGGGACTTGTAACTATCAACAACATCCTTCGTGACTCATAACTGGGGACTTGTAACTGTCAACAACATCCTCGTGACTCATAACTGGGGACTTGTAACTGTCAACAACATCCTCGTGACTCATAACTGGGGACTTGTAACTGTCAACAACATCTCTCGTGACTCTAACCTGGGGACTTGTAACTGTCAACAACATCCTCGTGACTCATAACTGGGGACTTGTAACTGTCAACAACATCCTCGTGACTCATAACTGGGGACTTGTAACTGTCAACAACATCCTCGTGACTCATAACTGGAGACTTGTAACTATCAACAACATCCTCGTGACTCATAACTGGGGACTTGTAACTATCAACAACATCCTCGTGACTCATAACTGGGGACTTGTAACTATCAACAACATCCTCATGACTCTATTAGTTTTCTTCAAGGTCTTAATAACTATTAAATATTGAGTACATTTCCTGGTCATTATCAGTAAGCTGTCCAGACCTAATTTTTAGTGATCCTATTTTTTCCCTGATTTTTGCCCTATACACTTGAATGAAACCTTTTGCGTTTGTCTCTGATTCTTTAGTTACTTTGTTTTTAAAGTGGTATTTATTCTTCCTAAGCCCTTTCTTTTACATCTGTTTTAAAATGAATGTGTTGGTAATTAAGGGTAAACTGTCCTCTTCTGATGTGCTTATAAATTTCTCTTTTCTTTCCTAATTTTAGTCTCCTCTCCATTCATTCATCACTTTTCATATTACCTAATTTCTCACTGGGAAAAATATATACTTTTAGCACATGTAAGAAAAAAGTTACATTGGCGGTTTCGATCATGATAGTTAAGACTACACAAGTAATCCCGAAGTTGATTATTATCAGCAGAACGAAAACCGAAAATTTTTACCGTATTATTCTAATTTTTATATTCCCAGGTAACATCAAAGATAACATTGTGATCACTTCTGCCAAGCTCTTCAGTGATCGCAAGATCATTAACCCTTTAAGGTCTAGCAGATTATTACCTCTGGTAAGTTCTGTTACAAACTGCTTCAAAAAGCAGCAACTGGACTCTAAATTTGCAGTCAAAGTAATCCAGTCTATTTGACTAAAGTTAAAATCCCTAGAAGCCCTAACAATTTCATTCCACTGTTTCTGTTATCGTGTTTACTCAATGTTACCTGGAGGGTTTTCCGGTGGTCAGGGCCCCCGCAGTTCTGTTCATAAGAACTTCACCTCACCTGTCTATAGCACATATGCTCCGTCTCCGCGCATGCTGTACTCTTATAAAGATTGATGGACTGATCACATCGACTCCAGGCTGAGGGACTGTTTACCTCAAACTCCTTCTGATCAACCATTTTTCTCCTTACTGGACTGAGGAAGCCACTGGTTTCCGAAACGATTCCACAATAAAGATACCCAAGTGTTGCACCAGTAAGACCGAACCCATTACCATTCACGAAGTTGTAAAGACGGCTAACAATATCTTCCATCCCAGCCCCGGAGAAGTTAACTCTCTGTCTCGTACTCCAATTCTTCAAACATAAAGTCCTATCCATGTACCTAATCTACTTTTTCTGGTGTAATTGGTCGTGTCGTTTACAGTAATCGATTCATATTCGTCCTAGATCTTCGTCGTTTCCACCTCTCTATCCATCCTCAGCTTCGTTACATTCTTCCCAGCCACTAGCCAGTTTCCTTTCTTAACTTGGTGACTCACAACAGGATTACTACTAATCCTCTTGTTTACTCATTCTGTCGCCATATCGCTAGCCTAGCCTCCTTCAGCTGCTTGTAGAGTTGTTCGATAGAGGGCATCGTTGGTTCAGTTTCACAGAGAGCTCACTGCGCAAGCTCACCTCACCACTGAGCAAACTCACCTAACCACTGAGCAAACACACCTCACCACTGAGCAAACTCACCTCACCACTGAGCAAACTCACCTCACCACTGAGCAAACACCTCACCACTGAGCAAACTCACCTCACCACTGAGCAAACTCACCTCACCACTGAGCAAACTCACCTCACCACTGAGCAAACTCACCTCACCACTGAGCAAACTCACCTCACCACTGAGCAAACTCACCTAACCACTGAGCAAACTCACCTCACCACTGAGCAAACTCACCTAACCACTAAGCAAACTCACCTCACCACTAAGCAAACTCACCTCACCACTGAGCAAACTCACCTCACCACTGAGCAAACTCACCTCACCACTGAGCAAACTCACCTCACCACTGAGTAAACTCACCTAACCACTGAGCAAACTCACCTCACCACTGAGCAAACTCACATAACCACTAAGCAAACTCACCTCACCACTAAGCAAACTCACCTCACCACTGAGTAAACTCACCTCACCAATAAGCAAACTCACCTCACCACTGAGCAAACTCACCTAACCACTAAGCAAACTCACCTCACCACTAAGCAAACTCACCTCACCACTGAGCAAACTCACCTCACCACTAAGCAAACTCACCTCACCACTGAGCAAGCTCACCTCACTACTGAGCAAGCTCACCTCACCACTGAGCAGGATCACCTCACCACTCAGCAAGATCACCTCACCACTGAGCAGGATCACCTCACCACTGAGCAAACTCACCTCACCACTGAGCAAACTCACCTCACCACTGAGCAAGATCACCTCACCACTGAGCAGGATCACCTCACCACTGAGCAGGATCACCTCACCAATGAGCAAGATCACCTCACCACTGAGCAAAATCACCTCACCAATGAGCAAACTCACCTCACCACTGAGCAAACTCACCTCACCACTGAGCAAACTCACTTCACAACTAAGCAAACTCACCTCACCAGTGAGTAAACTCACCTCACCAGTGAGCAAGCTCACCTCACCAGTGAGCAAGCTCACCTCACCACTAAGCAAACTCACCTCACCACTGAGCAAACTCACCTCACCTCTGAGCAAACTCACCTCACCAGTGAGCAAGCTCACCTCACCAGTGAGCAAGCTCACCTCACCACTAAGCAAACTCACCTCACCACTGAGCAAACTCACCTCACCTCTGAGCAAACTCACCTCACCACTGAGCAAACTCACCTCACCACTGAGCAAACTCACCTCACCACCACTTGAATGAAACCTCTGAAGCTCAACATAGAGAATAGTATTTAAGTCGTCTGGGTAAGCATCAATTAGGTTCAGACGTAGACCACACTTCAAGATACACTTCTCGAACAGGGTAAAGATCAAACCAGAGAGTGGGACAGTTAATGACTCGTCCAAGCTAGCTCTTGCCGCTGTCGTCAGTGGCAGACTGCAAGTCAAGTTTAATGCGATTCTGTCGCTCAAAGAGGCCTTCGTTGTCGTCTGTACTGACGACACAGAGGCTGAAAAACTCGTTATCACCACTGCTACAACCACTCTACGAGATCAGGGATTTATTGTCTTGACTTCCCCAGCTCTGAGGGCCAGGAGAACTGTGTTCCTCAAGAGACTCGATAGGCTCATCACTGCCCAGGCTACCGAAGAAATCAAGTCGTCCATTGAAGCACAGAACCCTTGGGCCAAGGTGGAATTCATTACCAAAATTCCCAATGCCTCCTCCATGCTGGAGGTCACCTTCAGTGACGTCAACATGGCAGCCAGAGCTCTCGCTGAGGGACTGGTTGTTCACTACTTCCACATCAATCCAGCCTTCATCGAAGTAGAAAAATTCCATCAAATTCCACAGTGTTGCAACTGTTACTCATACCTACATACCACCAAAGGCTGCCATGCCAAGAATAAGAAGTTCTGCTCCACCTGCGGCCAAGAAGGTCATGACTAAGACGTGCACTACTGACTCTCCACCTAAATGCTTGAACTGCAAGAATGATCACCATACTCTTGCTGCCAAGAGCCCAAGCAGACGAGATATACTTAAGAAACAACTCCAACAACAACAACAACAAAAAAAAAACCACTGCACAAGCGACTACATATGCTGCTGTTACCAAGCTTCAAGCAGATATAACCAAGATTCTTCAAGCCACGCACGCTGCATCTACCACTTCTTCGCCAGCTCTTGCTGGCGACTCCACCAAGATTCTTTACTGCATCATGTATGCTCATGTGCATAATGTAGCTGAACCTGGTTCCTTCAACACCACCATCAACGAACTCTTCAAGCTCAACAACATACCTGGTTTCACATTCCCTGCATCTCCAACTTCCACAGAGATCATAAAATCCACTGCAAATGTCGCCGCTACCACACCGCTACCACACCTTCCTTCCGACACAGAGATGGACCAATCAGAGACCACTGAGACGCCTACCGATTCCACCAATGAGAGTCCACCAGCACCTGCTTCCACCTCCGTCACAACGGACCAATCAGATGCCTCACCTCAATCGTCTCAGCCACCAGCCAAGAAGGTTAAAACACAAGAGCCTCTGGATGCATCCCTACATACTACCGCCACTCCTTCACAAGAAGTCCATTGATTGCCTGGTGTATACTACTACACAACCAGAATGAGAACGCAGTGTACACTCCAGAAATTATTCAACGCCTCCACAACGGGACAGTCAAGTTCACCTGCGACTCAACTCGATCATTCACCACTGAATCCCTGATCAACCTACTCTCAAAAAGTCACCGCTTTGTGGCACTCGACTACACCACAAGGAAGAAATTCAGTACTCACCAGAATGGGGCTGCCGAAGACGGTACCCTCATCTAGTAGGACTGTCAATGATCAATCACCGTGAAGACAAGTTTCCCCAGCACTTTGCTGCCAGCTAAAGCTGGGGTGTGGCTCCAAAATGAACCCTGTAATTGCTGCCTCCGCCCTCCTATGCTGCTGAAGATGCTAAACTGAGACACTTCCCACTTGGGAAGTCACCGCAAGACAGAAGAAGAAGTCACCCTCCAACCGGAGGGCCCTAAGAAAGAAGATGAACGACACCCCCCGCCCGGGAGGCCACCGCCGGGTCGCCATCTGGAGAAGACCCGGGCCGGAAGTACCGGCGAACCTACAACAACAACAACAACATCAATTAGGTTTTATACACCTCTCGTGTTCCTTTCATCTGGGTTACCAGTCTGTCAACAGTTGTGGTAAAGGTGGTGAGACGACATGTATCTGTGGCATCAGACCTACTTCTGGTGCATCCCGTCAGTGGGTACCTACTTCTGGTGCATCCCGTCAGTAGGTACCTACTTCTGGTGCATCCCGTCAGTGGGTACCTACTTCTGGTGCATCTCCGTCAGTGGGTACCTACTTCTGGTGCATCCCGTTAGTGGGTACCTACTTCTGGTGCATCCCATCAGTGGGTACCTACTTCTGGTGCATCCCGTCAGTGGGTACCTACTTATGGTGTATCCCAACAGTGGGTACCTACTTCTGGTGCATCCCGTCAGTGGGTACCTACTTCTGGTGCATCTCCGTCAGTGGGTACCTACTTCTGGTGCACCCCGTCAGTGGGTACCTACTTCTGGTGCACCCCGTCAGTGGGTACCTACTTCTGGTGCACCCCGTCAGTAGGTACCTACTTCTGGTGCACCCCGTCAGTGGGTACCTACTTCTGGTGCATCCCGTCAGTAGGTACCTACTTCTGGTGCACCCCGTCAGTAGGTATCTACTTCTGGTGCACCCCATCAGTGGGTACCTACTTCTGGTGCATCCCGTCAGTAGGTACCTACTTCTGGTTTATCTCCGTCAATGGGTACCTACTTCTGGTGCATCTCCGTCAGTGGGTACCTACTTCTGGTGCAACTCCGCCAGTGGGTACCTATTTTCGGTGCATCTCCGTCAGTGGGTACCTACTTCTGGTGCACCTTCGTCAGTGGGTACCTACTTCTGGTGCACCCTGTCAGTGGGTACCTACTTCTGGTGCACCCCGTCAGTGGGTACCTACTTCTGGTGCACCCCGTCATTGGGTACCTACTTCTGGTGCATCCCGTCAGTGGGTACCTACTTCTGGTGCATCTCCGTCAGTGGGTACCTACTTCTGGTGCATCCCGTCATTGGGTACCTACTTCTGGTGCGTCTCCGTCAGTTGGTACCTACTTCTCGTGCGTCTCCGTCAGTGGGTACCTACTTCTGGTGCATCCCGTCAGTGGGTACCTACTTCTGGTGCACCCCGTCAGTGGATACCTACTTCTGGTGCATCCCGTCAGTAGGTACCTTCTTTCTGATACGTTCTGCGCGTCTAAGCTGCACTTTAATCAACATCTGGTAGTATTTCGTCAGCAACTGCTTCAGAACTATCAAGATCATCTCTCAAAGTGCCTCCAACTTATCGTTTTTATTTTGTTCATAATTCGGTCAATGCCGGAGTCCAGTAACAGGGTCAAAATTCTAGGAATAATTGGAAAAGGAGTATGTTTATTCTCAATGACCCAAGTTGTAAGTCCCATTTCCAGCCTTCTGGAATGGCTCGGATAACTTCCAGTATTCTTTTGGCGTAGCTTCAAAATTCAAGAAAGATGCCTTCTAATTCGACGACAGCAGAGAATGAAAATCACATGTGTGTGTTCATCTGCCTATATTATATGCAAAGTTGAGTGAAAGTTTGATTCCTGTTGATATACTTATGGGTCACCTAATTACCCTTACAGATCTGTACCTGTTTTTAAGTTTACGTTCTCATTTCTCAGAAACACTCTATGATTTTTTTTTTTTGCAAAAATCGGGTCCCACATGATCATTATAAAGACGGAGTGTAGTTGTTATATCTTATTTGCAATATTATCTGCTTTTCTTCTAGTGGGTCCCTTTGCGAGTGGTCTTAAGCTAGACATTGTTAAACTCTCAGAATCTTAAAGAAATACTTCAGAATGGCTGTTGTTGCCACAGCATTTGTCTCTTGTGTAACAGGGGGAATTTAACTCTTTAATTTCCAAGACAAACTTTAAGAACTTTCCACCAGCTGATTATTGAGATTAAGGATGAAAGAAAAATGTATAGAGCAAATACACAGTAAGGAACAAAATAATTGTTACTTGACAGCAGTCAACAACACTTCGACCTGCCAAATATAGTGAATGTGTGTGTGTGTGTGTGTGTGTGTGTGTGTGTGTGTGTGTGTGTGTGTGTGTGTGTGTATGTGTGTGTGTGTGTGTGTGTGTGTGTGTGTGTGTGTGTGGTGTATGTGTATGTGTGGGGTGTGTGTGTGTGTGTGTGTGTGTGTGTATGTGTGTGTGTGTGTGTGTGTGTGTGTGTGTGTGTGTGTGTGTGTGTGTGTATGTGTGTGTGTGTGTGTGTGTGTGTGTGTGTGTGTGTGTGTGTGTGTGTGTGTGTATGTGTATGTGTGTGTGTGTGTGTGTGTATGTGTGTGTGTGTGTGTGTGTGGGTGTGTGTGTGTGTGTGTATGTGTGTGTGTGTGTGTGTGTGTGTGTGTGTGTACTCATCTAATTGTACTCACCTAATTGTGGTTGCAGGGGTCGAGACTCAGCTCCTGGCCCCGCCTCTTCACTGATCGCTACTGGGTCCTCTCTCTCTCTGCTTCCTGAGCTTTGTCATACCTCTTCTTAAAACTATGTATGGTTTCTGCCTCCACTACATCACTTGCCAGGCTATTCCACTTCCTGGCGACTCTGTGACTGAAGAAATATTTCCTAACGTCCCTGTGACTCGTCTGAGTCTTCAGCTTCCAATTGTGACCCCTTGTTTCTGTGTCCCCTCTCTGGAACATCCTGTCTCTGTCCATCTTGTCTATTCCCCGCAGTATCTTGTATGTCGTTATCATGTCTCCCCTGACCCTTCTGTCCTCCAGTGTCGTCAGTCCGATTTCCCTCAACCTTTCTTCGTACGACATTCCCCTGAGCTCAGGAACTAGCCTTGTTGCAAACCTTTGTACTTTCTCTAACTTCTTGACGTGCTTGGCCAGGTGTGGGTTCCAGACTGGTGCTGCATACTCCAGTATGGGCCTAACATACACAGTGTACAGTGTCTTGAACGATTCCTTATTAAGGTATCGGAACGCTGTTCTCAGGTTTGCCACGTGCCCGTATGCTGCAGCAGTTATTTGGTTGTGTGCCTCCGGTGACGTGTTCGGTGTTATGGTCACCCCAAGGTCTTTCTCCCTGAGTGATATCTGTAGTCTTTGTCCACCTAGCCTATACTCTGTCTGCGGTCTTCTTTGCCCCTCCCCAATCTTCATGACTTTGCATTTGGCAGGGTTGAATTCGAGAAGCCAGTTTCTGGACCACATATCCAGCCTGTCCAGGTCTCTTTGCAGTCCTGCCTCATCCTCATCCGATTTAATTCTTCTCATTAACTTCATATCATCTGCGAATAGGGACACTTCAGAGTCTATTCCTTCCACCATGTCGTTCGCATATATCAAAAATAGCACTGGTCCTAGAACTGACCCCTGTGGAACCCCGCTCGTCACAGGCGCCCACTGTGATACCTCTTCACGTACCATGACTCGTTGTTGCCTCCCTGTCAGGTATTCCCTGATCCATTGCAGTGCCCTCCCTGTTATATGCACCTGATCCTCCAGCTTCTGCACTAATCTCTTGTGGGGAACTGTGTCAAAGGCCTTCCTGCAGTCTAGGAAAACGCAATCAACCCACCCCTCTCTCTCGTGTCTTACTTCTGTTACCTTGTCATAAACTCCAGAAGGTTTGTGGACACAGGATTTGCCTTCCATGAACCCATGCTGGTTTTCATTTATAATCTTGTTCCGTTCCAGGTGTTCCACCACTCCCCTCCTGATAATCTTCTCCATGACTTTGCACACAATACATGTCAAAGACACAGGTCTGTAGTTTAGTGCCTCATTTCTGTTTCCTCTCTTAAATATGGGGACTACATTTGCTGTCTTCCTTTTCTCAGGTAGTTGCCCAGTTTCAAGGGATGTGTTGAAGATTGTGGTTAGGGGCACGCACAGCATCTCTGCTCCTTCTCTAAGGACCCATGGGGAGATGTTGTCCGGTCCCATCGCCTTTGAGGTATCAAGTTCACTTAGCAGCTTCTGCACCTTCGTATGTCATCCAACACTTGTTGGTATATTCCCTCTTGATGTTCCCTTCTGTGCTGTCTTCCCAGAGCCCTTCCTGTCTCTACTGTAAAAACTTCCTTAAATCTCCTGTTTAGCTCTTCACATACCTCCTGCTCATTTCTTGTGAGTTCTCCACCTTCTGTCCTCAGTCGGATCACCTGGTCTTTGACTGTTGTTTTCGTCCTGATGTGGCTATACAACAGTTTCGGGTCAGTCTTGATTTTCGATGCTATGTCATATTCATACTGTCGCTTAGCCTCCCTCCTTACCTGTGCATACTCGTTCCTGGCTCTGCGACTCATCTCCCTATTTTTATGTGTTCTCTGCCTTCTGTACTTTTTCTATTTTCTATTGCACTTTGTTTTTGCCTCCTTACACCGTCGGGTAAACCAGGGGCTCGTTCTGGTCTTCCAATTGTTTCTGTTGCCCTTGGGAATGAACCTTTCTACTGCCTCCTTGCATTTTGTTGTTACATATTCCATCATTTCATTTACTGGCTTTCCTGCCAGTTCTCTGTCCCACTGAACCTCCTGCAGGAAGTTCCTCAACCCTATGTAGTCCCCTCTTTTATAGTCAGGCTTTTTCCATTCAACTCCTGTTACTCTCTCCACTTGCAACTCTACTATGTATTAAAAGCACAGAACCATGTGGTCACTAGCTCCTAGGGGACTCTCATATGTGATGTTCTCAATGTGTGAACTGCCCAGGGTGAACACAAGGTCCAATCTTGCTGGTTCATCCTCCCCTCTCACTCTGGTAGTGTCCTTAACATGTTGGTGCATGAGGTTTTCCAGCACCACATCCAACATCTTGGCTCTTCATCTTTCGGGACCCCCATGTGGCTCCAGGTTTTCCCAATCAATCTCCCTGTGGTTGAAATACCCCATAACTAGCAACTTTGCACTACTGGAATGAGCTCTTCTTGCCACCTCAGCAAGTGTGTCCACCATTGCTCTGTTGCTCTCTTCATATTCCTCTCTTGGCCTCCTGCAGTTCTGTGGTGGATTATACATCGCTGCAATGACCACTTTGTGCTCCCCAGACTGAAGTGTACCTACTATGTAGTCCCGTTCTCCTGTCTCGTCTATGCCTCCCATTTTCTCGAATTTCCATCGTTTTTTTACGAGCAGAGCAACCCCTCCTCCCCCTCTGCCCCTTCTATCTTTCCTCATGATCTGATACCCTCGTGGGAATTTTGCATCTGTTATTGTCTCCGTGAGTTTTGTTTCTGTAGCTGCTGTGATGTCTGGGGACTTCTCATTGATTCTTTCTTGCCATTCCTCATGTTTATTCGTTAATCCATCCGCATTTGTGTACCAAACCTTCAACTTCTGTTCTAATACTGTAACTGTGGTCCTGGGGGAATACTGGTGTGTGTGTGTGTGTGTGTGTGTGTGTGTGTTGTGTGTGTGTGTGTGTGTGTGTGTGTGTGTGTGTGTGTGCGTGTGTGTGTGTGTTGTGTGTGTGTGTGTGCGTGTGTGTGTTTTGTGTGTGTGTGTGTGTGTGTGTGTGTGTGTGTGCATGTGTGTGTGTGTGTATGCATGTGTGTGTGTGTACTCACCTAGCTGTGGTTGCAGGGGTCGAGGCATAGCTCCTGGCCCCGTCTCTTCTCTGGCCGCTACTCCCGCTCCATGAGCTTTATCACGCCTCTTCTTAAAGCTATGTATGGATCCTGTCTCCACTATATCGCTTCCCAAACTATTCCACTTCCTGACAACTCTGTGACTGAAGAAATACTTCCTAACAATCCTGTGATTTATCTGAGTCTTCAACATCCAACTGTGACCCCTTGTTGCTGTGTCCCATCTCTGGAACATCCTGTCTCTGTCCATCTTGTATGTCGTTATCATATCCCCCCTTTCTCTCCTGTCTTCCAGTGTCGTCAGGTCGATTTCTCTTAACCTCTCCTCATAGGACATACCCCTTAGCTCCGGGACCAGTCTAGTTGCAAACCTTTGCACTTTTTCTAGTTTCCTTAGATGTGTGTGGGTGTGTGTACTCACCCACTTGTGGTTGCAGGGACCGAGGTAGAGCTCCCAGTTCCGCCCCTCACCGATCGCCACCAGGTCCCCTCTCTCCCCGCTCCATGAGCCCCATCAGACCTCGTCCCAAAATGATGTATGGCTCCCGCCTCCACTACGTCACTTGCTAGACCACTCCACCTCCCGACAACTCCATGACTAAAGAAACACTTCCTAACATCCCCCTGACCCATCCGAGTCTTCAACTTCCAACTGCGTCCCCCCGCCTCTGCGTCCCATCTCCGGAACATCCCATCTCCGGAACATCCCATCTCTGTCCACCCCGTCAACTCTCTGTCTCCCTTAACCCTCCTGTTCTCCAGTGTTGTCAGGCCAATTTCCTTTAACCTGTCTTAGTAGGTCATTCCCCTTAGCTCTGGAACTAGTCTTGTTGCAAACCTTGGCACTTTCTCTAATGTCTTTACTTGCTTAACCAGGTGTGGGTTCCAAACTGGTTCTGCAATCTCCAGTATGGGCCTGACGTACACGGTGAACAGAGTCTTGAACGATTTCTTACTGAGGTGTCGGAACACTATTCTCAGGCCGCCCATATGCTGCAGCTGTTATCT